>OX387244.1:189203904-189752735 GCA_947561735.1 Cenchrus americanus | reverse complement strand
CCCCCCCCCCCCCCCCCCCCCTTAGTCATTGCAATTCAAGAAGAAGCTTGCTGATTTTTCTAAAGAGGCAACCCCTGAAGTCACAAAAGAGGAACCAATCGTGGAAAAGCTTGAACAAGAACGCATCAAGTCAAGAACTACACCAAGCGTCGACTTCGCCGCACCAAATGAGCCGAACAAGAGAAGCATGTCAAGCACGAAGCCACTAAGGGAGTTCGAACCAATGGATTGTGTTCCTATTGATTACGCGAGAAGTATTCGACAAGAGAAGACCGTTCCCTAATCAAGAGGGAATGGCGAGAGCATTGGAAGTGGATTTCCCACCGCAGAAGGAAGCGGAAAATTTATACGACCTTGAAACCACCGGTGAGATCTTCCAAAAGCTCTTTGGAGATGATATAGTGGATCCGTAACATATTGCCGAGGTGAAGAGAATCATGGGGATCAAGCCCGAAGCATCACTATACGCTCGCCTCGCTGAAATCTACTCGATAGGATCCGAAGAAGAAGAGAAGATGACACCACACTTGAGTTGTGAGATCAACGCGAGTTCAATGCAAGGCTTTATGCGACATCGGAGCCCAAGTAAGTGTTCTATCTTCTAAAATTTACGATAAAGTTCAATACCACAACCTAGACTTAGCTCCAACATCAACGAAATTAATTATGGGAGATGGTAGAACTATTAAACCTCTAGGTATTGCTTGCAACATGAAAGTAAAAATTTCTAGAAACTACATACCAACCGATTTATTTGGTTGATGCCGTGTTAGATGCCGGAGAAGGCAAAGTAACAATGAACCTTAATGCAACAAAGTACACATATAACTTTCTTCGTGCTTCTAAACACCTTACACCCTTTCCTCCCGAAGATGAAGAAGTAGAAGAGATAGATAGTCTTTGTTTCTGTTGAAACCCTCAGAGACCCGCCGCAAAGAGCGATGGAAAATCAAATTAGTAATCAACAAGATGAAGAACTAGAGGAAGTGACAAAAGGCTTAGAGCCGCATGATGGTAGTGTGGAGGAAGAGAAATTCAAAGACATAGGAGAAATAAAACCCGAGGAGCCACAAGTTCCCGAGGCGTACCTTAAACCATTGCCCAAGGGATTAAAATATGATTTTTTGGGCTCGTACAAAACTTATCTAGTCATTGTGAGCGACGAGTTGAGCCCCGAAGAAAATGAAGCGCCGCTGATTTTATTAAAAAACATAGGAAGGTGATTGGATATTCGATTAATGATCTCAAATGAATTAGCCCAAATTTTGCACTCATCGTATACCAATGGAAGACCAATGTAAGCCCGTAGTGGACCACCAAAGGAGGCTAACCCATGCCATGCGAGAGGTAGTAAAGAAAGAGGTTATCAAGTTACTTGATGCCGAATCATCTACCCTAGCTCCGCATAGCGAATGAGTGAGCCCTAGTGACATTGTGTACCTCAAGAAAGGAGGTTTGACCGTGGTGAAGAATGAGAAGAACGAGTTGATACCGCAAAGAACCGTGACCGGGTGGCGGATGTGTATCGATTATTGTAAGCTTAACAAAGCGATGAAGAAAGATCACTTCCCCTACCGTTCATCGACGAGATGCTCGAGAGGTTAGCAAACCACGCTTATTTTTGCTTTCTTGATGGATACTCGGGTTCATGCAAATTCCCATTCACCCGAAGATCAACATAAGACAACGTTTACGTGCCCTCACTAACGTTTGCATATAGGAGGATGCCCTTCGGCCTATGCAACGCTCCGCCTCTTTTCAACGTTGCATGATGGCCGTATTTTCGGAATTCATCGAAGAAATTGTTGAAGTGTTTATGGATGATTTTTCTCGTTTACTAGAAGACGTTCATGGATTGCTTAGCAAACTTAGAAAAGGTCCTTACAAGGTGTGCGGAGGTAGATTTGGTGTTAAATTGGGAAAAGTGCCACTTCATGGTTAAGCATGCATGCATAGTGCCTGGACATTTTATATCCGAGAGAGGAATTGAAGTGGACAAGGCTAAGGTAGAGACAAGCTTTGAGCAACTCCCACTCTCCTACGGATGTTAAGTCCTTAAGGAGCTTTCTAGTGCCATGCCGATTCTATAGAAGATTTATAAAGGACTTCTCGAAGATCACTAAGCCTTTAACGCATCTTCTTCAAAAGGATGTGGCTTTCGACTTTGATGAGAAGTGCCTAGCGGCATTCCGGACCTTGAAAAATGCGTTGGTGCGTGCTCCCATCATCCAACCTCCGGATTGGAGCCAACCTTTCGAGATCATGTGTGACGCAAGTGACTACGCCTTAGGCGCGGTCTTGGGGCAAAGAAAGGAAGGCCGAGTTCACGCCGTTTACTATGCTAGCAAAACTCTTAGTGGGGCACAATTAAATTATGCCACTACTTGAAAAGGAGTTGCTAGCGTGGTATTCGCTTTCGAAAATTCAGATCTTACATCGTGAACTCGAAGGTCATTGCTTACACCGATCACGCAGCCTATCAAGTATCTCCCGGCTAAGAAGGAAGCTAAACCACGTTTGATTCGTTGGATCCTTCTTCTCCAAGAGTTTGATGTTGAAATTCGTGATAAAAATGGGGTGGAAAATAGTTGTGGCCGATCATTTGTCTAGGATTAATCGCGGACAAGATGATAAAGAGCCCATAGAAGACAAGATGAGAGATGACCACCTCTATACAAAGGCTTGGATAAAGATACATGGATGATCGATATCATTCGAGCAATTCGAAAGATGCCTCTCGATCATCTAGATAAAAACACTCAAAAGAAGATAATCTTTGAAAGTAGGAAATATTTTTGGGATGCACCATACCTCTTCAAGCTTGGCAATGATGGGGTGATGAGAAGATGTGTGCCAAGAGAAGAGAGGGTTGAGATTCTAAGGAAGTGCCACTCGACGGAGTACGGTGGGCACTATAGCCATTTTCGAACCCAAGCAAAAGTATGGTCGAGCGAATTCTATTGGCCTGAGATGCATGAAGATATTAAAAGATATGTTGCATCATGCCCCGAATGCCAAAGAACCGAAACATATCTCAAAGAAATTCTATGCCTTTGAAATACAATTTACAAATCGACATATTCGATGTATGGGGCATAGACTTCATGGGGCCTTTTAAAAACTCATTTGGATTCGAGTATATCCTTGTTATGGTTGATTATGTATCCAAGTGGGTAGAGGCAATACCATGTCGTAAAGCTTCCACCGAAGAGTCCATCACTATGATCAAGAACATGATTTTTCCCCATTTCGAGACACCGAGAACCTTGATAAGTGATGGAGGAACTCACTTCACCAGAAGAATTTCAAAAAGTGCTTGTCCAAGTTGGGAATTTGAGCATAGGGTCTCTACGGCCTATCACCCACAAACCAACTGGGACAAGCGGAGACGTCAAATAGGCAATTAAAAAGCATACTCAACAAGACCATAGAGAAGGGAGGCAAAGATTGGTCAAAGAAATTAGACTGAGCTTTATGGGCTTATCGAATCGGCGTTTAAAACACCGATAGGTATGACCCCTTATCAATTCGTCTATGGAAAAGCTTGCCACCTTCCGGTTGAGTTGGAACATAAAGCCTATTGGGCTATTAAAGAGATGAACCTCGATCTCGATGCCGCGGTGGTGAAACGAAGGATCCAAATAAGCGAGGCTAGAGGAGTTGAGGTTGAAAGCATATGAAAATGCAAGCATATACAAAGAGCGAATCAAAAGGTGGTATGATAAAAGATTGAAGAAAAAAAGAATTTAAAGAAGGAGATAAGGTCCTCTCTCTATAATTCGAGGTTTAAAACCTTCTGGAAAGGGGAAATTGCAAAGCAAGTGGGACTGCGACCTTATGTTGTGCATCTCGGTGTTCTCCAACGGAGCGGTAACCATTATGGATATAAACGGCGATCAATTTGTGGTGAATGGTCAGCGGCTTAAGGTTTACTACGAACCCGACGTCGTGCCCCTTCACCATGTTGACGTCTTCACCATGGAGGAAGAGCCCGAACGTGGAAGCATAGCTTCCAAGTCCCTGGTGTAGTGACTGAAGATGTTGTGGGAGGATTGGAGAGCAAGTGCGTGATGCAGCCTGTCTCGTGTTGTGTTCCGTTGTCCTCTGTCCCCTGCGGCTGGGGGGTTCGTCCTCCTTTTATAGATCAAGGAGAGAGCGAATCACATGCGCGTCGTGCTATTTAGCTACGTGAGAGAGGGTGATGTGCTATGCTGTAGAGTAGGCGGCCGTCCGGACGATCCTCGCAGCGATCCGGCCATCATGGCGTATCTTGTACCCGAACAGTAGCGGCATCGAGGGTAGAAGGGCAGTGGACGGCTGCGATGTCCTCAGACGGGCTCGAGGGGGTCGCCGACGTTGGTCCGTACGGAGCGCAGTGGCGGGTAAGGCGGCACCCCGTTCCAGCATGCTTCACAGTGCTGGAGTTGTTGCCACAACGCCTGGAGTGCGCTCGTACGGACGGGGGCGGCAGCCATGCCGTTAACAGTGGCAGGGATGGCGTTCCACCGGCCTAGCACCTTCACCTAACCCTGCAAGGTCACAAGAAAGCAACTCGAGGGTGCAGCCGGCCCCCCTTCGAGGGCTCAGCGTGTCAGCCGTACCGAAGTAGACGGCGCGGCGTCACGGGACTGGCGCCGGCCACGCCGCACAGTTCCTTCTACAGTGGCGGGGATGGGATCCCTCTTGGGGAGTTGGTGCGGTTACACCGGGGCGCAAGCCCCAGGCGCATGATGGCGCCGCCCCCGCGGTGTCGTGGCATTAAATGCTCGTGCACCCAAGCGGGGCGCGCACGTGCGGGGCGCCCCCGAGCGAGGTGGACCCCGTTCGAGGGCGGAGCGGACCCTCGAGCGAGGAGGAGCCTGCTCGAGGGAAGCGCACCCCCTCGAACGGGATGGGGCCCGCCCGAGGGAGGCACGCATCCTCGAGCGAGGCGGAGCCTGTTCGAGGGGATCTTCGAGTGGGCCACCTTGGTGGGCCGTGTCCTGCATGGTTAGGCGTGTTTGGCTTTGTTGTGGGTTTTTAATTGGGGGTTTCCCAGTTGTTAAAGGGGATCCCTAGGGCTGTCCCCGACAGTAGCCCCCGAGCATCTGTGGGTTTGCCATTGAGGCTCCCGCAGATGCTGGAACCTACTGATAGGACGTTCTTCCCTTCTGGGTTTTTGAATGCTTTCCGTGGGGCCGCGTCAGTGGACCCGCGGGTCTAGCCCCCGAAGCCCTGCAGGAGTGTGGGTGCTCCTGGAGGGGTTAACCGCGAGAGTTGGCCAGGGGGCGTGGTACATGTTTCAACCGGCATCGTCAATGTCTCAACTGGCTTCGGTGACGCGCGCGCCGCTGGCACTATCTCCGGCGGGTGCAATCCAGAAGGTGTAGCCGTGCGTCAAGCCCCCGAGCCCGGGCCCGTTCGAGGCGATCGGGTAGAGCTTTACGACTTGTCTTTTAACGCGCCCTCGCCGTCCCTCCGCAGGACGGAGGGTGAGGTTTCCGCAATCCCCATCGAGCGGGTCGCGGATTGCGGATTCCTCGTTGAGCTGCTGGCGGGTAGTTCGAGTGGACGCCCATGCCCCGTTCAATAAGGGTAGGCTGCGTGGTCCAGAGACACGTCCATGGAAGCGCTTGCGTGGGTTTGCTAGGTGGGGCTCAGTCCCATTCGATAGGGACCGAGGGCGCGGAAGCTCTCCCTCGGTGGGATCCCCCGGCTAGCTGCCCTCGCTGGCTCTCGAATACGACATATGGGGCACCCTCGAGCCGATGGGCTCGAGGAACGGCTCGAATGCGCGTGCCTTCGTCGTCCCTGACTCCGTGATCTGGGGTGCCTGTTCGAACCCGTCGAGGGTCAAGCTTCGAACCTCTGATCAGTAGGGCCGTGCGGGGCGGCGCCTGGGCGGCCCCGTCTTTGCGTCTGCGACCGTCGAGGGGCCCGGGCGAGCCGGCCCTCGAGGTGCTGATTAGTAACAATGGTGCGGGGCGGCGGCTAAGCGCTCCCGGCCTGGCATCTGCGACCATCTAGGGGCCTGGGCGAGCCAGCCCCCGAGGCGCTCGACCGCAACAGCCGCGACATGGGTGCTTGCGGTGCCCGCTTTGTTCTAAAACGGATCCGAGGCGACCTTCTCACGCCTGTGCCCTTTAGAGGGTTTGAAATTGTCCCGAGCCAGGGGCTCGTGCCGCTCGAGGGTCCTGCGTGGCATGGGTGCTTACGGTGCGCCTCGCTCCGTTTCCCGCGGTGCCCCGAGGCGACCTTCTCACGCCTGTACCTTTTCGAGGGTTGAAACTCTCCCGAGCCAGGGGCTCGTGCCGCTCGAGGGTTCTACGTACCTTGCAAGGAACCGGGCCATTAAATGCTCCACAGTCGAGGCTGTGATTTCTCGTCGTGGTCGCGCTTTTTTAGGCGTTGCAGCCGCGCGCGCGCGTAGTGGGCGGTGTGGGTAGGCGGACGTGACCGCCTGCCACGGTCCCTGTTATTCCTCGCCGTGATGATGTCTTGTTTGCGGTGGCGTGGCTACCGCGGTCGTGGTGGGGCCCGCCCGTCAGCGAGAAGGAAGATTCCCTACAGTTAATGCGCGCGGGACGTCCGCCCCGGAGAGCACGCCCACGGCGTATAAATCTGAGGGGAGGGAAAAGCGGCGGTTTTTACCTTAGCGTTCGCCGTTCTCACCCCCAGCGCTCTCGGCTTCGCTTTGCTCTTGCCGCCGCGTCCCTTCGCCATTAGAGCTCTTCCTCTTCTTCTCGTCCTCCGCTCTCGCATCCCTTGTCTCCTCTCATGGCGCTGCTTCCGCCCCTCACGATCCTCGACCCGTACGCCTGGGAGCGGTCGACGGTGAACCGGCTGGCCCTTGGCGAGCTGGTCTCCGCCGGCCAGTTGGCGGCGAACGAAGAGGGCCGGCCGGCGGAATGGATCGTGCCGCCGGCGGGGGACCACGCACCCAACCCGCCGGAGGGCTACGTGGTGAGCTTCATCCGCTTCCATGAGCACGACTTCGCCGCGCCGTGAGCCGCTTCATGCGGGCGCTCTGCCACCGCTACGGCGTGGAGTTACACAACTTCGCGCAAAATGGGAGTCGCGATGGCGGCCACGTTCGTGGGCGTCTGCGAGGGGTACCTAGGGATCCCAGTCAATTGGGAGCTCTTGCTACACCTCTTCCGCGGAGAGCTCTTCACGCAGCCCACGACGGAGCAGAGGACCCGCCGCGCGGTGCGCGCCGGCGGGATCTCGCTCGCCGTGCAGGCGCAGTTCAAGGACGACTACATCCCCTGCACCATGACGACGAATAACGCCGGCTGGGAGCGGGGGTGGTTCTACTTGCGCAACGCCGAGCCCGGCCTCCCCCCTACACCGGTCGGGTGTTCAAGGAGAAGCCCGACTCATGGGGCTACAGGGTGTCCACGCCCCAGCATCAGAGGCGGCTGAGCTCGCTCCTGGAGGCCTTGAGGAACCTGGCGGCGCGCGGGCTGACCGCGGCGGGCGTCCTCGCCTTCCTCCACCACCTGTGGGTTGTGCCTCTGATGGAGAGGCCGCTCTGCATCTACGAGATGACAGAGGAGGCGGACCCCGTCGCGCTGGCGAGGTCGCGGATGCTCCCAACCCCCCTCGGGCGGGTGTACGCGCTCACATGGGCGCGGAACACCGTCGACACCCGGATGTTGCGCCAGGACCGGTCCCCATGGGACCTCGAAATGCTCCCCACCGGCCAGCTGGTGAGTATGGTTCTTGGCCTTGTTTTCGTTCCTGATGATGCTCCTGGCCCCTGACACACCTTTGATGTTCTCACCTGCAGCTGGTGACCTTCAGCGCTGCGAAGTCCGTCCCTCCTACCCCTGACTCCCGCTTGGCCGGTCGGGCGGCGCAGCAACGGGAGCAGGAGCGGGCGGCGTGCAGGAGGGAGCGCGCGAGGCGGCACCGCGAGCGGCGGAGAGAGAGGAGCACCCGCCGCGCGAGCACAGGGGCTCTCCTCGCCGGGGACCGAGGGAGTATTCGTCCTCGGAGGAGGACGAGGAGGAAGAAGCCGGGGTGCGGTGGCCCTCTCGATAGGTGGGAGCCCGCTCCCCCGCCGCCGGAGCCGGGCCCGCGGCAAGGGGGCATCGCCGGGGCGGGCGCAACGGCGCCCGCCGCCGGGCAATCAACGACAGAGGCGGCGCAAGCCGCGGAGGTGCCGGCGTGCGCCGCGGAGAAGCGCGCGCGCGCGCGCGCGGGCGGGGCCCGTGCGCGTGGCGGAGGCATCGGGGGGCGCGGCGACCGGCGCGTCGGCCGCGCGGGCCTCATCCGCCGAGGCCTCGAGGAAGAGGAAGCGCGCCTTCTCCTCTTCGAGGTAAGGGGCTTACTCTTCTGCTGGGTTTGGTTTTTTGGCGACCAGGCGTTCTGACTTTTGCTTATTCTTGGGCAGGGTGGTGCCCACCGTGCCTCCCCTCGCACCGGCCAAGGTGTTGAGGGCGGACGCGTCCATCCCCACCCTGCGGCGCTCGTCGAGGGCACCGCGGGCGGGGGCAAGCACGGCCGGCGGCGGGCGAGGGCTCGCAAGGCGCGGCCGAGGCATCGAGGCCCCCGGCGGATCGCCGCCGCCGCGCGGCCGGCGGTCGCCGAGGAGCGGCGGACGCCGGCCGTGGCGGGAGGCGCAGCCGCGGCGGCGGCCGTGGCGGAGACGCAGCCGCGGTGGTCGCCGTGGACGGAGGCGCGACCCGTGGCGCCGCCCGCGGCGGAGGCGGAGAGCGAGCGCGGCCCGCGGTGGTGCCCGTGGTTGCGGTTGAGGAGGGCGGACCGGGCGCCCGTGGTCGCGGAGGCGCGGCCGGAGGCGATGGCCACGGCGCGCGCGCCGGCGCCCGTGGCCACCGAGGCGCGAGTGGAGGCGCCCGCGGGGCGACGCAGGGGCCGGCCGCCGCCGCAGCCCCCGGCGGTGGTGGTGGAGGTCCCGGACGACGACTCCCCACCGCTAGGGTGGGATCGCGGGGTCGCCTTCCCCACGCTCTCCCCGAGTCCCGGGAGGGGGCCCTCGTGAGGCGACGCGACGGCCACATGGTGGCGGGGGGCCGGGGACATGGCGCCGAGGCCTCGTCTTCTCGCGCCGCCACTCCGACCGGGGTGGAGGGGGTCGCCGGCGATCCGCCCGCGTTCGCCGACGCCCGTGGGGAGCAGGGAGCTGTGGGAAAAGCTCCAGCGCCACGGCGCCACGCTCGACCGTGCGCTGAACGAGGCGCTGAGGGTCCATGGCGGCCCCGCATGGCGCGTCTTCCAGGTACGGCGTCGTTGCTCGTTTTCCTCTTTCCCTTGTTTCTGCGCGCTGTTTCTGTATCATGATGCTTACGGGTTCTAACTTGTGGGTGACAGGAGCTCGAGCGTCGTGCCCGCGATAAGTACGGCGCCTTTGACCGGGTGAACGTCGAGCTCCACCAGCTCAGGGAGCGATGCGGCGCCTTGGACGCGCTCGCCGACGCCCTCGGGGACTCCGCACGGGCCGGTTGTCGCACGGCCATGGCCTTGCGCGATGAGCTCCACGAGAGCACAAGGCAGGACCCGGCGCATCCCTCTAGCCTCGAGCGGCTCTGCTCAGCCCTCATCGACCGTGACGAGGCGCTGCGGCAGGCGCGCTCGGACCTGGAGAAAATGCGGACGCTGGCGACCAACTGGGAGGCGGAGGTGGCCGGCGTCCGCGGCGAGAACCGGGCTCCGCTCGTCGCTCGAGGGAGCGCGGGCGCGCAGCCGCCGGCCGAGGAGCGGGGCGCGCGCGCTCGAGCAAAGGGCTAAGGAGGCCGAGGACTTGAAGGCCGCCCCTCGACGCCAAGGTCGCGGCGCTCGCCGCCTCTAAGGACCGCCCTTCGCGGGAGTGCACCGCCCGCCATGGGGCCGAGGGGCGGCTCCAAAGAGAAGGAGCCGCCCTCGCTGATGCCCGGTCGGCGCTAGAGCAGGAGCGCGTCGCTCGCGAAGCGGCGCAGAAGTCGCTGGAGGAGCGGAACACCGCGTTCTCCAAGGTCGAGGGCGAGCTGATAGTGCTCAGCATCTCAAGCGCGAACCAGGAGCTGGCCCTCTAGGAGCAGGGCGAGACCGTCAAGGGCCTCGAGCTGGCGGTCGAGGCCGAGCGCCGTGCCCTCGAGGTGGAGAGGAAGCAAGTCGAAGGTGAGACGCTGTTTGACTCCTGCTTTGTTGGTTTTCTGTTAGAGAATTCGCACTCCCTTTTCTGATTTCTTTTTTGTCTTGGTGACTCCAGGCTTGCGCACCGCTCTGGGCCACACGGCCGAGCGGGCCGAGGCGCTACAAGCCTCCTACAACTCCTCTGAGCAGGAGCTGCAGGAGTTGCGTGATGTGGCCCTCGAGACCTGCCGAGCCGTGGAGGAGGGCGAGGCGCAGGCCGGAAGCTCGCCGGCCGCCGCCTGCGCGCCCTTGGCGGCCACGTCACCGAGCGGATGCGCCGGGCGCTGCATCTGGGCGTCCAGAAGGCCCTCGGAGTGGTACGGTCCCACTACGAGGTCAATTTCGAGGCGCTGGCGGAGGGTTACGTCGTCCCCGACGGTGTTGAGGACGAAGTGGTGATGGAGCGCGTAGACGCGCTCGCCGCCGACGCCGCTGGGACGCTCGCTGAGGCCTTCGAGGAGTTCCTCTTCCCAGACGCTGCTGACGCCGCCGCTCCTCCCGCCTGAAGACAGCTGGGCGCTAGGCCCGTTTTTGTTTTATGTGTCAGTATGTTGCCCGTGCGGCTTTTGTAACTAAACAAGTTATTTTTGCCATAAACATCTGTTGATGTGAAAAGAAGTCTTTTGTTTACTACGCTTTTTTTGTTTCTCCTTCCTGAGTAGATTCTAGTTAGGGGAGTTCGATTTTCGCGGGTGGCCTGCTGGGTTGGAGGCGAGAGAGAAGGGCCGTATCCTCGCGGTGTGGGCTATCCCTGGCTCGCTCGCTCCTTCCGCTAGGCTGCCCGCGCCCTGTTCGAATCTTTGCTCAGGGCCGAAGTAGAGAACAAACTTAGCGCGCGTGAGTTGTTTCGTTTTTGCGCGAAAATGAGACCATTTTGGGGGGGGGGTGCCCCCCGCAGTAGCCCCCGAGGGTAACTTGGGTTTCAGGGGAAAGCCGAGTTTCCCTTTTCCTTAGACTTATGGCGTTTACATAGTTGTCACCAACTGGGGCGTTGGTCATGAGATTTTTACAACAAAAATACTTGGAAATCCTAGCTAGGGGTAGAAGCGACGTAGCTGTTGGATGTTCCAAGCGTTGGTGAGCTCTTCGCCGTCCTCGTTGGCCAGCTTGTACGTGCCGGGCTTGAGCACCTTCACCACAACATAGGGTCCCTCCCATGGAGGGGAAAGCTTGTGGCGTCCCCGGTTGTCTTGGCGCAGCCTTAGGACCAAGTCTCCTTCGCTGAAGTCCCATCAGCGTATCTTGCGTGCTTGGTAGCGCCTAAGGGACTGCTGATACCTTGCGGAATGCATCAAGGCCACGAGGCGTGCCTCGTCCAGCTGGTCCAGCGAGTCCTCGCGGGCTCGCTGGTTGGCATCCTCGTCGTAGCCTCGAACCCTGGGCGATCCGTATTCTAAGTGCGTGGGGAGGACGGCCTCCGCGCCATGGACTAGGAAAAACGGGGTGAACCCAGTGGCTCTTCTTGGGATGGTCCTTAGGCTCCACACGACTGCTGGCAACTCTTGGAGCCACTTTCGACCAGATTTGTTTAGCTGGTCAAAAATTCTAGGCTTAAGGCCTTGCAGGATCATGCCATTGGCACGCTCTACTTGGCCATTGGTCTGTGGGTGTGCCACAGCTGCCCAATCCACACGGATGTGGAACTTGTCGCAGAACTCCAAAAATTTCCTGCCCGTGAACTGGGACCCGTTGTCGGTGATGATGGAGTTTGGTACTCCGAAGCGGTGGACGATGTCGGTGAAGAACGTCACAGCTTGCTCCGCCCTGAGGTTCGTAATGGGGCGTACCTCCACCCACTTGGAAAACTTGTCGATCGCGACCAACAAGTGGGTGAAGCCCCCGGGCGCCTTCCGCAGGGGCCCGACGATGTCCAGCCCCCACACAGCGAAAGGCCATGTTATGGGGATGGTCTGCAGGGCGTGAGCGGGAAGGTTGGACTTGCGGGCGTAAAACTGGCACCCCTCGCAGGTGCGTACGATCCGCTGTCGTCCGCGACTGTGGTAGGCTAGTAAAAGCCTTGGCGGAAAGCGTTGCCGACGAGGGTGCGGGGCGCGGCGTGATGGCCGCAAGTCCAGCGCGCACGTACGTGCCCTGGAAGTTACCCACGAACGTGCGGACCAGATCATCCCAGTTGTGGATCTGGCTTGCGGGCAGGTGCTCGAGCCATGTCCGGGCCGCATCGCCGAGGTGCAGGGGCAAGTTGCGGATGATGACCTCGTCGCTGGTGGCCCCGCCCAGCTGGCACGCCAGACGGTAGTCGTCGAGCCACACGCGGGGATCCGTCTCCCCATTGTACTTGACGATGGTCAAGGGCTGGCGGAAGCGTTGGGAGAAGGCCGCCGCGCGGATCTCCCGGCTGAACACGCGGGTCCCCGGGGGCTCCGGCGTCGGAGAGCGGTCTTCGTCGCTGTCGTAGCGTCCACCCCGTCGAGGGTGGTAGCCCACCGCTGCCCGCGCGTCCGCCTTGCTCGTGCGCCAGGCGTTGATGTACGCCTCGACCGTCCGTCCGATGTGATCTCCGAAAACGTGTTGCATGCAACGGTGATACGTTGCACCCGCGTTTCGGAGGCCGAACGGCATCGTGACATAACAGAACATCCCGAACAGCGTGATGAACGAAGTCGCGAGCTGGTCGGACTCCTTCATCTTTATTTTATGATACCCGGAGTAGGCATCAAGGAAGCAGAGCAGCTCACACCCAGCCGTTGAGTCAACAATTTGATCAATACGTGGCAAAGGAAAAGGAACTTTAGAACATGCTTTATTAAGACTAGTGTAGTCTATACACATCCGCCACTTCCCGTTCTTTTTCTTTACAAGTACAGAGTTTGCTAGCCACGTTGGGTGGAACACCTCCTTGATGAACCCGACCTCGAGAAGCTTCCGCAGCTCCGCTCCGATAGCCCGTCGCCGCTCCTCGTCGAAGCGGCGGAGCCGTTGTTGCACGGCGCGGGCATGAGGCAGGATGTCAAGGGAGTGCTCGGCGACCTCCCTCGAGATGCCTGGCATATCCGAGGGGCTCCACGCGAAGATGCCGGCGTTGGCGCGGAGGAAGTCGACGAGCACCACTTCCTATTTGGGATCGAGGGTGGAGCTGACCCTCAACGCCTTGCCCTCGAGGACCACAGGGTCGAGGGGCACCTCCTTCGTCTGCTCCGCGGCCTCGAAGTTACCGGTGTGCTTGGAGGCGGAGTCGAGGTCCTCGTTGACCATCCTCTCCAAGGTGGTCACCAGCGCTTCATCCAGCGCTAGTGCTTCCGCATGTTCTACGCACTCGACGTCGCAGTCTAATGCGTGCTCGATGGACGAGCCCACGGTGATGATGTCGTTTGGTCCTGGCATCTTCATCTTCAAGTAGGTGTAGTTGGGGACCGCCATGAACTAGGCGTAACAGGGCCGCCCAAGTATGGCGTGGTAGGCGCCTTGAACCCCACCACTTCGAAGGTAAGCGTTTCCTTGCGGAAATTCTTCGCGGTGCCGAACCAAACCGGCGCAGTCGATCTCCGCCCGAGGGGCTGGACTCGCTTGCCGGCGCGACGCCATGGAATGGCGTCGTGCCGGGCCGCAGACTCGGTCCAACCCGATCCCCGAGAAGCGCAGCCGTATGCGCGTAGAGGATGTTGAGGCCGCCGCCTCCGTCCATCAAGACTTTTGAGAACCGCGCGTTCCCAATGATTGGGTCGACCACCAACGGCACCGGCCCGGGTTGGGGATGCGGTTCGGATGGTCTTCCCGCCGAAGGTGATGGCGTCCCTCCGACCGCCTGAGGAAGGAGGGAGGCGCCTTCTCCGCGGCGAGGACCTCGTGCCGCTCCTGCTTGCGCTGGCGGGTTGACATGTCGACGGTGGGTCCCCCGAAGATGAGGAACACGTTCTTTACGGCGGGGAAGCCGCCGGCGTCGCCATCTCCTCCGTCTTTCTTGGCCTCTGCTTCCTCCGCGGCGGTGCGGCCATAGAACTTCTTGAGCATGTCGCATTGCTCGAGGGTATGGTTCACTGGGGTCTTGTGGTAAGGACATGGCTTTTTCAAAGATGTCATCAAACACCCCCGACCTCGAGGGGCCGGCCGAGGGCCCCGTCGAGCCGGGTCAACAAGCAAGAGCCTCGGCATCATCGCCGTCGCGCCCCTGCTCGCGCGCCTCGCGGTGTGGCTTCTTTCCTTTCTTGCCCCTCTTGTCCTTCCGGTGGGGCTCCCTGGACTTGCTGCCCTCCGCAGGCGCATCGCCCGAGCGCTTGCCCTTCTTGCCGTCAAAGATCGCCCCCACGGCCTCCTCTCCTGAGGCGAAGCTGGTGGTGATGTCGAACAGCTCGTTGGAGTCCGCGAGCGGGCTGCGTCGCAGCTCTCGCACGAGGTCCCGGCACGTGGTGCCCTCAAGGAAGGCGTGCACAATCTCGGATTGCGCCACGCTGGGGAGCTCTGTACAGCGCTTGGAGAAGCGCCGTATGAAGTCCCGCAGCGACTCGCCGGGCTTCTGGGGGCAGGAGCATAGGTCCTAGGAATTTCCGGGGCGCACGTACGTGCCCTGGAAGTTACCCATGAACGTGCGGACCAGATTTTCCCGGTTGTGGATTTGGCTGGCGGGCAGGTGCTCGAGCCACGCGCGAGCCGAATCACCGAGGTGTAGGGGCAAGTTGCGGATGATGACCTCGTCGCTGGTGGCCCCGCCCAGCTAGCACGCCAGGCGGTAGTTGTTGAGCCACACGCGGGGATCCGTCTCCCCGTTGTACTTGACGATGGTCGAGGGTTGGCGGAAGCGTTGGGGGAAGGCCGCCGCGCGGATCTCCCGGCTGAACACACGGGTCCCCGGGGGTTCCGGCGTCGGGGAACGGTCTTCATCGCTGTCGTAGCGTCCACCCCGTCGAGGGTGGTAGCCTACCGCCGCGCGCGCATCCGCCTTGCTCGTGCGCCGGCGTTGAGGACGTTGCGGGCGTCACCGTCCGGCCGCCCTCGCGCGTGTCAAGGAGCCGCTCCTTGGCCGGCGCGCGTCCCGAGTTGGCGGGACGCCCCGCAGCTTCACCTGCGTGGACCGAGGGTTCGTCCCCCTGTGCAGCCCCGCCTCCTCGCGCATCCCCCTGTTGGCGGATACGTGAGGCTGAGCTTTTGGCCTGCTGGACAGCCGCTTGCTCAATGAGAGTCTGCACCTCGCGTTGCAGGTTCCGCGCCTCAGGGGTTGAGGGCGCCGGCATAGCCCGCAGCAGCGTCGCCGCAGCAATGAGCTTCTGACTTGCCCGCGGAGGCGCGTCCGGGTTGTCGACGTTAAAGTCGGCGTTGATGCGGTCGCGGGCCTGTTTGCCCAGCTCCCGTGCGCGTTCGCCGCGCGCGGAGGCTTCCCCAGCCATCGAGGCACGGAGCAGCCGCACCGTTCGATATTCCTCCGCCAGCTTGGCCTCGAATTTTACTACGCAAAACCTTAGACTTAGAATGGTTGAACTATATTAGAGACATAATTCTTGGTTGAATATTTTGCTTGATCATAAACCCTTTACATGAACCATCCTATGTTGTTTGCTTCTTTTTCGAGAAACCAAAACCAAAAAAATTCAGAACCTAACTCAACCTTTCATCCTCTTTAAGATATTGTGGTTGACTTGTTTTTCATGCTAAAAACACTCGAGTAGAGCCACGACTTGTATCTAGATGTTATTTAAATTTCAGCATGTGGTAGGACTCGCGTGAACCTAGAAACTTGATTTTTGGTTGGTTTAAAAATCCCTATCCTTGGTTTCTCTAAGATTAGAATTTTTCTAAGCCTCACTTAATTTTATTTCATTCAAAATCTCTCTCATCTAATCAAAATTAGGACCTAAACCTATGCCCCCATGATCAAGCCGGGAAAAGCTTGCTCTCAACTAATGTAGGCAAACAATACCGGTGAGACCGATATCAACGTAGTCGGAAAATATTTTCGACTCACATTTGTTTTTAATGGTTTAAAAACTTCTCTAAATTTATGCTTGAGCTCTTGCATGGATCTGAAAAATATTTTTAAATTTCGAAATTAGAGTAGTGCTTAGCCTTAAAACGTGCTTAGAGGGAGGCAATCAAGTTAACTTGACCATACATGCACCATGATACATCACGGGATGCCCCTCCAACATCTTTTATCAAACCACATGCAAAGTACAAGCATGGGGGGCAGCCAAGGCCTTGTTTTGTAGGAATATCATGGAGGAATGTGAGGCAAGGGAGTATGGAAGTGAATCAAGCGAAAACATCAAGTGGAAGGAGCAATAATGCAAGCGAAGGAGTGGACGGGAACATTTGGAAGGTGTACGCGGTCACGAAGCAACATGCACTAGAGAAGAACCGAGCCAAGAGGAGGAGAGAGGTAAGTCTTTCATCCAACTCTTTATTCGTGTGCTCTAGTTTGTAGGCCGGAATCACCTTAGACTTAGCTATCCACCGCGTTTGTTTCGTGCAAACAAATCACATCCTTAATCCACTCAAAGTCCAGACTCCAAAATAATATTTGTGTACCTTGTTACCGGGTGAAAACCCCGGATATATATTTTTGAGGGAGAGTGCTGCAATCATGGAGGAAAACTACAAGCCTTTTCACCGAAGAAGAAGGGATCATCGTCGTCTAAGCCATCAACCTCTTCGAGGAGGCACTCGGTTTCCGAGTTTCCTCGGAGTATGGAGGAGGACACGGCACCGCCGAGGAGGAACCACACTCTTCTCCTTGGTGGCATGAGGGCCACATGAAACTCGTTTATTAGGTTTACCAAACTTCAATAACATATGGAGGAGCCGCTCGTCCAACCTCGCCACTTGACACGATCATCCGCTCCACCTCCATACGCTCCGCGGTATTACGAAGGGTATGTCATCATGACGGAGGAGGAGAAGAAACTCGCTCGCCTTAATTAGAGGCTTGTAGCAAACGTCGACATCGACGACCAAGCTCTCCACATATTGGGTTTCACACGGGACACTGGTGCAATTCTCTAATGGAGTGTCGGCAAACACCCACAAGGAATTCGCCTAGGAAATTTTCATGACCATGGCGCATACCCTTGATGAAGGAGTGCTGAGTCTCTCATTCCGTTGGAGGGAGCCCACAAGTGGAGAAGAAGGAAGACACCGTCGGAAGGGTAACCTTGATCAACGATGCTATTTCTAGCACCTTGATGGGGTAATCTCCTTTCAACCATGGGTCGCAATCGATCTTGAGATGTAATCACACTTTGATGGGTTATCTATCTATCATCTTGTGTTGGAAATACTTTAATGCTTAAGGTTAGCTACCATGCCGTAAAGGGAGTAAGGGCTCTATGCTTCCTTGGATCCATTCAACACAATCCCCGATAGATTAGATTGGCTTTCATGTTCGAAACGATTACATGTTCTGGTGTAGTAGACCCATGGGCGAGTGTCTCCTATTTTCAAAAGGGAGCTCCGGAACAAGTGGATGTGCATGAAGGCACATGGGAAGGTTTTTGGAGTATGATCACGGGAGGAGACCACCAACGAAGAAATACTATCCGGAACCCCATCATCCAAGAGTGTCACTTTTGTGCAAGTGGATTTTTGGGAGAATGAGAGAGACAAAGATAACCAACACGGAGTTGAATTGGCTTTACTCGGCTTTGATTGCCAAGTGGCCAATAGACCCCACTCACCTATGATCAACCGGTGGTGTTGTTAGCAACATCGAGTTCGGAAGATATTGGTTCGGGGTGTTGCCTTTCCATATTGGCTATCTCTTTAAAACCGGGTATTACAAGGAACCCAAATCATCTCCTACCCTGGACTTCCCTAGGAATATATGAAGAAAGGAAAATATAAGAGTGAAGATGAGAGAGGAGGCTTCCAAGTGGCCTAGGTGAATTTGCCCCTTCCGGATTGAAGATTAAGACTTTTCTTGAGGGGAAGAAGATTGGTTAGAGGAAGGACTTCTTGTGCCGGTGAAGAAAAAAAATAAAAGGAAAAGAATTATAGGGGAAGGATCTTCCACGACCCAAGAAGGAGGTGCACAACAAAATTATGTCCCACCATTGGGAGGAACCCCGGCGCCGCCGAGTTACTACGGTGGTGTACCAATGCAAGCATGGGGGAGTGGTGCAGCCATACCCCCACCATTTTGCGGTGCCCAACGTAGCCTTTGGGGAGCCATTTGCACACCTTCCTCAACCACAACAAAATGTGGCCACCATTGGAGGATACGCTGCAAGGAACGTGCAAATTATTGCAGCCATCCAAACCAATTCAAACCAAATGGGTGAAGGAAATGCAAACATCGCTTATGAGCTTTGACACCTTCACCTAATACCATTGGACAATTCATAGGAGGAGTGGTGCATTCCTATTACAAGTAAGGGCACAACAACCAAGACTATCAATATCAACCACCAGCGAAGATTAGAGAGAGGAGGAGCCTTAACTATCTTTCCTTTACCCCCCTTTTCTTTAATTTTCAGCTTGCTTGCGCCTATGTATGCGTAGTATTTTCAGTTTTACTTTAATTTTTAGTGTTAGTTTAATTTTTCAGCGTGTGTCTTAGTGTCTATTTTCATCATGAATAATGTCGCCACCAAGTTTTTACCTTTGGTAAAGTTACAAAGTTTGTGCCATAATGATATATGATTATAATTGCCGCTTTGTTTATATTGGTAATTGATTTATGCATGTTTAACCTAGTGCTCTCTTAAAAATACAAATCTGAAATTATCTAAATGCTAGCTTAATCTTCAGCGGAGGTTATGATTAAAATAAAGACTCATAGTGTTTTATGTGCTCTCCAGTTATGAATAGATTAAAGATGTCTTTTATGCTCAAAAAAATTTCTAACCTTGTCATTGTGTGTTGCTCAACCTATCCAAAGCCTAATATATATTTGAGTGCATAAACTTTAGTGTACAAGATTTATTTTTGAGTGAGTTATTGCAGGCCATGATTTCTCTGGCCCGAGACTAAGAAGCTGGTCATTCCGTTTTTGCGTATCTATCTTATTGCTAGCCTCTTATCCGTGCATTGTGTATCCCCACATCGGAGATTTCACAAACCTCGCCGGATATCCACCCTTAAACCAAATATCATCTTTTGTGTTTACCTCCTTGACCACAACCTATCGTTGAGAATGGATCATCAATTCAAGGAAGATCGCAAGACGGTGCCAACATTGAAGATTTCAAGTATCTCTCCAAAGGAAAAATATTCCGGTACCTACCTTATTATCGCCTCTTTGCTCGAGGACGAGCAACGTCTAAGCATGGGGGAGGAGGTAGGTACGGTGCAGTTTTAGAGTTCAAAGGGGAATATTAAAAAAATGATGAAAGAAAAAATTCGGCGACGATCGTGACTTTCAAAGAAAGAAAAAATATATATATATATAATGAATGAAAGAAAGAAAGAAAGAAAGAAAGAAAGAAAAGAATGGGAAATATGAGAAAGAGAAAAAAATATATGCGTAAAGTAAACTCCCCGGTTCTCTAAGAGTGCATTCAAGGCTTCAAGTTTAAAAGATCCATTCTCATTTTCCAACCATGTGCAATCCGATAACGACTTCCTTTGTGCCTCGAGATCACTCTTTGCCATTTGCACATGTCCACTCATCTAAAAGTGTGTGTATTTTTCTCTTTCCCCTCCTTCATTTAACATTATTTTCCAATGACCTTTTTGACGAGTCTCGGTAAGACCATGAGAAGCTTGTCTTGTTTTGACAACACCTCATTTATAAAATCTTGTTAGGACTAAACTTTCCCAAAGCTCCATATAAAGCCTACCACACATATATGTTATGAGAGGGAAAGGAGTAGAATATATAGGCTTGAGAGACAAGCGAGATGAGAGTTCATGAGCAATATGCAAGGTGATTTAAATTTATGAATTTGGTTTAGCTCTTTTCTTTATCTTGTTCTTTATTTCAAAAATTCTAAGATCTATTTAAACTTTGTGAGCATGTTAATACTTGTGTGATAAGCTTAATAAGATTCTACCCTCCGTAGAGGTGAAGGCTAGTACATTATGTAACTTTAACGAATTAAACTTTTGAGAGCATTATGTTTTTTTCATGTATGATCAAGTGCAAGGTTTAAACATTGATGGGCAACGATGATATCCATCGAAGGCTTACTCGAGGACGAGCAAGGTTTAAGCATGGGGGAGATGTTGACGGTGAAAATCCGTCAACCTAGCCATGAGTTTACCTTTGGTGTTGGCATGACTTTTGTATCTTATTCATTGGTACTAACCCCCGTGGTATAACAAGTTCACTTGTGCATGTCGGTTTTGGAGTTAAGTGTTTACGTGTGGTTTTAACGTTGAAAGCAAGACTTCCGGGATAAGTTCATTAAGCACCTCATGACAAGACTTTGAAGCCTGATACAAGTCAAGCAATGAAGTGAACATGACTTCAAGAGCCCAAGGACCAAGCCCGAGAAGATGATAAACTCCGAGGACCGAACCAGAAAAGTGCTGAATCTTGCAAGACAAGGAGTTGAGTCCAATTCGGAGAGAAACCGACGTCAAAGGCCCACATGCAAAAGGGGAGAACATCTAGAAGATGCGGTAAGCAACACCGGGCGAAGCAGGCCACGAGATGGGTTGAATTGGGCCCAGGCCGGCCGGCCCAGCCCTTTTCGGGGCCCAATCGGCCTCCCCTTTGACCTAATTGCTTATCAGGCTATAAATAGCCCCCTGACCGAGAGCCACGCAGAAATCAAGTCGTAATCCGCCGCCGAGGAGCAGAGAAGCTTGAGGGACACCATCTCGGAGATGAGGGTCGTGCTAGTTGTCTAGGGTTTCCCTAGCCGACGTGGGAACCTTGCATGGAAGACCACGTCGGAGCTCGGAGCGAGGATCAAGATCGAGGGAGGGCCCGGTGGTGATCTTGTTCATGTAATCATTCATGGTGAAGTTTGTAAGTGAATTCGATTTCTAGCGATCAAGTGCCTTCTCGATGATTTTGTTTTCTTCTTGGTTTTGCTTCTTCTACGATCTAGTCTATAGCTAGATTACATAGGGTGCTCTTGTAGCCGCGGTGGCTAGAGGTGCATACCGGACCGGCCAAGTGATTTCAACTTGTTCTATCGAACTCGCCCTAGACTACCCGCATGAATAGGGATACATTGTGACAGAGACGGGGGTTCCGAAAGGCGGGCGTTTTCGGAGTCGGATGGGAAGGCCACGATTTAAAGATGCTTTTAATGAGATTCGCTTTTCTATCTTCATCTATCTTGTTTGGAGCTACAACATAAGCATGATCTAGATTCTCTAGATTGGTTATCTCTTGTTTTCTCTTGTTACCTCTTTAGTAGATTAGATTAGATGTGTTTTCTTTATGAGTTAGTAGATTAGATGCAACTTGTCTTGATAAGATAGTTTACCTTGCTTTACTAGATTGAATCCTTGCGTTGCACATTGTTCCACGGATTCGATACCTTGGGATCACCACTCGAGGGAAGAACGGTCCCTTGACTACGACGGGAGACTTGTCCGCTTGCAAGTCTAAACGAACTTTGATACAACTATTAACCGTCAACAGTCACCCGGCTCGTCATCGACTACTTCACCTACGTCGCGCCTCCGGTTGCTTCGGCACGTCGTGCGGCTTGTCGTGTGACTCGTCGTCGACTACTTCTCCTAGCGTAGGATCTTCGTCGACTACTTCACCTACGCTGCGCGTCCGGTTGCTTCGGCACGCCACACGGCTTGTCGAGTTACTCATCGTCGACTACTTCGCCTCGCGTAGGCTCGTTGTCGACTAGTCTGCCTCGCGCCGCTCGTCGTCGACTACTTCGCCAACGCCGTGCGTCCTGGTGCCTCGGCTCGTCGCGCCACTCATCGTCGACTAGTTCAACTACGCCGCGCGTCCGGGTGCCTCGGCTCGCCGCACGACTTGTCACGCGGCTCGTCGTGCCCCTCCTCGTCGACTTCTTCGCCTACGCCATGCGTTCGGGTGCCTCGGCACATCGCGCGGCTCGTCACGCGGCTCGTCGTCAACTACTTCACCTACTCCGCGCGTTCGGTTGCTTCGCACGCCGCGCGGCTTGTCGCGTGAATCATCGTCGACTACTTCGCCTCGCGCACGCTCGTCGTCGACAACTCTGCCTCGCACCGCTCGTCGTCGACTACTTCGCCAACGCCGCACGTCCCGAGCAGTTGGGGAGGAGTTCTCGAATGAGGACGTGATGGAGCAGGTCGTCTTCGCATCGTACTTTGAGCGCGGCTTCAACCTCCCAGTGGGGGATTTCTTTCGCAGTCTGCTCGACTACTACAAGCTGGAGCTGGTACACCTTGTCCCCAACTCCATCACCATACTCTCGACGTTCATTCATTTGTTTGAGGCGTATCTAGGGATATCGCTTCACTTCCTATCGTGGAGGCACCTGTTTTCTGTGAAGAGCACTAGCAAGAGGTCGGGGCTAGTGGGGGCTGTGATGTTCTGCTTGAGGTCGGGCATCAAGTTAGAGTGGATAGATAGCGATCTCCCCGACAACACCTCTGGGTGGAGGTCGGAGTGGTTCTTTATTGTTGACCAGCTGCCGGGGCTGCCATGTCGTTCTGGCCATAAGCCGGTGAAGATCTTTGAGTGCGACTTAGGTCTATCATCTCGTGACACCGAGGACTTCAAGGAGATCCTGGAGCTAGTCAGGGACCTGAAGAAACGGGGGGTGACAAGAGTTTCAGTCGCCATGTCGTTTTGCCAGCTGCTGATTCAACCAATCAAGGACCAGATCCACACAGCGTACAAGTATTGGGGGCAATTGGACCCCACGCGTGAAGTCAACCGCAAGGTCTCCAAGGAGGTGATGGAGGCTAGGGTGTCCCAAATTTATTCTGGGAAAGTGAATATCAAGAAGTGCCCTAAGGCACACTCGTTGAAGAGGCCGACTGACCCAGTAAGATTCTGGGACCTATTTCAGGTTGTTTCCTCTATTTATCGTTGTTACGTTGTGTAACTCTCTTGGTCGTTGGTTGCTTCTAGGAACGAGAGCGTCAGTTCTGGTGCCCAGCACCTCTTCGTGAAGGCAACAAGCACCGGCGGAATCTAAGGTCGGACAAGTATCGGCCTCTAGCAGCTCGGCTGCTATAGTTTAATGATTCTAACTCATTAGTGGAGGCTGATGAAGATACCGATGTTGAGGTCGGTGGCAACGTCGGGACGAGCCCGGATGCTGGTAGAGCTGCGAAATCCAAGCGGAAGACCAGGTTAGTTGTGGCAAAGCAGTCGACCACAATAGCTGCTGCTGCAGTCTCTACAGTGAAGGCTGCAGAGGAGAAGAAAAAGAGGAAGAAGAAGGCCAGTCCTCTGCTGACAGTTGAGACGCCAGTGATTCCGACACCTCAGGCTAGTGAGGTCGAAGAAAAAGAAGAAGAAGAAGAAGAAAAAGAAGAAGAAGAAGAAGAAGAAGAAGAGGAAGAAGAGGAAGAAGAAGAAGAAGCCACCGAGGAGCCGCTGATCGTGGAGGATAGGCCGGCGAGGAGGTCGGAGAGCCCCGCTGCCAAGAGGCAGCGGGAGTTAGTGAAGAATACGACGGAGGATGCTCTCCGTCAAGGTTTGGAGGTGCAGTGAATTGCTACTGCAGCGCTGGCAAGGATGCCAGTGTTGAATAGGCCTCGATTCTTCAGGCCGAAGCCCCGCGACCAAATGTCTGTGTTTAAAATCTTGAATACTCGATGTCTTTAATTTGTTGTTGTTGTGCCTCATATTCGTTGCTTGATCGTGGTGTTTTTGTGCAGGTCGGTTGCAGAGCCTCAGCGCATCCTGGGCACTCAGGCCTCGCCTTCCCGCACGAAGTCGCCCGACCCTAAGGTCATGTTGGAGTGAAGGACCAATACGGCAAGCCAGAGAGGGGGGAGTGAATGGTAGCCGATAAAAGTTCTTCTCAAAAGAGATGGGAACTCCAACAAGACGAACACGGCTTCCAACACACGCCTCCGACTCACTACTCAAGTTGGCCAAGCCCACACATCCACTGGAGTGCTACTGGACCTAGGAGCCAACAAATAACCCTCCGAGCCAAAACACACCAACACACACAGTGGAAACTTGCACGGCTTGCTGCTAGGGTTGGATATCGAGCCTGGCTCGGCTCGTTAAGGCTCGACTTGTTATGGCTCAGCTCGTTTTAGCTCGTTATCTTAGCAAGCTAGGAACCCAGCTCGGCTCGGCTCGTTAAGAAGCTCGAGCTGGCTCGTTAAGCTCGCGAGCTAGCTCATTAAGGGTTATAAACTCAAAAATCATAGTTAATAGGTAAGTATGCAATCAACAAATGCAACATGTTTACCAGCCAACCAACAATGAAACCAAGTAGTCAAAAGCAATCTAGTACTCTAAGTTATTAGGTTGTGATCCGAAATTTTATCTATTAGGTTGTTTGTTGGCTGTTGCAACCCTGGCTCGTTAGGGCTCGCGAGCGGCTCGTGAGCCAGCTCAAGCTCGGCTCGTTATCGTAGCGAGCTAAAACCTAAGCTCGGCTCGTTACAAATTTACTAACGAGCGAGCCGAGCCGAGCCACTAACGAGCGAGTTCGAGCGAGCTAACGAGCTTCGAGCTTTTCATCCAGCCCTACTTGCTGCCTGTGTTGCACCGGTCAGACCGATGGCCTGCGCCAGTCAGACCAGTGGACAGAGCCGGTCAGACCGGTGGCTACAGCAGCTGCATAACAAGTGTTCCAGAGAGCCTTAGTGACTTCTCTAGGCCCTGGAACAAAGACACTCCCAAAACACAACCTGCACGGAAGGACAAACCTACACAAAGCCTAGCAGAACAACTCTAGATAGACCAAGAACTGACCAGCAGCACCACGACCTAAAGACACACGAGTCAAGCAGTTAACCGAGGCAAATCCCACAAGTTGTTCGCACTAGTCAGACCGGTCAATAGCACTGGTCAGACCGGTGTAACCTGGGCAGCTCGAGATGAACAGCACCCGCGGGTCAACTCCCCCAAATCCAAACTTTGATGTCCCGAATCGCTGAACGGACTTGACCAAGACTTTGGGGATAGTAGGAACACCTCATGAGGAGTCAATAGCCAAGATATTGTCCTCCAAAACTTGCCAAATCAAGAGGAATCGAAGAAATCCCACCAAGAACTCTTCTAACCCTAGAGCACCGAAAACCCCAAAATCGAGCCCCTTAACTCACGGATTTGGGAGGGGAATCAAAGGCAAAAGAACCACGAAGGGTTCATATGAATATCCCCCATCAAAATCCCAAGAGCAAGGTCCCGAAAACACAACGAGAAAACCACCAAGAGAGGGCTCCGAAAACCACCACCTAGAACAACAGGGAACAACACAACAACGCCTTAAGGAACCACGATGAATCATCTACCAAGGAGGTTCATACAAGGTCTAGCTTGCCTCCCGATCATCCAACCCTCTCACAAGATCTCACCATGAAGCTCTCAAGCTAGTCCTATAGAAATCCTCAGAAAATAGGAAGATAAAATAGGAAAGCAAATGAACTAGGGTTCCAAGAGATGGCTGCCATCTCTCACCTCATGGGTTATATGGAGGCAAACGAAAGTCTAAAATACCCTTACTTAATAACTAGGGATACAAGCCCCTAAACGGCGATTTTGGAAGTCTTCATATTTTCTCCATCGGACGGATACCCAGTGACCGCACCCTGCTTAGCCTCGACGCAAGCCAGACAATCCTACGCGTGTCCTTCGCTTCGAAGATTCCAGACTGCGTCGTCACACATCGGTCAGACCCACCGGTCAGATCGGTCTAGAGATGCTGCATCTCCATCTTCGGTTCTTCGGTCTTGGCTTTGTGGATCAACCAAGGAACCCAGTGGTTTTCTGGTGAACCACTGGAAACCATGCGAACTCGGTGTAGCCTCTACCAATCACTACTCATGACTTGGCTCCCAAGTAGTCCCGGCTCGACCTAGGTTTTCAGGCTCAACCAAGAAACCATCCATGACTTCATCTTGTTGTTCATGCCACCATGCGGCCCGCACTTGACCCCGCTGGACACCGGGTCCCTCGAACGAAGCCTACTTGGCTTCTCCACACCTAGAGGCCTCACCGGCGACGACCTTTCGCGCTTGTTCTTCACCTGCACCAACACCAGTCAAGCTGCAACCTGCACCTGCAATACTTAGCCAAGAATCAGTCAACACAACATTGTCAATCACTCATCACACAAGGAAGCGACCATCCACCGGTCCTCGAACCACACATGGTCCTCAATCTCCCCCTTGATGAGCGCATTGACAACACCCACAAAAAGTAACAAGAGAGAAAAGAAAAAGAGAAGAAATGAACAAAAAGAAATTTTAACAAGCGATCGAAAGCCAAAGAAAGGCAAAGAGCAAGATCACATGTGTGCAACAGAGCCCAGAAATGGCTCAAAACCACCTGAAAACCTTCTAAATGCATCCAGCAAGCCATCTCAAGCTCAAACTTCTCCCCCTTGTTGACAATGCATGAATCAAGCCAAAAATGCAAAACTTTCCACCTAGAGCTTCTCAAATAGACAAAATCCAACATAGAATGCTACACATGTCCAAATGAGCAAGTTAGATACTCTATAGCTTCGTATTGACATCAAGTACAAGATTGCCAAGTTTCATAACCATTGGACGAAGCTAAGATGGATTTGGGCAATTTTGCGAAAAATTTACCTCTCATGAGCAAAGTCCTAAACATGATCAAAACATGTCAAAATGGCAAAGACACACAAAGTTCAAGCTAGGACAACCATTCTAATCATAAGAACATCACAAACACCCTCATGTCATGTCAAAGCCACCGAGCCATGTGCCTACTTCTATCTATGAGACTTCTCATTGGTAGGCATCATGCAACGGTTTAGCACCCAAAGCAAATTAAATTTAGCACATATGACATGGGAGGACATTTTCTAAGCATTTTACATTTCATTTTTAGATTCAAATTTGGTACATGAAATGTCTTTGCAACAAAAAGGAACTTATGCTCCTCCACAAGATAAAGCATGATGGCTAAACATTCGTGATGGCAAATGAGCCTTTGGCCCCATATGATCAATAAACTAGCTATCCAACAACAAATTAAGCGTAACCAAGCTAATAAGACATGTCAAGATCATATAGATGCATTTACACATAAGAGAGCATACATGTGACATTTTTCAAAAACATAGCCATCAACCATGGATACAAACCAAGATTATCAAGAGCTAAGCCAAACGAACCATAGCTTACGAAACAAGCTCACAAAGACATACATATCATTCCATGGTGAACAATGTATATATGAGAAGCTTCTCCTATCCAATGCATATGATACAAAATCCATGCAATCTAAGATACAAGGATGCCTATACATCATGTTCCATATGCCATGCCAAATGCAAGAAATGAACAAAGGAAAGCTATACATATGCTACAAAGGAGCTCCCACGTACCCAACTCAAGAAATCAAACAAACACCGAGCTCCCCCCGCAAACAAGTGAAAGTTGCTTGATCAAGGGGTTTGGTGAAAATATCGGCTAGTTGGTCATGTGTGGGTACATGGATCAAGGTCATCCTTCCTTTCTCTACGTTGTGTCTCAGAAAATGATACCTCGCTTATATGTGCTTGGTTTTGGAATGGAGCACTGGGTTCTTTGCAACGCTTATGGCACTGGTGTTGTCACATTGAAGTGGGACATGGGTATACTCCTCACCAAAGTTACTCATGGTGTTTGTGATCCAAAGGAGCTGAGAGCAACAACTAGCTGCGGCAACGTACTCTTCCTCGGTAGTGGATTGAGCAACACTCGACTGTTTGCGGGAAGACCAAGACACCAAAGAAGAACCCAAAAAATGGCAAGTCCCAGAAGTGGACTTCCTATCCAACCGACAGCCATCAAAATCCGTATATGAAAAAACCATGAAGAGCCATAGAAGAGGATGCGGGGTACCAAAGGCCAATGTCGGGAGTGTGATGCAAGTACCTAAAAATTCGCTTCACCGCTTGCCGATGCGAAGTCCTTGGAGACGCTTGAAAACGAAAACACAGACATACCGAGAACTGGATGTCCGGCCTCGTCGCCATCAAGTAGAGTGACCCGATCATGCTCTGGTACTCCTTCTGGTCCACGTGTTCATTTTCCTCATCCGCATCAAGAGTTGTAGTCGTACTCATCAGCGTCGCCATAGCCTTGGAATCCTCCATCTTGAACTTCCTCACAATGTCCTTGGTGTACTTGGATTGGTGCACAAATGTTCCTTTCTTCGATTGCTTGATTTGTACCCCAAGGAAGAACTGCAACTCGCCCATCATGCTCATCTCAAATTCCCTGCTCTTCCTTTGCAAATCTTGCAACAAGAGAGTTAGACGAGCCACCAAATACAATATCATCCACGTACACCTGCACAATCAGGATATCTCTGCCCTGCCTAAGTAGAAACAAGGTCTGATCAACCTTTCCCATCTCAAAACCTCTCTCAAACAAGAACCCCCTCAACCTACCATACCAAGCTCTAGGCGCCTGCTTCAACCCATAAAGCGCCTTCCTCAACTTGTACACCCGGTGGGGGTACTTCTCACTCTCAAACCCTGGTAGTTGCCTCACATACACTTCTTCCTCCAACACACCATTCAAGAAAGCACTCTTCACATCCATTTGGTGCAACTTGAACCCTTTAGCCACAAAAAAGGCTAGAAGGATCTTTATCCCCTCCAAACGGGCTACAGGAGCAAAGGTCTCCTCGTAGTTGATCCCCCTCCATCTGACTGAACCCCTGAGCAACAAGCCTTGACTTGTTTCTCAACACTTCACCTTTCTCTCCCTCTTTGTTCTTCCGCACCCACTTTGTACCAATCGGTTTACAACTTGGGGGAGGGTCAACCAATTCCCAAACCTAAGTCCTCTCAAAGTTCTCCAACTCCTCATGCATCGAATTAAACCAGTTATGATCTGATAGTGTGTGTCTAATGTCTTTGGGCTCAAAGGTGGCAACAAATGCAGCATGAGCGAAATGAGAATTGTTCCGAACCCTCGACCGTGTAGTACGTTCATTCATGTCCCCGATGATCCATGAAGCTGGGTGATTCATGTCCCCGGGGAGGTTCTCAACTTGATGCTACCTCCCCCTCAACAACAGCTTCTCCTTGATCTTGATTTGTCGTCGTAGGTGTGGGAGAGGGGCCGTCCATCACTGTAGTCGAAGTAGTGGGTACATTTTCAGCCATGGGCACCACACCGCCATCTTCATCGTCTCCATGTTCATGCTCCTCCTCCTGAAAGATCTCCTCACCAAGTTCATCATCACTTGCACACTCAAAGACAAGCTGACTACCTGGCTGTGTCTCATCGAAGGTTACCTCGCAAGTCTCCACCATTTGGTTAGTTTCAAGATTGAGCACACGATATTGTCTAGAGTGAGATGCATAACCACAGAAAATACCATCGATCGACCTAGCCTCAAACTTATTTAACTTCATGCCTTATTTCAAAATAAAGCACTTGCAACCAAAGACATGGAAGTGACTGACCTTGGGTGTGCGACCGTGCATCAACTCGTAGCAGATTTTCTTCTTATGCACTCAGAGGTAGATCCTGTTTGACACATAGCACGCGGTATTCATCGCCTCAGCCCAGAACCTCCTCAGAGTCCTATGCTCATCAAGCATCATCCGAGCCATCTCACACAAGGTCCTGTTTTTCCTTTCCACAACACCATTCTGGGAGGCGTATACTAACTCGAAAACTGGTGTTCAAGACCCAAGTCATGGCAAAAGGTTTTAAAACGAGATTTTCTGAATTCTAAGCCATTGTCATTGCAGATTGCTTGTATGGCATCTCCGTGCCTCTCGTTCCTCAACCTCAAGACAAGATCTCGAACAAAACCAAACGTCTCCCCTTTCCCCTCAAGAAAGAACACCCACGCATACCGAGACTAGCCGTCCACCACAACAAGGACATACCACTTCCCACCCGTAGATCGCACACGAGTTGTGCAAACAATGTCCATATGGAGAAGCTCGCATGGACGCTCAGTCATCACATCGGTGAGAGGCGGGTGAGAAGAGGCTACCATCTCGCCTTGCCTACCGGAGCACAAACCAACTCTTTCTCAAACGTCAGCCGTGGCAATCCTCGTACCAAATTGAGTTTACTCAAGCGAGACAAAAGGTCAAAGCTCAAGTGACTCAAGTGAGAACCGCCAGGCTGAAACAACACCTCAAAACCCTCATCCAATAGCTAGGACATAGAAAGCAAATAGTGTCAAAGCGATTGAACAAGAGCAACCCGCCTGAGAGTGATCTTGTCACTCACCTTAATCTCACCTTCTGAAAGCACACGCCCACGCCCATTGTCCCCTAAGGTGATGTACCTCTTTGTCACCACCGGGACGAGTCTTGAGAACCACCCCTTGTCTCCGGTCATATACCTCGAGCAACCGGAGTCAATCAACCAAATGTTCTTCAAGTCTTGAACCTGAAATTCAAAAACGAGCATGTGAGCGAACAAACGACTCAGCAGTTAGCACTGGGACTAGTACCAAAAGTGTAAAACCAGTGTTGAGCCATTTGCTCAAAAGTACTGTTAGCACAATCCAAACCATCTTTCCAACCAAAGCTACCACCACGAACACTACCACGGTAACCACGATGAGGGAACCAACCCTCTTTACCTGGAGGAGGACAAAAACCACAAAAGAAAGACCGTGGACTGTCCCTCCTTTCCAACTCAAAGCCACGGATCCTCCCATCCCCGTATTGAGCACGAAGGGGAGAACGCCTAGAAAACTGACCTCCTGCAAACTCTCTAGCCCAACCACCAGAACCACAACCTCCAGAACCAAACCTCGCACCTGTACGAGCACGAAACCCAACCTGCTGCCTGCCCAGGCCTGCACCAGTCTGACCGGTGCCCCTCACGGGTCTGACTGGTGTAGCATGAGCAGCAGCACATCCAACAGCCTTTCGCTCTCCCCAAGCCAGAACTATTCTCACACTCGGCTTGGCCCTGGGCATCTGCACACGAGGCTCAAGTACACCATTGGAAGGGTGGTACTTGTCCTTGTTAGCCCACTCCTTTGACATTCTCTCTTCTCGCTTCCTCTTGAAGCAAAACTCATCTTTATGACCATCTCTCCCACAATAGCCACAATGGAGCCTCACAAGCTTAGGTTTAGGCTTGGGATGGGGCTACTCACTTGGTTTCTCTCCACTTGGCTTCTCAACCGGTTTCTCCTCACTAGGCTTCTCACTCTCTTTCCCAAATAACATTTTCCCAAAGTGCTCACAAACTTGATAGGTTTTGAAAATCATTTGTTTGTGGGGGAAACAGGGGTGGAGCTGGGGTTGTGTCTAGTCGGTTCCTAAGATGGTTAGGTTTAGGGAGGAAATCATTTTTGTGGTGGGATTTTGTTGACTCTGGGATATTCTCTCCACTTCCCTCACCAACCTTGTTTGCCCCAAGTCCCTCACCATCCAGCGTCTTGAATGTCTCGATCATTATCCTCAACTAAGGCTCATGACCAGACAACCAACCCATCAACTTTCTCAGCTCATCATTCTCATTATGCTAGCGATCAACATAATGTGCAAGTTCCAAATTCTTCAAAGCATCCATTTCACAAGTAGAGCAAAATGTAGGGATTGGTTCTTTCAACTTAGCCTCCAGAGAAATGGTGTAAGCATGCATCTCATCAATTTTACCATGCAAGATAGGGCAAGAAGTGCAAACACCTAGCAAGGCAGGTCTAGACTTATGCTCAGCCACTTCAAGCCTAAGCACATATAGTTCCTCACACCTAGAGGCATGCTTTTCCTTAAACAAGGCAAGATCAGCAAGGAAAATATGACAATCAGCACATTCAACTTCATCAGAAACAACAGGTGAAGCTTTCAGAGAATCAACTTCAAGCTTAGCATCCAAATTCTGTGTTTCTAGCTCAGCCACTGTAGTCCTAGCATCCCCGAGTGAAGCCCTAAGCTCTTTCCTCATTTTCTTAGCCTCTGTAAGCATATCATCAAGATTATCAAGCAACGAGCCAAGCCGTTCATTCTCCTGACGCAAGAAGGGAAGTTCATCACGCACCTCGTCGTCAGACTCAGAGTCTGAGTCGCTCTGTGTGCTCTTCTTGCTGCCGGAGCTCAGCGCCATGGTGCAGAAGCCGTCTCTCACGAAGCAGCTCAGCCCGCTCAGGTTCTTGGACGACTTCCTGCTCTTGCGACGATCACCTTCATCTTCACTGCTGCTTGAGCTCGAGGTGGAGTACGCGGAACCGGAGTCGACGTCGCTCGCTCTAACCATCGCTCGGGCCTTGCCTCGACTCTCATTCTTCCTCGATCGTTGCTCGTCCTTGTGCTTTTTCTTGTGCTAGCTCTTGTGGTCACGCCTTGACCGGTACTTGCCATCCGTCCTTGACTTGTGCTTGTAGTTGTCCTTGTTCTCTACCTTCTCTGGACAGTCGGTGATGATGTGTCCCGGCTTGCCGCTGGAAGCATGTCCTCGTGTTCCTCTTCATGTTCACTCGGTTCTCGCGCAGCCTCTCGAACCTCCTCGTTAGCGATGCCAGCTCGTCCTCTCCAAGCACGTCGAACTCCTCATCTGGCATAGACATCAAAGAGGACAAAGAGAACATCCTGGTGGATGGGTTAGCGTTAGTCTTTCCTTTCGAGCCACAGATGAGGGTGAGACTATGAGAGTCAGTCGGGCCCTCGATCTTGGTTGTCATGCCCCTATCCACCTCAGCCGACTTGAGCTTCGAGAACAACTCGTTCACGGTCAGAGTGTCATACTTCTCCGACTTCACAATGGCCGAGAACTTTCCTCCCCAAACCCTACGATCGAAAGAGTGTAAGAGCTTGACGGCTCTATCATGATCATCGTACGAGATCACGTCCACATTGCCCTCATGTTGTTCACAACCACCGTTAACCTCTGAAACAAGGCATCGATGGACTCGTCGTGGAGATGAGTGAAGTTCTCGTACTCTCTTCGGTAAGTCGCATACATCTAAGCCTGAACCTAGGCATTCCCGAAAAGAGCTTCTCTCAACAGCGACCAGATTATACAAGCCAAGCTCTCCATGTGCACCCGATCGAATTCAGGCTGACACAGAGCACGAAACAAGTAGTCGACCGCCTTGTTGTTGGCATCGAACATGTCCCTCGATCCTGGAGCAAGGAAGTTCATCCGATGGACATAGTTGTTGTCCACCGTGACATCCCTAAGGTCTGACCCTTCCCGTGGAGGAACGCCGCCATCTGCTTACTCCACATCTGGTAGTTCTTGCCATCGAAGTGTGGAGGACCCGATCCCCGTTCCTGGTACGCCATCCTTGGATCTTAGACTGCTTAGAGTCAATCAAGACCCATAACCGGCTCTGATACCACTTGAAGGACAGATACGGAGAACCAAAGAGGGGTGGAGTGAATGAGAGAGGATAAAAATTCTTCTCGAAGGAGATGGGAACTCCAACAAGACGAACACGGCTACCAACACATGTCTCTGACTCACTACTCAAGTTGGCCAAGCCCACGCAGCCACTGGAGTGCTACTGGACCTAGGAGCCAACAAACAACCCTCCGATCCAAAACACACCAACATGCACAGCAGAAACTTGCACGACTTGCTGCCTGTGCTGCATTGGTTAGATCGATGGCCTGCGCCGGTCAGACCGGTGACACCGGTCAGACCGATGGACAGAGACGGTCAGGCCAGTGGCTACAACAGCCGCACAACAAGTGTTCCAGAGAGCTACGGTGACTTCTCTAGGCCCTGGAACAAATACACTCCCAAAACACAACCTGCACAGAAGGAAAAACCTACACAAAGCCTAGCAGAACAACTCCAAACAGACCAAGAACTGACCAGCAGCACCACGACCCAAATACACACGAGTTAAGCAGTTCACCCAAGGCAAATCCCACAAGTGGTTCGCACCGGTTAGACCGGTCAAGAGCACCGGTTGGACTAGTGTAACCTGGGCAGCTCGGGATGAACAACACCCGCGGGTCAACTCCCCCAAATCCAAACTTTGATCTCCTGAATCGCTCCACGGACTTGAGCAAGACTTTGGAGATAGTAGGAACACCTCATGAGGAGTCCATAGCCAAGATATTGTCCACTAGAACTTGCCAAATCAAGAGGAATCAAAGAAATCCCGCCAAGAACTCCTCTAACCCTAGAGCACCGAAAACCCCAAAATCGAGCCCCTTAACTCACGGATTTGGGAGTTGAATCAAAGGCAAAAGAACCACGAAGGGTTCACACCAATTTCCCCCATCAAAATCCCAAGAGCAAGGTCCCGAAAACACACCGAGAAAACCACCAAGAGAGGGCTAACAAAATCACCACCAAGAACAACCGGGAACAATACAACAAAGCCTCGAGGAACCATGCCGAATCATCTATACATACCAAGGAGGTTCATACAAGGTCTAACTTGCCACCCGATCATCCAACCCTCACAAGATCTCACCATGAAGCTCTCAAGTTAGTCCTATGGAAATCCTAAGAAAATAGGAAGTGAAAATAGGAATGCAAATGAACTAGGGTTCCAAAAGATGGTTGCCATCCTCTCACCTCATGGTTTATATGGAGGCAACCGAAAGTCTAAAATACCCTTACTAACTAGGGATACAAGCCCCTCAACGGCGGTTTTGGAAGTATTCAGATTTTCTCCATCAGACGGATGCCCGGCGACCACACCTTGCTTAGCCCCGACGCAAGCGATGTGATCCCGATGCGTGAACTCCGCTTCAATGATTCCAGACTACGTCGTTGCACACCGGTCAGACTAGTGCTCCTCACCGGTCAGACCGGTCTGGAGCTGCTGCATCTCAGCCTTCGGTTCTTCGGTCTTGTCTTTGAGGATCAACCAAGGAACCCAGTGGTTTTCTAGTTAACCACTGGAAACCCCGCAAACTCGGTGTAGCCTCTGCCAATAGCCACTCATGACTCGGCTCCCATGTAGTCCCGGCTCGACCTTGGTTTTGAGGCTCAACCAAGAAACCATCCATGACTTCATCTTGTTGTTCATGCCACCATGCGGCCCGCACTTGACCCCGCTGGCCACTGGGTCCCTCGAATGAAGCCTACTTGTCTTCTCCACACCTGGAGGCCTCACCGACGAAGACCTTTCACACTTGTTCTTCACCTGCACCAACACTAGTCAAGCTGCAACCTGTACCTGCAATACTTAGCCAAGAATCAGTCCACACAATGTTGTCTGTCACTCATCACATAAGGAAGCGACCATCCACCGGTCCTCGAACCACACATGGTCCTCATGGAGTCGTTGACTAACGATGTGGGGATGGACACGCCGCCACCAGGTGTGGGTGAAAAGAGGACAACTCCATCACCGACAGCGGATTCAAGAATGGAGAGTCCCCAATGTGCCTGTGACGCGGGAGCGGGAGGTGTTGTTAGAGACGTCGGGACACCAGCTTCTCCATGAATTATTGATTGTCAGATGGTGAGATCTAGACAGCCCACGGGGATGCTAATCCAGTGGTTTAGTTGTTCGGTGGGGCGGAATCTAAGGCTAAGAACTCGAAGGTCACACACGAGTACGCGGAATGTGGAGAACACGACGAGTTTATACTGGTTCGGGACTCCAGAGAGTAAAACCCCATCCAGTTTTTGGTGTAGATTGCTTGGGGATTGCGTATGTTACAAGTGGTCGCCTCGTCCACCTTATATTGGCCAGCGGATGAGGTCAGTTCCCAGACTCCTGGTCAGTTATGACCAGGAGACCTATTCTATGTTACACATCTTGACATATCCTGGCGATCTGCTTTGGTCGTAATCCACTGAGGTCTTGTCTTGTACGACAATTATTGAGGTTGTGCGGAATGAGGTCGTCTGGGGAATCTTCCGGAAGGTCTTCAGGAGGTCGTGTGGGCTACCAACTAGGTCGGTTGGTCCCACTAACAGGTCGGCAGGTCTTCTGGTAGGCCGGACCCACTTGTCGGGGACGACCGTGAGCCTGGTCAGTGGGGACCCTGGAGTACCCATGTCTCACAAGCCCCCGAGTGAGGTGTATGCGCAGCGACCGTGGAAAGGTCATGACGAAGTCGTAGAGCTATCGACAGGTCGAATAGCATGCACGTCAGTCTAAAAGAAAAAAGAACAAATCGACATGGCAGCCGACCTGTTTATAGTCTTTGTGAACGTAGAGAGGTCGAGTGACAACCTATAGGAAGCCAACTTCCAATAGATCGAAATGATGATGAAAAAATTTTGAGGGCATCGAAGATGCACACACAGAGTAGTATCCGAGCATCGTGGCAGGCATGATGGCCGGTATGATGATACAAAAAAGAAGAAGAGAAGAAAAAAGTAAATCGAGTAACGACGTGATGGGAAACTGGTTCCCCAACTGGTCGATATGATGGAGAAAACAAGAGGGCGTTGAAGACGCACTCATAGAGTAGTCCCCGAGCATTGAAGCAGGCAGCATGGCTGGTTTGATGCTCAAAAGAGAAGAAAACTGAGTCATGGTCTTGATCGAACATAGTGTAGAGACACCTAGATCTCCTAGCATAGCTGCAAGGAGTCTGGCAGGGCCGACCTCAAGGAGGCCTTGTAGGTGTGCCTATCTGATGGTGAGATCTGGATAGCCCACGGGGGTGTTAATCCCTATGGTTTATTTGTTCGGCGGGGAGGAGTCTAAGGCTAAGAACTCGAAGGTCGCACACGAGTACGTGGAACTCAGAGAACGCAGCCAGTTTATACTGGTTCGGGCCTCCGGAGAGTAATACCTTACGTCAAGTTGTTGGTGTAGATTGCTTGGGGACTGGATTGATTGTACAATGGGTCGCCTCGTCCGCCTTATATTGGCCAGTGTATGAGGTTAGTTCCTAGACTCCTGGTTGGCTATGACCATGAGACCTAAGCTTACGTTACACATCTTGCCATATCCCGTCGGTCTGCTTTGGTCGTAATCCATGAGGTCTTGTTCCGTGCGCCGAGTTTTGAGGTCGTGCTGAGCTAGGTCATCTGGGGAATCTTCTGGGAGGTCTTTAGGAGGTCTTGTGGGCCGCCAACTAGGTCGGTTGGGCCCACTAACAGGTCTGCAGGTTTTCTAGTAGGCCGGACCCACTTGTCGGGGACGGTCGTGAGCCTGGTCAGTGGGGACCCAGGGGTACCCATGTCTCACAAGCCCCCGAGCGATGTGTAGATGCAACGACCTTAGAAAGGTCATGACGAAGTCGTAGAGCTACAGATAGGTCGAATAGCATGCACGTCTGTCCAAAAAAGAAAGAGAAACAAATCAGCTTAGCGGTCGACCTGTTGTGTAGTCTTGTCGGATGAAGAGAGCTCGAGTGACAACCTATAGGAAGCAGGCTTTCAATAGATCGAAACGACAATGACAAAATTTAGTGGGCATCGAAGATGCACTCATGAGTAGTATCCGAGCATCGTGGTGGGCAGGATGGCCGATATGATGGTCCAAAAAAGAAGAAGAGAATAAAAAGTAGGTTGAGTAACGACGTGATGAGAAACAGGTTTCCCAATAGCTACCAACATAGCTACCAACCATCCAGCGGAGCCATGATACTAAGGTATTGGCGACCTTAGCCATAGGCACACTGACCACGGGGGCCCTCCGAAAAATTGTAGATACCTGTGATGCTTCTGATCTTCATGGTAATGTTGACCTCCAGGCGCCAAGAAGGATCTGTAAGATCAGCGAGGCACGCCTACCTCGGAAGGTCTTCAATCGAACCTACCACCTTCTGCTTAGGAAACAGAAATATAGGCTGATTGTTATAGGTCTATTTACGTACATAGCCATAGCAGGTGCACCAGGACGCAGAGCCTAGCAGGTGCAAATAAAGACATTAAGTAATAGTAGAGAGCCCTGAAGTTGTAAAGTCGTCAAAAAAGGGGGCTAAGTTCGAGGCGGAGCCATCTGTCACAGGTCCAGGTCTTGTCGTGTAGCGTACACTACAGAGTCACGGGTCAACAGTGGTCGGAGATTCTCTTGCCACCCAGAAAATGACAAATTGCCCACTGATCGAGGGGGTTACTGTAGCCATGTGATCTCTGCGGCGGGAGCTCAGGCATCATTGATGCACAAACGACAAAAACGTCGTGAGTCAGGAGGAGTAATATTGTCGCCTTTAATGATGCACAGGCTACAGGTCCTGATATTACATGGCAACAGTGTCATTACCTCGCTAGCTGCCTGTGGCGCAAAGTTGACTATAAGTAGTTGGCTTGAGACCGAGGGATGCAAGCTCCGAGCGCCGTTGAGCTATGAGGCCGCAGTGTAATATTCCCACCATGCCACTGGCATGTGTTCGTCCACTAGATTGTAGAGCTTTGTTCTTGTAGGTGCTTGGAGCTAGGAGAATTCTCGTGAAATGTAGGCAACATCTCCATCCTCTGAGCACAGCCTCTGCGCGGTACCAGGCAGAGTTTGGAGGTGCTCGCCGTTCGAGCCGGGAGCTATATTAGGACGTCTCTGGTGAGCACTGGGAGCTCACTAGGGCTTGGTTTTCAACGCCGAAGAGCAAGCTCGTGTCTTCATTCCAGTAGTTCGAGCCGAGTGTGGCATAGATTACGCGTTGTCCTACAGTTGTCTCCCGCAAGGCTGACATCAAGATCCGAGTGTGGCAAGGAGAAGTCTCGCGATGTACTCGCTCCGCAAAGTAGGTTGTGGTGACTACTCTAGGTGGCCCAGGCCTTGTAGTATGTTTATTTTGTGTGTCGGGTTCTGGATCCAGTGAGGTCGAAGGCGACTTGTGTACCTTCGGATTCTGGATCTAGTGAGGTCATAGGCGGCTATGTACCCTAGGGTAATTCATGTAATGTTCGCTCTCTTCTGTCATATACTTGGTCGATTTGGAGAAATGATTTGCTAAAGGCCTATATTAATTCTGACGTGGGGGCTTTGTTGACGGTGAATTTCTGTCAACCTAGCTATGAGTTTACCTTTGATGTTGGTATTGATTTATTATTCTAACCACTAGAACTAACCCCCATATATAACAAGTTCACTCTTGCATGTCGATTTTGGAGTTCATTATTTACGCAGGAAATCTACACTAAAGAGAAGACTTTCGGGATAAGTTAATCAAGCACTTCAAGAGAAGATCATGAAGCTCGTCACAACTCAAGACACTTCAAGAGAAGAACATGAAGCCCGAGGGCCGAAGCGTCAATGTGCAAGACTCAGGGACTCAACCAGAAATCAGTGAAGCTTGCATAGCAAGGATTCAAGACTTAACCGCGAAGGATGAAGGATCAGATGGTGAGATCTGGATAGCCCACGGGGGTGTTAATCCCTATGGTTTATTTGTTCGGCGGGGAGGAGTCTAAGGCTAAGAACTCGAAGGTCGCACACGAGTACGCGGAACTCAGAGAACGCAGCCAGTTTATACTGGTTCGGGCCTCCGGAGAGTAATACCTTACGTCAAGTTGTTGGTGTAGATTGCTTGGGGACTGGATTGATTGTACAATGGGTCGCCTCGTCCGCCTTATATTGGCCAGTGTATGAGGTTAGTTCCTAGACTCCTGGTTGGCTATGACCAGGAGACCTAAGCTTACGTTACACATCTTGCCATATCCCGTCGGTCTGCTTTGGTCGTAATCCATGAGGTCTTGTTCCGTGCGCCGAGTTTTGAGGTCGTGCTGAGCTAGGTCATCTGGGGAATCTTCTGGGAGGTCTTTAGGAGGTCTTGTGGGCCGCCAACTAGGTCGGTTGGGCCCACTAACAGGTCTGCAGGTTTTCTAGTAGGCCGGACCCACTTGTCGGGGACGGTCGTGAGCCTGGTCAGTGGGGACCCAGGGGTACCCATGTCTCACAAGCCCCCGAGCGATGTGTAGATGCAACGACCTTAGAAAGGTCATGACGAAGTCGTAGAGCTACAGATAGGTCGAATAGCATGCACGTCTGTCCAAAAAAGAAAGAGAAACAAATCAGCTTAGCGGTCGACCTGTTGTGTAGTCTTGTCGGATGAAGAGAGCTCGAGTGACAACCTATAGGAAGCAGGCTTTCAATAGATCGAAACGACAATGACAAAATTTAGTGGGCATCGAAGATGCACTCATGAGTAGTATCCGAGCATCGTGGTGGGAAGGATGGCCGATATGATGGTCCAAAAAAGAAGAAGAGAATAAAAAGTAGGTTGAGTAACGACGTGATGAGAAACAGGTTTCCCAATAGCTACCAACATAGCTACCAACCATCCAGCGGAGCCATGATACTAAGGTATTGGCGACCTTAGCCATAGGCACACTGACCACGGGGGCCCTCCGAAAAATTGTAGATACCTGTGATGCTTCTGATCTTCATGGTAATGTTGACCTCCAGGCGCCAAGAAGGATCTGGAAGATCAGCGAGGCACGCCTACCTCGGAAGGTCTTCAATCGAACCTACCACCTTCTGCTTAGGAAACAGAAATATAGGCTGATTGTTATAGGTCTATTTACGTACATAGCCATAGCAGGTGCACCAGGACGCAGAGCCTAGCAGGTGCAAATAAAGACATTAAGTAATAGTAGAGGGCCCTGAAGTTGTAAAGTCGTCAAAAAAGGGGGCTAAGTTCGAGGCGGAGCCATCTGTCACAGGTCCAGGTCTTGTCGTGTAGCGTACACTACAGAGTCACGGGTCAACAGTGGTCGGAGATTCTCTTGCCACCCAGAAAACGACAAATTGCCCACTGATCGAGGGGGTTACTGTAGCCATGTGATCTCTGCGGCGGGAGCTCAGGCATCATTGATGCACAAATGACAAAAACGTCGTGAGTCAGAAGGAGTAATATTGTCGCCTTTAATGATGCACAGGCTACAGGTCCTGATATTACATGGCAACAGTGTCATTACCTCGCTAGCTGCCTGTGGCGCAACGTTGAATATAAGTAGTTAGCTTGAGACAGAGGGATGCAAGCTCCGAGCGCCGTTGAGCTATGAGGCCGCAGTGTAATATTCCCACCATGCCACTGGCATGTGTTCGTCCACTAGATTGTAGAGCTTTGTTCTTGTAGGTGCTTGGAGCTAGGAGAATTCTCGTGAAATGTAGGCAACATCTCCATCCTCTGAGCACAGCCTCTGCGCGGTACCAGGCAGAGTTTGGAGGTGCTGCTGTTCGAGCTGGAGCTATATTAGGACGTCTCTGGTGAGCACTGGGAGCTCACTAGGGCTTGGTTTTCAACGCCGAAGAGCAAGCTCGTGTCTTCATTCCAGTAGTTCGAGCCGAGTGTGGCATAGATTACGCGTTGTCCTACAGTTGTCTCCCGCAAGGCTGACATCAAGATCCGAGTGTGGCAAGGAGAAGTCTCGCGATGTACTCTGCTCCGGCAAAGTAGGTTGTGGTGACTACTCTAGGTGGCCCAGGCCTTGTAGTATGTTTATTTTGTGTGTCGGGTTCTGGATCCAGTGAGGTCGAAGGCGACTTGTGTACATTCGGATTCTGGATCTAGTGAGGTCATAGGCGGCTATGTACCCTAGGGTAATTCATGTAATGTTCGCTCTCTTCTGTCATATACTTGGTCGATTTGGAGAAATGATTTGCTAAAGGCCTATATTAATTCTGACGTGGGGGCTTTGTTGACGGTGAATTTTTGTCAACCTAGCTATGAGTTTACCTTTGATGTTGGTATTGATTTATTATTCTAACCACTAGAACTAACCCCCCATATATAACAAGTTCACTCTTGCATGTCGATTTTGGAGTTCATTATTTACGCAGGAAATCTACACTAAAGAGAAGACTTTCGGGATAAGTTAATCAAGCACTTCAAGAGAAGATCATGAAGCCCGTCACAACTCAAGACACTTCAAGAGAAGAACATGAAGCCCGAGGGCCGAAGCGTCAATGTGCAAGACTCAGGGACTCAACCAGAAATCAGTGAAGCTTGCATAGCAAGGATTCAAGACTTAACCGCGAAGGATGAAGGATCAGATGGCGACTAAAGAGGGGGGGAGTGAATAGGAGCCAGTAAAAATTCTTCTCAAAGAACCCGGCCTATACCCTAGTAAAATCCCGGTCTCACACAAGCGATGGATCGAATCACACACCTATCGCCAAGACAACGAGGTTATGGATCAACATCTAGTCCTAGGAACGATTCCTTGAAGCACACGCGGAAGCACAAGAAAGGAAGGGAGGAATCGAACCAATAAGCAAAGCACACAGGCTCTGGCGGACCGTCCGGCCAGGAGAGGCGGACTGTCCGCACGGGCCACGCGGACCGTCCGCCAATGTACCGCGGACTGTCCGCGAAGGTACGGCGGACCGTCCGCGAAGGTACGGCAGACCGTCCGGCCTGGGCCGCGGACTGTCCGTTAAATCCAGCAGAACCGGCAGAAGCGAACCCCGAAAAACAGACCGTCCGCGGGGACTACGCGGACTCTCCGCCAGGCACTCGCGGACCGTCCGCCCGCTGCTGCGGACTGTCCGAAACCACTTCCAACCAAAACTCAAAACCAAAACAGATCGAAACGAAAGGCGAGCGAGAACACAAAGAACACCCGACGAACAGGCGACCCACGGACCGTCCGGGACCTCCCCGCGGACCGTCTGCGCCGCACGGACAGAGCAAAAAAATGCTCGACCTTGAAGGTCAACTCCCCCAAATCATCATCGGATTTCCCAAATGGTTGAAGCTATGGAGACAAGGGTTTGGAGACTTGAAAAGCATCACACAAGGATGCCTCGCGAATCACCGGGAATCGCGAATCCTTTGAGCACCACCAAAAGCTAGAGCACCGAACGAAAATCCTTGAATCGAAGTGGTTTCCCGGCGTTTGAGGGCACAAGATCAATCACAAAGATGCACGACACATCTATCCATGTTTCCCTCAAAGAAATCCGGGGAGAAACCCACTCAAATCCGCGGAATCGCACCGAGAACAAAGGCACGAAAACAAGCACAAAAAGACCACAAAAAACACAACTCCGAATCTTCTATACAAACCAAGAAAGATTCACAAGGTCTAGCATGCCGCCCTAGCATCCATCCCTCTCAACAAATCTCTCATGAAGCTCTCATGCTAGCCTAGAGAAAATGGAAGAAAAATAGCTACGAAAATGAGAAATAGGAGGGAGGAAATGAAACCCTAAGTCACGGAGAGCAAGCGCCACTCACACACCCTCATGGCTTATATATCGGGTCCCGCCGGAGTGGTAAATGACTCGACTACCCCTAACTTAACTACTGGCGATACAACCCACGCAGGGGCATTTAGGTAATGTCTGTGGGTCTTGCCATCGAACGGCCACGCCTTTGCCGCACCCCGCGTCCTCCCGACGCAAGCCATGCGATCCCGCCGCGTGTCCTCCGCTTCGAAGCTTCCCGACACGCCCGGATCCCGTCTCCGTCATGTTGGGCCCTCGGACTTGGTTTTGAGGCCCAAACCAAGAAACCGTCCTCCGATGGTTTTGTGGGCAAACCACCAAACCCCGCGTGCTCGGTCCGGCCTCCCGCCAAACCACTTGACTCGACCGCCACCGTGCACCAGCTCGATTGTCCATGACTTCATCTTGCTCGTGTCGCCACCATGTGGCCCGCACCTAGTCCCGCTGTCCATCGGGTCCCTCGAACCGAGCCTACTTGTCTTTCCATCTCCCGGAGGCCCCTCAAGGCTGAAGACCTTTCGCGCCCGTTCTTCACCTGTAACAACATGAACTAGGCCGCAGCCTACACCTGCGCACTAAGCCAAGAGTTAGTCCAACACCCGTTGTCAATCACTCATCACTGAGGAGAGGTCAACCACCGACCACCGGGACGCTAACAAAGAAGCTCAACTCATGACCAAAACCAGGGAAAGGCAAAGAAAGGTCATAAGCCAAGCAAAGCACAAACTCCACACTAAAACCAGCAAGAGAGCTCCCCCTGAACAAATGCAAGCTCACCCTGAACATGTGGATGCAAACTTCCAAATTTTAGCTCACCTCTTCTGAATTTTCATTAAGTTCACCTCTTCTCCCCCTTGTTGACAATGTATGAATCAAGGTGAAAATGCAGAAATGCAAAACAAAGCATATAAACATCTACATGAGCTTCTCAAATAGGCCAAATCTAGTGTCAAAGGCTAAAAATGAGACAAAGATCACACATATGAATCATAGCATAGTAAAAGCATTGCCACTAGTAATATATGAAAATACAAGCATGTGACAAAGCAAAATTTTCAGATTTAAGCAGTTTTACCAAAAGAAGGCTCGCTTCACATGTAAAAGCCTATCCATGTCACACTTGAGCCACAAACATGCATACCATTCAAAGATTATACAAGGATAGCAAATTCTCAGCAAAAGATCATGGCAAACACCCATAAAGCAAAGCATGTCATGTCAAAGCTCATGAGCCATGTGTCCACTTCGGGGAGACTTCTCCACTGGTGAACATCATGCAACATGTTTTGCACCCATATGTGAAAGATAAGACATTTTAAGCATAGACATGATGGATGGAACATTTTTCAAGCATGACACACTTCTTTTCAAAATTAAATCATTTCATGGTACATGATGTGCCTTTGCGGCAAAAATAAGCTTATGCTCCTCCATGAAAGCAACATAGGCTAAACATTCACAATGATATTCGGCCTTTGGCCCAAATGCAAGAAAAGGCATCCAAGCACAATCTAAGCATAGAAAGCACATTTAGACCAAAACGTGACATGGATACACTACTACACATGAGTGGAGCACATTCCACCAAAAAATTAGTCAAGATTAGCATTTATTTCAAACAGGGCTATCTCACCACACATATATCTCAAATATTCTAAGAGCATAGCCTCACATCACCATTTCTCCACACATATGACCAATATCTCACAAATAGCCAAAGAGACTCAAATAAGGCATATGAAAGAAGCTCATCATCCTAAAATGCAATATGATACAAATGCAACATGATATATGACAAAATGGCTATCCTACCATGGTTTATACATCAAGCAAAGCATGTATATACATCAAAGTAAAACATGGTATAATACATATGGTACAAGAGAAAATCCCCCAAGAATCAACTAGAAAGGGCAACAAACCCCAAGTTCCCCCCGCAAGCGCACGAATGTAGCTTGGTCGAGAGGCTTTGTAAAGATGTCGGCTAGCTGATGTTGGGTAGGGACATGACTCAACACAATGGTTCCTTTCTCCAAGTTGTCCCTCAAGAAATGATACCTCACTTCTATGTGTTTGGTTCTGGAGTGAAGCACTGGATTTTTGCCTACGCTTATGGCACTGGTGCTATCACAAAGAAGTGGGATCTGGGTGCACTCCTCACCAAAGTCTCTCAAAGTGTATGAAATCCACAACAGCTGGGAACAACAACTCGCGGCAGCAACATACTCCACCTCGGTGGTAGACTGAGCTACATTAGACCGCTTGCGGGAAGACCATGAAACCAACGAAGAACATAGAAACTGGCAAGTACCAGAAGTAGACTTCCTCTCGACTCGACAACCAGCAAAATCCGCATCAGAAAAACCATGAAGAGAAAGAGTCGAGGAGGACGAATACCAAAGGCCAAGACCAGGGGCAGACTGTAGGTACCTGAAAATCCTCTTGACGGCCTGTCGATGTGATGTCCTCGACGAAGCCTGAAAACGAGCGCACAGACACACGCTGAACTGTATGTCTGGCCTTGTCGCCGTCAAGTAGAGGAGGGAGCAGATCATGCTCCTGTACTCCCGCTGGTCCACTGGTTCTCCGTCCTCATCCGCATCAAAGTGGTCGTACTCCCCATGGGAGTCGACATCGTCTTCACATCTTGCATTTGGAACTTCCTCAGCATGTCTTTCGTGTACTTGGTCTGGTGCACAAATGTTCCATCCTTCACTTGCTTGATCTGCAGCCCGAGAAAGTACTGCAACTCGCCCATCATGCTCATCTCGAACTCCCTGCTCATCTCATCTGCAAACTTGGCAACAAGGTTATGTGACGAGCCACCAAAGACAATATCATCCACGTATAACTGCACAATCAACAAGTCATTTCCATGCTTGAGGAGAAACAAGGTCCTATGCACGGTACCCATACCAAGCACGGGGCGCCTGTTTCAACCCATACAGAGCCCTTTTCAACCTATACACCCTGTGTGGGTACAACTCGCTCTCAAACCCAGGTGGCTGCTTCACATACACCTCCTCCTCTATAACCCCATTCAGAAAGGCACTCTTCACATCCATCTGAAACAACATGTACCCTTTAGCCACGGCAAAGGCTAGAAGGATCCGAATTGCCTCAAGACGGGCCACAGGAGCAATGGTCTCCTCATAGTCGATCCCCTCCTTCTGACTAAACCCCTGAGCAACAAGTCTGGACTTGTTCCTCACAACCATCCCATTCTCTCCCTCTTCGTTCTTCCAAACCCACTTGGTTCCTATGGGATAGCAATTTGGAGGTGGTTCAACTAACTCCCACACCTGGTTCCTCTCAAAGTTTTCCAACTCCTCATGCATAGAATTGACTCAGTTTGCATCAGATAAAGCATGTCCAATGTCCTTGGGCTCAAAAGTGGCAACAAAAGCAGCATGAGCAAAATGAGAGGAATTCCTGGACCTTGACCGTGTAGTGCGTTCGTCGATGTTCACATTGATCTTCGACAGGGGATGCACTTCTTGAATCCGCCGGGGAGCCTCACGCCTCGAGACTACCTCCCCCTCACCTTCAGCTTCTCTCGCCTGGTCCTCTTGTCACACCGTCGTTGTCCATGAAGTAAACGGTCCATGCTCCGTAGTGGTCGTAGGGGAAGTAGTGGGTACACACTCAGCTTCAGGAGCATGGTTCTCTCCATCATCATCTCCAGCTTCATCCTTCTCCTCTTCAAAGAGGTCCTCGGCCATCTCTTCATCACCTGCACATTCAAAGCCAAGAGAGGTACATGGCATTGTCTCGTCGAAGGTTACCTCGCAAGTCTCCATGATTTTGTTAGTCTCAAGGTTAAGCACCCTATAGGTTCTAGAGTGGTTAGCATATCCAAAGAAAATACCATCACTAGACCTAGCCTCAAACTTGTCGAGTTTTCCCTTCTTAAGAATAAAGCACTTGCAGCCAAAGACTCGGAAATGACTCACCTTGGGTGCCCGACCATGCATAAGCTCATAACAGGTCTTCTTCTTGAAAGCTCGCAATAAAATCCTGTTGGAAACATGACAAGCCGTATTGACCGCCTCAGCCCAATACCTCCTAAGAGTCCTGTGCTCATCGAGCATCGTTTTAGCCATCTCACAAAGAGTCCGATTTTTCCTTTCCGCAACTCCATTTTGAGGGGGCACATAAGGGGTCGAATACTGATGTTCAAGACCTAGATCACGACAAAAGGCATCAAAACGAGAGTTCTTGAACTTTATCACTACGGATAAATCGAATAGCATTCCCATGCCTCTCATTTTTCAACCTCACGATCAGATCTCGAACAAAACCAAATGTCTCACTCTTGTCTTCCAAGAAAAAAACCCAAGCATAGCAAGAGTAATCGTCCACCACAACAAGGACATACCACTTCCCACCCACCGAGCGAACTCGAGCGGGCCCAACAAGGTCCATATGCAACAGCTCTGTCGGACGCTCGGTCATGACATCGGTCAGGGGTGGATAGGGAGTAGCTACCATTTTGCCATGCCTACATGGAGCACAAACCAAATCCTTCTCAAGCTTCAACCTCGGCAATCCTCAGACAAGGTCAAGAGCACTCAAGCGGGAAACCAAATCAAAGCTCAAGTGTCCCAACTGCCTATGCCATTTCCACAAATCAGAAGAAGGACCGGCCATCAAACAGCGAGCAGGACCCAAAGAACATGAGAAATCAGCCCTGAAAATCTGACCCTCGGGGATGATCATACAGACAAGATCACCTCGAGAATCCAGCAAACGAGTCTCACCAGACTTGAAACGCACCTCAAAACCCTCATCAAGCAAATGAGAAACCGAAAGCAAATTGAAACCCAAAGACTTCACAAGAGCAACCCTCTTCAATGGTACCTTGTCACTCACATGCACAACACCCTCAGAAATCACCCTTCCTCGTCCATTGTCCCCAAATGTGATGTACATCTTTTCCTTCACTGGGGTGAGGCTGGAGAACCACTTCTTATCTCCGGTCATGTGTCGGGAACATCTGGAGTCGATCAACCAAATGTTCTCCAAGCCTCTTGCCTGTAGTCAGAAACAAGAACGAGAGTGAGCTTGCGACTCGACACTGGGGTTAGCACAAAGAAAGTTAAAGCAGTGTCGAGCCATCTGCTCAAAAGTGGGGTTAGCAAACATCATTCCCTTGCCACCAAACTTCCCATGTCCCATGGGAGGAGTACGAGCACCACGAGGGGGAGAACGTGGTCCGTAGTTCCTCTGGAACCCAAAGCTGCGATCATCTCCCCTAAACCCGTATTGAGGACGAGTAGGAGGACGCCAGCAAAACCACCACGAGCCCGACCAAACCTCTCACTAGCACGCACACCATCATCTCTCCTCTCAAACCTCGCACCACCACCTCTCTGTGGGAACCTGCCAACACTCCTCACACTTCCGACACCCCGTGGAAGTGGCACTCTAGGCTCAGGAATACCATGAGACTGGCCATACTTGTCCTGGTTTGCTTGCTCCCTAGTAAGCCTCTCATCCCTCTTCCTCTTGTAGGAAAACTCTGCTAGGTGTCTCTCCTTGCCACAATACTCACATCTGAAAGGGATGGGTTTTGGTTTTGGCTCTGGCTTCTCTCTAGGCTTCTCACCCTTCTCACTCACAAACCTCACCGGTTTCTGGAAGTCATTTGTCTTAGGTGGGAATTTGGGTGGATCTTGGGTTGTGTTAAGCTTGTTGCAAAGGTGGTTGGGCTTTGGTGTGAAAGAGTTCTTGGGTGCTTTTGGAAGTGGGACTTGGATGTCTCCGATCACCTCAAACTCGGGGTTAGACTCAACACACTTCTCATACACACTCTCCCCACTGTTCTCTGCCACTTTCTCACCCAACTTCTCAAACCCCAAACCACGTCCATCAGCTCTCTTGAACTCCTCAATCATGATTTTCAATTGAGGTTCCTGCCCAGACAACCAACCCAACACCTTCCTCAAATAGTCATTCTCCTCATGGATGACATCCAAACGGGAAGTAAGTTCAAGATTGTGCAAAGTAACTTCATCACAGTTAGAACAAGCATTTGCAACAGGAGATTTCAAAGATGCTTCCAAAGAACTAATGGTAGAACGAGCAGCAACAAGCTTAGCATGCATAGTAGGACATGATTTACAAGCACCAAGCAAAGTAGGTCTAGCCTTAAGCTCATCATACTCAGTCCTAAGAGCATCTAGTTTAGCCAAAGTAGAAGCATTCTTCTCATTAAGCAACTTGATCTCATTCAACCATGCATCACACTCAAGACATTCAACATCATCAGGAGTAGTAGGAGCAAGTTTCAAAGAGTCAATCTCAAGTTTCAATTCAAGCAATTTGGACTCTTACTCTCCTACTTTCTCACTAGCATTTTCAAGTTGAGCCCTAAGATCTTTCCATATCTTCTTAGCATCTCTCAACACACTATCACTGTTGTCAATCAAGCCATTCAACCTAGTGATCTCAGCAAATAAAGAGTCGGGGTCACGATTTACCTCATCCTCCGAGTCGGAGTCGCTGTCTTCCTTATCGCTCTTCTTTCTGCTCGAGCTATGGGCCATCCCACAAAAGCCTTCAAGCGCCACACAGCTCAACCCACTGAGGTTCCGGCTTGCACTCTTCTTGCCCTTGTGCCTCCCGGTGTCTTCATCTTCACTGCTTGAACTTGACTGCTCGTCGCTTGAGCTTGAGTCGACGTCGCTCGCACCGGCCACCATGACTCTTGCCTTGTTCTTCTTGTAGCCACTCTTGCTCGGTCGCCGCTTGTCCTTGTCCTTGCTCTTGGACTTGTTGAAGTGCTTGCCCTTGGAGGAGTACTTGTCTTCACGCCTCGGGTGCGCCTTGTACTCGTTCATCTTGTACTTGTTCTCCTCCGCTTTCGGGCACTCGGCAATGAAGTGGCCACGCTTGCCACACTTGTAGCACATCCCTGAGCTCCGCCTTGCATTCCTCTGACTCTCGTGTAGTCGATCAAACTTTCTTGAAAGCAAGGCCAGCTCCTCCTCGCCCAGCACATCAAACTCCTCATCTGTAATAGACATAAGAGAAGACAAGGAAAACTGTCGACAGGAAGGGTTAGATTTGCCCTTTGATCCGCCCACAAGAGCAAGACTATGGTCAGTCGAGCCCTCATGCTTGGATTGCAACTTCCTGTCAACCTCAGCCGACTTGAGCTTAGAGAAGAGGTCATCCAACTCAATAGTCAAATACTGCCCAGACTCCTTGATGGCCTCAACCTTAGCACCCCCAAACATTTGGGTCCAAGACATGCAAGAGCTTCAAAGCCTGATCATGCTCGGTGTAAGGAAAATCCTCAACATTAGCCTTCATGTTGTTCACGATGGCGGTGAACCTCTGAAACATCACATCGATGTCCTCACCGAGAAGTGGTGTGAAGTTCTCATATTGCATCCGGTAAGAGACAAAGAGGCGAGCCTTCACATGGTTATCACCACCTTGAGCGACCAACAACTTTTCCCAAATTTTCCAAGCAAGATTCAAATGGCGAACACGCTAAAACCCAGGATCACACAAGCTCCGGACCAAGTGATCAACGGCTTTTGCATTTGCCTCATACTTGGCCTTAGCACCGGCATCGGTCACCATAAGAGTATGGATGTTGACCGGAATAGCATAGGTCTTGTCAAGCACAATGAAATCCAACAACTTGCCACGAAGAAAGATCATCATACGAGCCGCCCACTTGTGGTAACCCTTGCCATCGAAGTGCGGCGGACCGCCCCGCTCAACATACGCCCCGCTCAAAGAATCTGGCACCAAGCTCTGATACCAATTGAAGGATCAGATGGCGACTAGAGAGGGGGGGAGTGAATAGGAGCCGGTAAAAATTCTTCTCAAAGAACCCGGCCTATACCCTAGTCAAATCCCGGTCTCACACAAGCGATGGATCGAATCACACACCTATCGCCAAGACAACGAGGTTATGGATCAACCTCTAGTCCTAGGAACGATTCCTTGAAGCACACGCGGAAGCACAAGAAAGGAAGGGAGGAATCGAACCAATAAGCAAAGCACACAGGCTCTGGCGGACCGTCCGGCCAGGAGAGGCGGACTGTCCACACGGGCCACGCGGACCGTCCGCCAATGTACCGCGGACTGTCCGCGAAGGTACGGCGGACCGTCCGCGAAGGTACGGCGGACCGTCCGGCCTGGGCCGCTGACTGTCCGTTAAATCCAACAGAACCACCAGAAGCGAACCCCAAAAAACGGACCGTCCGCGGGGAGCGCGCGGACTTTTCACTAGGCACCTATGGACCGTCCGCCCGCTGCTGCGGACTGTCCGAAACCACTTCCATCCAAAACTCAAAACCAAAACGCATCGAAACAAAAGGCAAGCAAGAACACGAAGAACACCCGACGAACAGGCAACCCGCGGACCGTCCGCGACCTCCCCGCGGACCGTCCGCGCCGCACGGACAGAGCAGAAAAATGCTCGACCTCGAAGGTCAACTCCCCCAAATCATCATCAGATTTCCCAAACGGTTGAAGCTGTGGAGACAACGGTTTGGGGACTTGAAAAGCATCACACAAGGATGCTATAGCCCAAAAATATTGCCTCATAACTCCCCAAATCACCGGGAATCGCGAATCCTTTGAGCACCACCAAAAGCTCGAGCACCGAACGAAAATCATTGAATCGAAGTGGTTTCCCGGCGTTTGAGGGCACAAGATCAATCACAAAGATGCACGACACATCTATCCATGTTTCCCTCAAAGAAATCCGGGGAGAAACCCACTCAAATCCGCGGAATCGCACCGAGAACAAAGGTACGAAAACAAGCACAAAAAGACCACGAAAAACACAACTCTGAATCTTCTATACAAACCATAAAAGATTCACAAGGTCTAGCATGCCGCCCTAGCATCCATCCCTCTCAACAAATCTCTCATGAAGCTCTCATGCTAGCCTAGAGAAAATGGAAGAAAAATAGCTACGAAAATGAGAAATAGGAGGGAGGAAATGAAACCCTAAGTCACGGAGAGCAAGCGCCACTCACACACCCTCATGGGTTATATATTGGGTCCCGCCGGAGTGGTAAATGACTCGACTACCCCTAACTTAACTACTGGCGATACAACCCATGCAGGGGCATTTAGGTAATGTTTGTGGGTCATGCCATCGGACGGCACGCCTTTGCCACACCCCGCGTCCTCCCGACGCAAGCCATGCGATCCCGCTGTGTGTCCTCCGCTTCGAAGCTTCCCGACACGCCCGGATCCCGTCTCCGTCGTGTTGGGCCCTCGGACTTGGTTTTGAGGCCCAAACCAAGAAACCGTCCTCCGATGGTTTTGTCGGCAAACCACCAAACCTCGCGTGCTCGGTCCGGCCTCCCGCCAATCCACTTGACTCGACCGCCACCGTGCACCGGCTCGTTTTTTCATGACTTCATCTTGCTCGTGTCGCCACCATGTGGCCCGTACCCAGTCCCGCTGTCCACCGGGTCCCTCGAACTGAGCCTACTTGTCTTTCCATCTCCCGGAGGCCCCTCAAGGTTGAAGACCTTTCGTGCCCATTCTTCACCTGCAACAACACGAACTAGGCCGCAGCCTACACCTGCGCACTAAGCCAAGAGTCAGTCCAACACCCATTGTCAATCACTCATCACTGAGGAGCGGTCAACCACCGACCACCGGGACGCTCCTGGTCCTTAAAGGAAAAGACGTCAAAGGCCCACATGCAAGTGCACACAAATAAGGGATCATGCGAGAAGCAACCAGGGAGGAAACCGGGGCCGAACCGGGCCGAAATGGGCCTGGGCCGACCGGCCTGGGCCGATCAGCCCAGCTCAGTCCGGGCCCGGTTCGTGACCCCCTTTTTCCCTAGGTGCTTGTCTATTTATTGCCTCTGCCTCCGCCGGCCGCTACATCCATCCATTCATCAGAGAGCCGCCGACAGGAAAGAGAAGCACCCGGAGGAAGCCGCCAGCCGCCGCGAGTCCTCGAAGTCATCTAGGAGATGGCATAGGCCTACCCGAGCGGCCAGGGCCGCCTTGCACGGTTGAGCCATGGCGGAGTTTCGAAGCTAGTTGAGGTCATCAACGGTATGTACTCGGTGTAGATGATTGTTGACGGTGAAAATCCGTCAACCTAGCCATGAGTTTACCTTCGGTGTTGGCATGAGTTTTATACCTTATCCATTGGTACTAACCCCCGTGGTATAACAAGTTCACGTGTGCATGTCGGTTTTGGAGTTTAATGTTTATGCAGGGTTTTAGTGTTGAAAGCAAGACTTTCGGGATAAGTTCATCAAGCACCTCTTGACAAGACCTTGAAGCCCCGTACAAGTCATGCAATGAAGCAAACTTAACTCCAAGAAGCCAGGGACTTGATCCGAGAAGACGACAGACTCCGAGGACCTGACCAGAAAAGTGCTGAATCTTGCAAGACAAGGAGTTGAGTCCAATTCGGAGAGAAACCGACGACATGGACCTACATGCAGAAGGGGGAAACATACAGGAAGCAAGGGAACCGACGTAGAGCAAAGGAGGCCTCGGGCTGGGTCTGAATGGGCCCAGGCCGTCCGGCCCAGTCCGGTCGGCCCAGGCCCATCCAGGGCCCATTTGCCCCCTCCTTTGCCCTAGCCGGCAATCGGGCTATTTATAGCCCCCTGACCAAGAGCCACGGGGGGAGGAATTCGTCATCGGCCTCCGAGGAGCAGAGAAGAGAGGGACACCATCTCGGAGAGGAGAGGGTCGAGCTAGTTGACTAGGGTTCCCCTAGCCGACATGGGAACCTTACACGGAAGACCACGTCGGAGTTCCCGGAGCTAGAAGCAAGATCAAGGAAGGATCCCGGTGGTGATCTTGTGTATGTATCATTGTTATAGTTGAATTATCAAGTTGAATCTTTTCCTAGCGATCAAGTGTTTCCTCGAAGATTTCGTTTTTCGATCAGCTTTGCTTATTCCAGTTCTATTCTCGAGATAGATTACTCGGCCTAAGCACCCCGCATGAATAGGGATACGTTGTGACAGAACGGGGGTTCCGAAAGGCGGATGTTTTCGGATTTGGACGGGAAACCACGATTTAAAGAGGCTTCTATTAAGATTCGATTTGCTACTTCTTCTCTTGCTTGGAACTTCAACAAAAGGCTTACCCCGATCCCTCTAGATCGGTTTATCTACCCAATCTTACTTTATTTTCTCCGGTCTTTAGTAGATTAGATTCGTTTCGTGTCTTATACTTAGATGCATTAGAGTTTCTTTTATCGAAGATTGAAGTTACTTGGCTTTATTAGATTAAGTTTTGCGTCACACATTTGTTCCACGGATTCGATACCTTGGGTTCACCACTCGAGGAAAGAAGGCTCCCTTGAATACGACGGGAGACTTGTACGCTTGCAAGTCACAAACGAACTTTGATACAATTATTAACCGTCAACAAGCCCCTTTTTCTGGCGCCGTTGCCGGGGAACAAGTGATCAAGATTTGATTTTTTATTGCCTTTTTGTAATTTTCAGTTTTCTTTTTGTTTTTATTGTTGCATCTACTAAATTTTGATCATCCTCAAAATACATCTAATCTAGTTTGTCTAACCCTAGTTTTTATAGATTTGTTTTTACTTTTTAGTTTTTGCATACTTTGTTTATTGCTAACCCTAACAGGAGATGGACGGCTACCTCTCCAACAAACCCAATAATTTTGTGGATGATCCAGAAAAACTTTATAGGCTAAGGAGACGCAAAGCACATCAAGCTAAAAAGCTGGATTTTGTAGATTCGGAGTCGGAAGACAAAGGATCGCAGGAATCTCCGAAGAATTCACCACCTCAAAGTCCTCGGGAGAATTGACTTCCACCAATGTGTGACCAACCACCGCATGAACGCAAGATTGGGGAGCTATGCGCCCCAGATATCATCGACCTACCAATCGTGAACCTTGAGGAGATCGGAAGACCGTTCTAGATCAAGACCTCAACAATCCGCATGGTGCAACATTCAGCCTTCACCGGTAAAGAGAATCCGAACCTTCACCTCCAAGCATTCATTCAACTATGTCAGACTTTCAACATGGATGGGGTGACTCAAGACCAAATGAGGGCAAGGCTTTTTCCGTTTTCACTTCTCGGGAAGGCTTTGCAATGGTTCCACTCTCAACCGGCAGAGACGGTGCAAAATTGGAACACGTTGATGAAGGCTTTCATGAAGGAATACTACTCACCGGGTAAAACTCAAAGCTTGCGTAATAAGATTGCCACCTTTGTTCAATATCTTACGGAAACTATCTCGGAGGCATTCGAGCGCTTCAACGAGTACACCCGGGCGGTTCCACATCACAAGTTCCCGAAGGAAGACCTCGTGCAAAAGTTCTATCAAGGACTCACCATGGCGTCAAGGACGATCATCGATGCATCGGCGGGAGGATCCATCATCGAACTTACACCAACGGAAGCTTTCACTATATTCAAGAAGGTCGCGGATAATGACACGTGGGCGTCGTTTGGGCGCCTACATCCGGTTCAACCCACGAGGAACATCAAAGGAGTCTTGCAAGTGGAGAAGGAGAACATACTTGAAGGCAAGATCGACTCGCTCATGAGGAGGTTGGAGAAGATGGAGATGGAAAAGAAAGAGGCTCAAGACTTGAAGGCCGCTGAAGCAAGGTCCACATGCGAAGAATGTGGAGAGTATGGCCATGTCCGCAAGGATTGTCCGGAGGAAGCCAAAGTGCTCGACTACATGAGGAAGGGAGAATTGCCGAACTTCCGCTACGGGCAAGGTAGGCCTCAATTTAATGCAAGCTCATCTATTCCTAACGTGGTTCCACTTCGTATACAATTGAAGGAGTTCATGGATGAGCAAGCTAAGATCAACAAGAACACCGTCACCAAGTTCAAGACCATAGACAAGGTGTTGGAGAACATCGATAGCAAAGTGACGGAGGTCGGAAGTTCCAATCATCAAGTGCTCAACATGATGAAGATGCTCGAGACACAAGTTGGACAACTTGCGGGGCGCCTCACTAATGATGAAGGGAAGCTTCCGGGACAACCCAAATGTCCCGAATCGGCGAAGGCCATTCAAACACGTTCGGGGAAGGAGACCGAAGATCCGGAACGTTCCGCGGGAGCAAGGAAGCTTAAACCATCCACCGAGGTGGAAGGAGTTGCTAAAGAGAAGGTTACGGGGATGGTCACCGAGGAACCCGAATTTGAGATGCCGGAGGAAGACACGAGGATACCGCAACTCAAGCCATGCTACTTCCGAGGTAAACTTGACAACCACTTTGAGAAGTTTGTGGAAGTTGTGCGTAGACTTAGCATCAACATGCCATTACTAGATGCCCTACAAGTACCTACATATTCTCGTTACTTTAAAGACATACTTGCAAATAAATATGAGATAGCAGCACTCGGGGTAGATCATGTCAAGATGTCCGAGGAGTGTAGTGCCGTTATTGCTAATGGGCTAGAGAAGCAAAAGGACCCTGGGTGCCCTACAATTCAATGTTCGGTTGGTTCTTTCAACTTCGAGAAGGCGTTATGCGACCTTGGAGCTAGTGTGAGCGTCATGCCGAGGGATGTGTTCGAGAAGCTACGCCTACCAATGGAGCCTACGGGAATATGTTTGGAGTTGGGAGACAACTCCATTCGCTATCCCTTGGGCATTGCTGAGGATGTACCCGTGAAGGTCGGACACCACTTCATCCCCGTCGACTTCGTTGTGCTCGAGATGGGAGAGAGGGAGAAGCCGCCGCTCATCCTAGGGAGGCATTTCCTCAAGACCGTGGGAGCTACTATTGATGTTGGCAAGGGGGTGATCATGTTCGACATCAACGGAGAAAGGAGTTCCTTCAAGTTCCGTCCAAGAATCGAGGCATGCAACATGATTGGAGTAAAGGGAGAACCAAAACAAACGGAGGGGCTGAAAAAGAAGAAGGAGCCGAAAAAATGAACGTAAAGAAAATCAAAGAAAGTGTTGCATCCGTCAAGACAAAGGAAGAGAAGCCGCCTGTGAAGACCAAAAAAATGACTAAGCCGACTAAGCCGGAAGACAAGCCCGTGCCCAAGATGGTGCGGAAGTGGGTACTTAAGATTGCAACGCCCGCAAAGAGCGTTGATCCGGAGTAGTGAAGTGAAGAAGTCTAGCTATAGACTATAAACGAAGCGCTAGGCGGGAGGCAACCCGTTTCGTCGAGTGAAGAATAAGCTACCGGGGGGACAACCCGATTCCAGGTTTTTCGAGTATTTTGAATAATTTAGTTTTTGAGTTTTATTACGCAAATACATTAGACTTAGAAGTGGTTGAACAATATTAGAGACATAATTCTTGATTGAATGTTTGCTTTGTCATAAACCCTTTGCATGAACCCTCCTATGTGCTTGTTTGTTCTTTTCTTTTCGAGAAACCTCAACCAAATAATTTCAGAACCTAACTCAACCTTTCACCTTCATTATGGTGCTGAGGTTGACTTATTTTTTATGCTAAAACCACATGAGTAGAGCCACGATTTATATCTAGGTGTTAATAAAATTCAGCACGTGGTAGAACTCGCGTGAACCTAGAAATCAAAACTTTTGGTTGGTTTTAAAAATCTTTATCCTTGGTTTCTCTAGGATTAGAATTTTTCTAAGCCTATTCTAATTTTGTTTTATTCAAAATCTTTCTTATCTAGCCAAAATTAGAACCTAAACCTATGCCCCCATGATCAAGCCGGGAAAAAGTCTGCTCTCAACCGATGAAGGCAAACTATACCGGTGAGACCGAAATCAACGTAGTCGAAAAATGTTTTCGACTTACATTTGTTTTTAATGGTTTAAAAACTTCTCTAAAATTATGTTTGAGCTCTTGCATGGCTCTGAAAAATATTTTAAATTTCGAATTAGAGGAGTGCTTAACCTTAAACACACCTTAATGGAGGCAATCTAGTTTGAATTAATCATGCATGCACCATTGGATTCCCTTTCATCAACTTTCACCAATTCCACATGCAAAGGACAAGCATGGTGGGCAGCAAGCATCAACTTTGCAGGAATTTCATGGTGGCATGTGAAGCAAGTGGAGCTAGGGAGCATGGACATGACCCAAAGCATGAAGCATCAAGTGGAATGACCAATAATGCAAGAAAAGGAGTGGACGAGAGCGTTTGAGCGGTGCAACTCGTCGAGCACGCGGGCAGGAAAGTTGCAGAGGCGAAATGATCGTGCTGGACGAAAGACGAGGCGGGGAGGTGCACCGAGGACCCCAGGCAGGCCGGCCCAGGCCGGCCGGCCTCACCTACATAAGGAGCCCCCCGGCTCCCGTTTTCTGCAGGCAAGCTTCCCTCTCCTTCCTTTGTTTGTGTGTTCAAGTTTGTGTGCTCAAAACCACCGTAGACATAGCCAACCTTCCCAAGCTTGATATCTCAAGAAAAAATCCACATCCTTAATCCACTCAAAGTCCACATCCGAAGCAAGGAGTGCCTAGTTACCGGTTGCAACCCGGAGTTTTAGTTGAAGAAAAGAGTGCAGCAACCATGTGGAAGAAAACCACAAGTCTCTTCTCCAAGAAGAAGAGTTCGTCGTCGTCCAACCCGTCATCAACCACGTCTTCGAGGAGGCACTCGGTTTCCGAGTCTCCCCGGAGCATGGAGACGGATACGGCACCACCGAGGAGGAACGATGCTCTCCTCCTTGGTGGCATGAGGGCTGCAAGAAGCACGTCCATGAGGTTTACCGAACCTCGTGGGCGCACGGAGGAGCAGTCCGCGCCACCACGACGATCGACCCGTTCAACCGCGCCACCTCCTTACACTCCGACATACTCTTCGTACGGTTTCATCATCTTGTCATCGGAGGAGGAGAGGCTCTCTAATCTTGAGAAGAGGCTTGTGCCCAACGTCGAGTTCGACAACCAAGCACTCTACACCTTGGTTTTTGCCACCGACATATACTATATGTTGGGGCACCTTGGATGGGTGCAGTTCTCCAACGTAGTATCAGTGGACACCCACTTGGGGTTCGCCTTGGAAATTTTAATGACTATTGCACCCATCCTTGATGATGATGGGGTGCAAAGCTTGTCATTCCGTTTGGAGGGAGTCCAACAAGTGGTTCCCTACGAGCACGTTAGGGAGCTGCTTGGATTCCACAAGGGAGCTCCGGAGAAAGTTGACGTGCCACCCGACATGTTAGCGGGATTTTGGAATATGATCTCCGGAGAAGCCCATCAACAACGCAATTGCATCCGCAACCCCATTATCCGGATATTTCACTCTTGGATGTGCAAGAGGGTATTGGGGAGGATGAAGGAGACAAAGGTGACCGACACGGAGTTGAATTGGCTATACTCGGCTTTAATTGCCAGGCAGCCAATAGACCCCTCTTACCTTATGATCAACCGTTGGTGTTGTGAAGCAACATCGGGGGCGGGTAATATTGGGCCGGGGTGCTACCTCTCCATGTTGGCCTTCTCCTTACGGCCGGGGATCGCAAGGAACCCCGACCATCTTTTGTGTGGTACCTCTCTCGGCATTGAGTATTTGCGGCAAGGCAAATACATTAGTGGAGATGAGAGAGGAGGTTATCAGTTGGCCATAGTAAACCTACCCCTTCCCAATGAAAGGCTTAGGCTTTTCATCGAAGGGAGAGAATATTGGTTGGAAGAGGGACTACTTGTCCCTGCAAGGAAGAACAAAAGAGGAAGAATCGTAGAGGAGGGAACATCCTCCGCACAAGCGAGTGGAGCACAACCCAATGTGCAACCATTCGGCGGGATCCCTCCTCCGCCAAGTTATTACGGAGGGCCACAAGAGCAAGACTTGGGGGGGTGGTGCACCGATACCCCCACCAAATTATGTTGTGTCCAACGCTAACTTCGCGGAGTCCTACGCTCATCATCCCCAACCACAACAAAGCATGGCCATACTTGGAGGGTATGCTGCAAGAAACGCTCAAAACATCGCAACCATGCAAGCTAACGCAGCTCAACTTGGTGAAGGCAACGCAAATATTGCCTTTGAGCTTGGACGCATTCACCTTGTGGAGCCAAATCAATTCGTCGGAGGAAATGTCCAATCATATTATGAGCAAGGGTATTATTATCAAGATCATCAACATCAACCACCGGCGGAGGACTAGAAGATTTAGGAACTTTAGTTTTCTTTTCTTTTCTTTTTCTCTGTAATTTTCAGCTTTTGCTTATGTGTGTTTGCGTAGTATTTTCTGTTTTTATTTAAATTTCAGCAAGCATGTTTGTTTATTTTCAGTTTGTATTTCAACTTGATGTCATCATTAATAAAGACACCACCTTGATTATATCATTGGAAAAGTTACAAAATTCGTGCCATGATGATATATGATTATAATTGCAGCTTTGTTCATCTTTGTAATTGATTTATGCATGTTTAAACTAGTGCTCTCTTAAAAATACAAATCTGAACTTATTTAAATGCTAGCTTAATCTTCAGCGGAGGTTATGATTAAAATAAAGACCCATAGTGTTTTTTGTGCTCTCAAGTTGTGAATAGATTAAAGATGTCTTTTATGCTAAAAAATATCGCTAACCTTGTCATAAATATCACTTGTGTGTTGCTCAACCTATCCAAAGCCTTATATATATTTGAGTGCATAAACCTTAGTGTACAAGATTTATTTTTGAGTGAGTTATTGCAGGTCATGATTTCTCTGGCCCGAGACTAAGAAGCTGGTCATTCCATTTTTGCGTATCTATCTTTTTGCTAGCTTTTTGTCCGTGCATTGTGTATCCCCGCATTGGAGATTTCACAAACCTCGCCGGATATCCTCCCTTAAACCAAATATCATCTTTTGTGATTACCTCCTTGACCACAACCTATTGTTGAGAATGGATCATCAATTCAAGGAAGATCGCAAGACGGTGCCAACATTGAAGATTTCAAGTATCTCTCCAAGGAAAAATATTTCCGGTACCTACCTTATTTTTCGCCTCTTTGCTCGAGGACGAGCAACGTCTAAGCATGGGGGGAGGACGTAGGTACGGTGCAGTTTTAGAGTTCAAAAGGGAGTATTTTGAAAAAATATATATAATGATGAAAGAAAAAAATTCGGCGACGAACGTGACTTCCAAGGTGAAGGTCTCACAAGAAGAAAAAATATATATATATATATAATGAATGAAAGAAAGAAAGAAAGAACAGAATGAGAAATATGAGAAAGAGAAAAAATATATGCGTAAAGTGAACTCCTCGGTTCTCTAAGAGTGCATTCAAGGCTTCAAGTTTAAAAGATCCATTCTCATTTTCCAACCATGTGCAATCCGATAACGAGGACTTCCCTTGTGCCTCGGGATCACTCTTTGCCATTTGCACATGTCCACTCATCTAAAAGTGTGTGTATTTTTCTCTTTCCCCTACTTGATTTAACATTATTTTCCAATGACCTTTTCGACGAGTCTCGGTAAGACCATGAGAAGCCTGTCTTGTTTTGACAACACCTCATTTATAAAATCTTGTTAGGACTAAACTTTCCCAAAGCTCCATATAAAGCCTACCACATATATATGTTATGAGAGGGAAAGGAGTAGAATATATAGGCTTGAGAGACAAGCAAGATGAGAGTTCATGAGCAATATGCAAGATGATTTAAATTTGTGAACTTGGTTTAGCTTTTCTTTGTCTCGTTCTTTATTTCAAAAATTCTGAGATCTATTTAAACTTTGTGAGCATGTTAATACTTGTGAGATAAGCTTAATAAGAATCTACCCTCCGTAGAGATGAAGGCTAAGTACATTATAGAACTTTAATGAATTAAAATTTTGAGAGCATTATGTTTTCTCATGTATGATCAAGTGCAAGGTTTAAACATTGTTTGGCAATGATGATATCCATCAAAGGCTTACTCGAGGACGAGCAAGGTTTAAGCATGGGGGAGATGTTGACGGTGAAAATCCGTCAACCTAGCCATGAGTTTACCTTCGGTGTTGGCATGAGTTTTATACCTTATCCATTGGTACTAACCCCCGTGGTATAACAAGTTCACGTGTGCATGTCGGTTTTGGAGTTTAATGTTTATGCAGGGTTTTAGTGTTGAAAGCAAGACTTTCGGGATAAGTTCATCAAGCACCTCATGACAAGACCTTGAAGCCCCGTACAAGTCATGCAATGAAACAAACTTAACTCCAAGAAGCCAGGGACTTGATCCGAGAAGACGACAGACTCCGAGGACCTGACTAGAAAAGTGTTGAATCTTGCAAAACAAGGAGTTGAGTCCAATTCGAAGAGAAACTGACGACATGGACCTACATGCAGAAGGGGGAAACATCCAGGAAGCAAGGGAACCGACGTAGAGCAAAGGAGGCCTCGGGCTGGGCCTGAATGGGCCCAGGCCGGCCGGCCCAGTCCGGTCGGCCCAGGCTCATCCAGGGCCCATTTGCCCTCTCCTTTGCCCTAGCTGCCAATCGGGCTATTTATAGCCCTCTGACCGAGAGCCACGGGGGGAGGAATTCGTCATCGGCCGCCGAGGAGCAGAGAAGAGAGGGACACCATCTCGGAGAGGAGAGGGTCGAGCTAGTTGACTAGGGTTCCCCTAGCCGACGTGGGAACCTTGCACAGAAGACCACGTCGGAGTTCCCGGAGCTAGAAGCAAGATCAAGGATCCCCGTGGTGATCTTGTGTATGTATCATTGTTATAGTTAAATTATCAAGTTGAATCTTTTCCTAGCGATCAAGTGTTTCCTCGAAGATTTCGTTTTTCGATCGGCTTTGCTTATTCCAATTCTATTCTCGAGATAGATTACATAGGGTGTTCTTGTAGCCGCGGTGGCTAGAGGTACACCCCGGATCTTCCGAAAGAATCTCGACTTGTCTTTTGACTCCCCCTAAGCTTCCCGCATGAATAGGGATACATTGTGACAGAACGGGGGTTCCGAAAGGCAGATGTTTTCGGATTTGAATGGGAAACCACGATTTAAAGAGGCTTCTATTAAGATTCGATTTGCTACTTCTTCTCTTGCTTGGAACTTCAACAAAAGGCTTACCCCGATCCCTCTAGATCGGTTTATCTACCCAATCTTACTTTGTTTTCTCTGGTCTTTAGTAGATTAGATTCGTTTCGTGTCTTTTACTTAGATGCATTAGGGTTTCTTTTATCGAAGATTGAAGTTACTTGGCTTTATTAGATTAAGTTTTGCGTCACACATTTGTTCCACGGATTCGATACCTTGGGTTCACCACTCGAGGGAAAAAGGGTCCCTTGACTACGACGGGAGACTTGTACGCTTGCAAGTCACAAACGAACTTTGATACAATTATTAACCGTCAACAATGATCTAAACGCATTTATTATGTGAGTAATGTACTTCATGTCATCTGATCATTTAGCCACTCGATTCCTACCTTTATGATTTTGCTCTCGCTTGGTTTTGGTTCTTCCTTAGTGTATACTTAAGATAGATTGCATAGGGTGCTCTTGTAGCCGTGGTGGCTAGAGGTACATACCGGACCTGCCAAGTGATTTCAACTGGTTCTTTTGGACTCGCCCTAGACTACCCGCATGAATAGGAGTCTGTTGTGACAAAACGATTGCCCCGAAAGGCGGGCGTTTTCAGAATCGTACCGGAGGATAGTAGTTTAAAGATGGCTTTGGATGAGATGCATGTCGCGCTTGCTCTTTTGGCTGGAACTACGACTAGAAGATGATAGGCCTTAGTTTCCCTTGCTTGCTCTTTACCTTGTCTATGTTCATGGATGCGATCAACCTTATGCTATAACTCATACATATTTATGGTTCATCTTCTTATGCAATCAATGCTTCATGTTAGGCTATGTCAATAGGTTAGATGGAGAATCCTAGGAGTTTGCTTTTGATCCTTGCATTGACAAATCTAGGGAGGACTATCCTTTGTGAAAAAGGCACCAAGTCACCTGTAGGCTTGCGGTGAACTTGAGCACGGTTTTGAACCGTCAACATGCCCCTTTTTCCGGCGCTGTTGCCGGGGGTCGACAACTCGAAACCTAGGGTGGCGATCCATCTATCTCGTTGACTAACCCTAATTTTTATTATTGGATACATGCTTGCTTTCTTGTTTGTGTCCTTTAAAGTAGGTGAAAAGCTAGACACAAGACGTTCGAGAAGTTCACATCCACTCCGACAAGATGATGACTACATCAAGATTCACTCTTTAGTGGAAGGTGCTAACTTTTGTTAGTGTCCCATCATCTGCTATTGAGTGCACACCCTACATTAGTGATGATAAACAAGGTATGTCAATGTGTCAATTAATGTTTTAAGACTAATGTTTTGGGAGGTTTGTTTGTTCAAGCAATAGGTGTTGGAAGCAATCACGTTGCGAAAGAGCACCCGTCAGTTGGGCTAAAGCAAAATTATGAATAAGACACACCATTTCCATCATGCTACTCGCTGGTCCAACAATGGTGATGACTTAAAGCCAAAGGAGACGCGATGTAACGCCCCGAAGACCACACGATCAAGGTCGTCAACATATTCGGATCAAATCACAAGAAGTTTCTGTTCCCATCAGTTTCTGCACAACCTCAAGTGAGAACAACAGGATATATTTGGATATTTAGAAGCCTCATGAAGTTACGCTTCCAACAAATCAAGAATCAAGTCAATCGGAGGTTCCTGCAAGCGGGTATGGCCGAATTACCGAAGGTTGCACGTTCTGAAATTTTCTGGACAGCATGCAAGAGCGAAACAAAATGGCCATAACTCTCTCATTTGGGCTCCGATTAAGATGAATGAGTACCCGTTGGAAAGGTAATTTTATGAAGTTTTCAATAGAACAATATTTTGGTATATGTTCTGTTATGTACACAGGGGAAAATCCACGAAAAAGAGGCTGCAGCAACATGATGAGAACAAGATAGTGGAGATGAGGACGACGACAACGAAGAGAAGCTTGGGCAACGCTTCCATTGGACCACACGAGATGAAATTCAGAAGTTTGGAACAAAACAAAGACTCCAAGAGCGTTGGCAAAAGAAGGCACGAGTTGGCAACATCCGACGCTAGGAGATGTTAGAAGCAAATCACCATGGATTACACACAAATGATGGCATCCAATGGCGCGGATACTCTGGGCCCTCACACGAAGGATCATGGAGTTACATGAAGATATTTGTGACATGTGTGAAGTCCCACAAATGAATAAGAAGAGTGAGTCCACACAAGGCAACCTTGATGAGTGTGGCACCAACGAAGGAATTGCCAAAAGACGATACAAGCCACCAATCATTGAAGATTATTTGCTTTCAACTCCGAGAGACCACTCACGATGAAAAGCTCGAAGGCCAAGGTACAAATTAACCTCTCAAGACACTTTTGGAGCTTATAATATTCCTTTGATATATTTATGATTCATATCCAATAGTGAGGTTGATTCAATTCAATGCCTTGTTCTTATGATAGTCATGATAGGCTAGAATTTATTGAGAGTGATAGAGGCTTTGTTGTGCTTAAAATTTGTTACATGCCTAACGAACCTTTGCCTAATGAGAGCTTAGTGCTGAGCAAGAAAACTTATGCTACAATTAATCACAACTTACTTTGTCATAAATTGTGGTTATGGATGCGTTTATTTGTAATATGATTTGTAAATCTTAGATTTGCTTTGTGCTCGGTCAAGCTAGTGACCTTAAAAGAGCAAATCGTGGGAGAAATCCGAAGTTTCACTAACCATACAGGGCATTAAACATACATTAAGAGGAGAGAATCATACCCAAAGGAATTGCAAACCAGTGCATCACCGTCACCAAACCTCAAAAACGTCACCAAACCTCAAAAACAGACATCGTTGTTTTCATCAATTTTGAGGACCTGGTCAGACATGTTCAAGAAAAAAAGTTGAAAATCAGAAGATCCATCAAGTTCCAGTTCCAATGCATCCAAGATTGATGAAATTGAAGACCCGTACAAGGAGATAGGACAAAAACATTGAGCGATGCGCAGTCTGAAATCAGCTTGGACAGATTGCAGCACCGGAGTAGAACGGACATAACTCACTCGATCGGAGTCCGTTGGGGTGAATAAATACTTGATGGAAAGATAATTTCATGCGCCACACGTGGAAGCTATTGTTCTCTACATGGTCTGATCTGGACAGAGAGGAAAATTTGTGAAAGACGGAGGAGGGAGCTTCCATCCCGGACACGCAGACGGTGTGGGTTCGGTCGACAATGAGCGAGGCCAAGATCCAGGCGCTGGTGGATCGTGGGCTGCTTCGGCCGAAGGCGGAGGTGGAGTGGAGGGCCGCCGCCGGGGAGCAGTTCCCGAGCGAGGACGTCAACGAGCAGGTCGTCTTCGCCTCCTTCTTCGAGCGCGGCTTCAACCTCCCGACGGGGGACTTCTTCCGTGGCCTACTGTACTACTACCAGCTGGAGCTGGTACACCTCGTTCCCAACTCCATAACCATAGTTTCCACTTTCATTCACTTATGTGAGGTGTATCTGGGGATATTGCCTCACTTTTTGTTATGGAGGTACTTTTTCTGTGTGAAAAGCACTGGCAAAAGATCAGGGCCAGTGGGGCCTGTAATGTTTAATTTGAGGTCGGGCCTCAAGGCAGAGTGGATAGACACCGACCTCCCCAACAACACCGTCGAGTGGAGGTCGGAGTGGTTTTATATTGCAGATCAAATTCCTGGGCTTCCACATCAGACTGGCCATAACCCAGTGAAGATAAATGAGTGGGATTTAGGTCTGTCCTCCCGAGATCTCAAGGAGCTCGAGCCGGTGCTGGGGCTCGTTAGCAAGCTAAAGAAGCAGGGGGTGACAGGAGCCGCGGTGGCTAGGTCGTTCTGCCGGCGGATGATCCAACCGATCAAGGATCGGGTCCACCCAGTGTATGAGTACGTGGGGCAGTCAGACCCCACTCGCGAGGTCAACCCCAAGGTCTCCAAGGAGGAGATGGCGGCTAGAGTTTCCCAGATGTATGTTGGGAGAGTAAAGGTGAAGAAGTTCCCTATGGCATACTCGTTGAAGAGGCCGGCTGATCTGGTAAGATCCTGAGATCTACCATTAGGTCATTTTGCTTCGCTTGTGAGTTGTATAGGTCGTATAACGACCTTGTCGTCGATTTGCAAGAGTGCAAGCTTCAGATGTGGTGCCCAGCACCTCTCCTAAGAGAGAGTAGCATGGGAGAAAGCTTAGGTCAGACAAGTACCAGCCTCCAGTAGGTCGTCTGCTGGAGTTTTATGAATTAGACTCGTCGGTGGAGGCCGACGAGGATACCGGCGATGAGGCCGAGGGTGGCGATGACGGGGTGGCCCCGGATGCTGGAGGCGCTGCGAGGACGCGGTGCAGGACCAGGTCAATGGTGGGGAAGAAGTCAGTTTTGGCTGCTGCTGCTACTGTTTCTGCGGTCAAGGAAGCAGAAAAGAAGAAGAAGAGGAAGAGGAGGGCGGCCTCCCCACTGGCGGTGGTCACTCCATCGATTCCGACACCTCACTCGCGGGAGGTCGAGTCAGAAGAGGAGGAGGAGGAGGAGAAAGAGAAAGACGAGGCGATCGAGCAGTTGCCGGTCCCTCAGGGGCGAGCGGCGAAGAGGTCCGAGAGTCCTGCTGCTAAGAGGCAGCGGGAATTGGTGCAGAAGACATCGGAGGATGCCCACCGATGTGGATTGGAGGCGTAGTGTACTGCTGCAGCGGCGCAGGCGAGGATGCCTGTGACGATTAAGCCTCGAGTATTATGGCCGAAAGCTCGGCTCCCGGCTGCAACAAGGTAAAGTCTTGCTAGTTATGCCTTTTACATAGTATATTGTAAGTTATTGCCCTTACGAGATGTTTTGCCATGCAGGCCGGTGACGAGGCCTCGAGGAGGCCAAGACACCCCATCTTCTCCCTCCCGCACGAGATCGCCTGAGCCACAAGTCGTGGGGAAGGCGCTTGCTGACAACGCGCGCACTGCTACTCTGCCACGGGGAGCAGCTGAGGGCACGACAACCTCACCACCCATGGTCGTCACAAGGGTGGACACTCCACCGCGCAGTGCGGACGCTAGAGGAGCTTCCGCTTGGGACGTTGGGGCGACGGTCTCCCCGGTGGTTATTGACGTCGACCCCATCAGTGTTCTGCCTAGTGGGACTGACGACCTGGTCAGGGACCAGCCTCAGATCGACCTGGCACCAGGAGGTCCAGGAACATCTGGCGCATAGGTACCTCTATCTTCGTCTTCGAGCCCAAGGTTGCCACAACGCACAATTAATTGGAATCACACCCCTTGGCAGGAGGACTGGTTTGAGGACAACGAGGACATGCATTCCTTGCGGACCAGCATCGTTACCATCAACACAGCGCTAACGGTGAGTGTTCCACTACGTGTTGTTTGTTTGCTTGATCGTTCATGATTGAAGTGTTGTTGATGACCTTGTTGGGTTGTGGCAGTCGTTAGCAGAGAGGGCCAAAGGCCGGGCCGACATGCTGAAGAATGCGGCGGAGAAGGAGCAGCGGATTGTCGACCTTGAGAAATAGCTCAAGGAGGTCCACTAGGCTGCTGCCGCCGAGAAAAAGAAGCTCAAGCATGAGCTCGCCGAGGAGAAGCGCAAGGCCGTGGAGGCTACTGCGCAGTTTAATACTGCGGCTACTGGTAGGTCCAATCCTTATCGTTTTTGAAAAAAAGGTCGTTAGCTGTGTGCTAACTGTTGTATCATGCAGATTTCCATAACCGTGAGGAGGAGCTGAAGAACGCTCTGGCGACCTCCCGGAGCATGGTTCGGGACCTGGAGATAAAAGTGGAGGAGATCGAGGCTGTGGGCCTGGAACTCAAACGGGTGTTGAAAGAAGCTACTGACAGTGAGTACGCCATATCTCAAAAGCTGGCTTATGAGACAGCAGCTCATCGGGGCCTTGAAGCCGAGTTCGAAGTTGTTTTGAAGTCATTGCAGAATGACCAAATCACCATTGTGGGGTATGAGGTGGAGTTACACGACCTCAAGGGTTCTGCCAACTATGCAATGTCTTGCATAACTGTTCCAGAAGAGGGGGAGCAGCAGCGGTCCATTGTTGATCGCACCGTAGATACTCCTAACAGGCTGCTGACTTTGCTGAGGGCGACTGGCTTGGTGGCTGCAACCGATGCGTTGGTGAGAGTTAAGTCTCATTATCCTGACGTCGACATGGCCAAGGTCAAGGGAGGTGCGGACACCACGAAGGACCTTCAAGCCTTGGAACATGAAGTTGAAAAAGCCGCCAATGAAGTGGTGGAGAACATCGACTTTGAAGGCTATGTTGGAGAAAACTTTAATGAAATACTTGCCTTTTTCCTGCACGAGCTTGGTTGATCTTGTAGATGACGACATCTTATGATTTGACTCGCTAACCACTACTCACAGAGAGGCTGGCTTGCCGACCTCCACAGCTCAGTGTGGAGGCTTACGAGAGGTCAGTGCGCGAGAGAAGAGCCTGGGGCTTAGGTCTGGTGACCTTTTCGACCAAGTATGCTCGTAGCGGCAAGAGGCTTCATACTCATTAGGGATGGTGTCCTGAGGTCGGAATGACCCTTAGGTTCGCTTTGAGCCAAGCCCCCAAGCATGTCGAGGGGAAGGAATAAGAAAGACTCGGAACCCCAGGTTTTGCAAATCATAAGTTAGCTTTAGCCAAGCCCCCGAGTATGTCGAGGGGGGTGGGGGCAGCATGAGGAAGGGGGAGGTAGTGCTCCACTCATAGCAGATGACTCCTTGAGATATTTATTTATTTAATCTGAGAAAAGGGGTACAAGAAAAGGAAATACATAGCTAAAATGTAAAACTATTCTACGGATGGAATCGTCGTAGATGCTCCACGTTCCAGGGGTTGAGTACTCCTTGCCCGTCGCCCCACTGGAGTCGATATGTAGACGCGCTGATAACTTCCGTGACGATGAAGGGTCCCTCCCAAGGGGCAGAGAGCTTGTGCATGTCGTCGATCTTCTTGATGCGTCTAAGGACAAGGTCGCTGGCGTTAAGGAAGTTTCCTTGACATTGTGATCATGATTGCGGCGTAGCTGTTGGTCATGACGAGCTTGTCTCATGACGGCAGCGAGTCTTTGTTCTTCGAGGCTGTCGAGGTCGACACGACATGTTTGCTCGGCCTCTTCTTCCTCGTAGAACTGAATCCGTGGAGCTCCGAAAGCGACGTCAATAGGAAGTACAGCTTCTGATTCGTAGACCAGAAAGAAGTGCAAAAGGCCTGTGGCAGAGCTGACTTGAGTCCTGAGACCCCAAATTACGTGTGGCAGCTTGGCTAACCACCGGGTGGCATAGTTGGAGGCGTCGTCGTAGATACAGTCTTTGAGAGCTTGGAGCACCATGCCGTTGGCTCTCTCGACCTGGCCGTTCCACCGTGGGTGGGCGACCGAGGAGCAGTAGACGTCGATGAGGTTATTATCTTGGCAAAAGTCCCAGAAGACCGAGCCAGTGAAGGCTGCACCCAGGTCGGTGACGATCCTATTGGGCACACCAAAGCGATGTTTTATGTCTCTGATGAATTTAACTACTTCTTCCGACATTACTTTTGCAATAGGTCGGGCTTCAATCCACTTGGTTAATTTGTCTACGGCAACCAGGATATGTTTGTAGCCGCCCGAGGCGGTACGAAACGGTCCTACAGCATCGAGACCCCACATAGCGAAGGGCCATGACAGAAGGATAGTGTGCAGGACCTGAGCTGGCAGGTGCTGCTATTTGGCAAAGAATTGGCATCCTTTGCACCTCTTTACGAGGTCTTTAGCATCGGTTACGGCCGTGGGCCAATAGAATCCAGATCGGTACGCTTTGCCGACCAAGTTGGTGGATACCGCGTGGCAGCCACAATTGCCATTGTGAATCTCAGCTAAGAGCTATAGACCCTCTGATCGTAGGATACACTTCATCAAGATGTCAATGGAGGCAGCTTTCCTGTACAGGTCGGAACCAATCACGATGTAGTTAGCACTTCATCGCGTGATGTGTTCTTGCTCTGCTTTGTCATCAAGGACAAGTTGGTCGAGTATGAAGTCTATGAAGGGCTTGCGCCAATCGTTCTCTTTTTCATACATGAGCACCTCATGGGGAGATGATGAGTTTTGATCGTTTGAAGGTGGCTCTGGATTCTCCGGATCCAGGAGCTTTATTGAAGGCTTGCGTAGGTCTTGGACGAACACGCCTACTGGAACTAGAGCTCGACGAGAGCCTAGTTTGGAGAGTACATCGACGGTGACGTTGTTGCTCCGTGGGATGTGCTGGAACTCGATCCCCTTCGAAGTGGCCTTCGAGTTTACGAATCTCAGCGCAGTAAGCATCCATCTTGTCCTTGACGCAGACCCACTCCTTGTTGACTTGCTCTATGACGACCTTGGAAGCGCCAAAAGCCAGTAGTTGCTTGATGCCCAGGGATATTGCTATTCGGAGTCTGTGGATCAGAGTTTCGTATTGTGCGCCGTTGTTGGATGCCTTGTAATTAATCTTCAGGACGTACTTGAGCTGCTCTCCCTAAGGAGAGATAAGTAACACACTTGAGCCGGATCCTTCGAGGTTGAGGGCTCCGTCGAAGTACATTAGCCAGTGCTCAGGATGCTCCTTAGGAGGGGGCATCTGGATCTTCGTCCATTCAGACACGAAGTCGGTGAGGATCTGTGACTTGATCACTTGCCTGGGGCAAAACTCGATTTCGAACTCTCCAAGCTCGACTGACCACTTGACGATGCAGCTGTTGGCATCGCGGTTACTGATGATCTCTGCTAGGGGAACAAAGACGGAACCACAATATTGTGAGCTTGGAAGTAACATCGAAGCTTTCTCGACGTGATCAGGACGCATAGAGCAAATTCTGGGGTTGTGTGTAACGTGTCTTAGCGTCGGCCAGGACCTCGCTTACATAGTACACAGGTCGTTGAACAGGATAGGCTTTCCCTTCTTCTTCTCGCTCGGCAACGAGAATTGTGCTGACCACGTGTTGACGGATAAAAGACGTATCCCTCTACGATCCGCAAGCGTACGGACCCCACACCTTTTTCACCACGGGATTCCCAAGGTTCTTGTCAATCCGCGGAGCAAGGGGATTACAAGCGTTCGATCTACAACGACACACTAGCTACTAAAACCCTAACTACTATTATACTAGAAAACACTAAACTACACTAGAGAGAATGATAAACGATCAAGGTAGAAGACACTCGCCCACGGGTCTACGATACTAGAGCATGCAATCGCTTAAAGACATGAAAACCAATCTAATCTATCGGGGATGTGACCACGGTTTCGCCCTTTCCCTCCTCTCTTACTGTCACTACGCGAAGGTATTCATGACTTGACCTTTGATGGACACGGCGTATTGAATGGATCCAAGGAAGCATTGGAGCTCGTACTCCCTCTACGGCACGGTAGAGAACCTTAAGCATTAAAGTATATTCAACACAAGATGATAGATAGATAATCCGACAAAGTGCGATTACATCTCAATATCGATTACAACCCATGGAGGAATGAGAAGATTACCCCATCAAGGTGCTGATCATGGCACCGTTGACCATGGTTTCCCTTCCGCCGGTGTCTTCCTCCTTCTCCACGAGAGGGTTCTTCCTTTGAGGTGGTTGATCTCCCGCCGGAGATCCTCCTCCTCTCTCTCTAGCTTGTGGATGGCCTTCTGGTGCGAATGACTCCTCCCCCCGGTGTTGGCAGCGCCTCAGGGGTTTTAGGGTTGAAGATCCTTCGAGGGCAAGGAAAACGGAACCGAACCGATGCCGGAACTAGGCTGGGCCAGCCGGCCTGGGCCGGCCGGCGCAGGCCCAATTCGGCCCGGTTCGGTCGCCCCTTTTGCTCCGTGGGTCCTCGTGCGCTTATGTACTTTGCCCCCTCCACTTGCATGATTTTGATGCTGTTATCCTCACGTCCAAGATGGAGGCTCTCTTTGCATGAAGTTTGATCTTTTACGCTTCAATCCCCGGGGGTGTTCCTCGTAGCACTTCGGTCCTCACCACCATTGGAAGTGATTTCAGCAAGCTCATGAACACGAACAAGACTCCGTGAATGCTCCTTTGAACTTGTTGCGAATCCGTCCTTTGTGTCCATGTTTTCTTACATAAACACAACACTTCCAAATGCATGCACAAAGATGAACTTGTTATATGATTAGTGTGCCTAGTGGCGGGTTCGTTCCATAATCAAATCCAAACCAAAGTGTAATGAACATGCTAGGTGCACCAAAATACACCGTCAACACCACGTTAGTGCTGGCAGAAATGTAAAGTAGGAGTGTTTCCTTTGGGATGGGAGGTGTCATAACTGGTGGTGTCGTTAAGGACTCTTTGAGAGCCTCGAATGCTTTTTGGGCTTTGTCGTCCCATACAAACTTGTCGGCCTTCTTCAATAGCTTGAAGAAGGGCAGACCTTTTTCACCGAGCTTGCTAATGAAACGACCTAGAGCCGCCATCATGCCGGTGAGCTTCATGACGTCTTTCTTGTTGGATGGCTTGGCCATCTTGCGTATGGCGTCAACCTTCACTAGATTGGCCTCAATGCCTTGGTGCCTAACCATGAAGCCCAAGAGCTGTCCGGAGGGGATACCAAAGACACACTTTGCTGGGTTGAGCTTCCTCTGGAACTCTTGCAGATTGGCGAAGGTTTCGGTGAGGTTGGCGATGATCTTGTCTTCCACTGTAGTCTTGACGACCACATCGTCTACATAAGCCTCGACATTCTTCCTGGTTTGGGACTTCAAACACTTCTGGATCGCCTTCTGGTATGTTGCTCCAATGTTCTTTAGGCCAAAGGTCATGACCTTGTAGCAATAGATGCTGTGAGGCGTTATGAACACTGTTTTATCTTCGTCATCGGGATGCAGGGCTATCTGGTGATACCTTGAGTAGCAGTCGAGCTAACAAAGTAAGATGCTACTAGCCGTGGAGTCCACGACCTGGTTAATACGAGGAAGGGGAAATGGATCCTTCGGGCAGTGCTTGTTAAGGTCGGTGTAATCGATACACATCCTTAATCCACTAGTTTTCTTTGGTACAAGAACCAGGTTTGTGAGCCAAACCGGGTGTTGACATTCTCTAATAAAACTGGCGAGCGCGAGCTTACAGACTTCTACTTCTATAGCCTGTTTCCTATCTTTTGCAAATCGCCGAGCTTTTGCTTTATAGGTCGTCTGGTCTTGTTGACTTCAAGTCTATGCTCAGCCAACTCTCTAGGGACCCCAGGCATATCGGATGGACTCCATGTGAAAATGTCAGCGTTGTCTCTGAGGAAACAGGCGAGCGCGAGTTTCTATTTGGGGTCGAGGTCGGCCCCGATGAGAACTTCCTTGGATGCGTCGGGCAGGCCGAGGCAAACCTTCTTGACAGCTAGACTTGGGTCCAAAGCCGTAGTTGTACGCTTCTGCTCTGGTACTTGCAGAGTAGTCTGGTTGATTTTGGCTGCCTGGGCGACCATGACCGTTGCTGCGGCTCTGATCGCTGAGTCTTTGGAGAGCTCAACAGTGGCACTTTCACCATTGTAGTAGACCATGATGTCCCCAAGGACGGAAAGGACCCCGTTTGGCGTCGGCATCTTCATGATGAGGTAGGTGTGTTGCGGTATAGCCATGAATTTTGTGAGCATAGGTCGTCTGAATATGGCGTGGTATGACGAGCGGAAGTCTGCGACCTCGAACGTCAGCTACTCTGTACGGAAGTTCTCCTCTATGCCAAAGGTGACTGGAAGGCATACACGACCTATGGGGTATGCAGCCTTTCCGGGCACAACCCCGTAGAAGGGTTCGTCACAAGCAGTCATCTTGTTGAAGTCGAACTCCATCTTGCGAAGCGTTTCTGTGAAGATGATGTTTAGGCTACTTCCTCCGTCGATGAGGGTCTTAGGCAACCAGGCCCCGTTAACTATGGGGTTAACGACCAGCCGATAGGTTCCGGGGTCAGGGATGTGAACCCAATGATCTTTCCTGGAGAAAGTGATTGAGAATTCAGACCACCGCAGAGGTCGCGGGTTTTCGGTGTTGATGTGCCTGATCTCCCTAGCGTTTGATCGAGTCTGTCAGTTTCTTTTGATCACTTGGCGACCTCCAACTACGAAGTTGATCTCACGGTTAGCCTTTTGGAATGCCCCATTGGGGTTGCCCTATTGGGGTTGCCCCCTTTGGGCAGTGGTGGCGGTGTCCGCTCCTTTCGGTTACTGTTCGGGCAATTGTGGTCATCCTGGCGACGTCTAACATCGCTTCGGTCGTTGCGGCGATCATCACGACGATTGCTTCTGTGGTCGTCATTCCTGTCGTTGCGGTCATCGCGACGGTAGTCGTCGCGTCTGTCATCACGGCGGTAGTCGCGACGATAATCACGTCGATCCCTGTCGTCATTGCGAGGATAGGACCTGCGGTCATGGTAATCTCGTCGATCAGGTCGACTTACGATTGTGGAAGCGTTGGCCACCGTTGTGGTCGTCGTTGGTGTTGCTTCTGGTCTTCTTGGACGTAGATGGGACTCCAAGGGCACACTTCAGCTGCTCACATTCCCTCAAGGTGTGCTTGGCATCACGGTGGAACTGGCATTGGTCGTCCATGACCATATTGAAGTCACCTTCGAGGAAGGTGGAAGGTCTTGGTGAATCTGCTACACAGTCTTCCCCAGATCGCTTGCGCGATCTGGTTCCTTTGTCATCGTGGTCTTCTCCGTTGAAGTCATGCATTACCGCATCTTCCGTGTCGACCAGTTTGTCGACGTAGGCCATGAGGTCACCAATGGTTTTTGCGTCGGCTTCGTGGATCTTCCCAAACAACTTGATGTTGGTGATTCCCTTTTTGTAGTAGGAGATGACGTAGTCGTTTTTGGCACCTGCAAGGGTGTTGCGGTTCTCAAAGTAGCAGTTGGTGTACTCACGGAGAGTTTCATCACTTCTCATCCGCACTCTGGCGAGGTGGTGAGTATTGCCAGGATGGTTGTAGGTTGCCTGGTAGTTGGTTGTGAAGAGGAGAGACAGAGTTGCTCAGGAGGTGATGCGCTCTGCTGGGAGATTGTCAAGCCACAGGAGTGGTGCCTTGCCCATCACGAGGGGGAAGTATCCCGCCATGTGGTCTGATTGAGGACCATGTGTGGTTTGAGGACGGGTGGATGGTCGCTTCCTAGTGTGATGAGTGATTGACAACGTTGTGTGGACTGATTCTTGGCTAAGTATTGTAGGTGCATGTTGCGGCTTGACTCGTGTTGGTGCAGGTGAAGAACAAGCGCGAAAGGTCGTAGCCGGTGAGGCCTCTAGCTGTGGGGAAGACAAGTAGGCTTCGTTCGAGGGACCTGATGGCCAGCAGGATCAAGTGTGGGCCGCATGGTGGCAAGAACAGCAATATGAAGTTCGTGGACGGTTTCTTGGTTGAGCCACAAAACCAAGGTCGAGCCGGGTCTTCGTGGGAGCCAACTCATGAGTGGTGATTGGCTGAGGCTACATCAACTTCGCGATGTTTGCGGTGGTTCACCAGAAAATCATTGGGTTACTCGGCTGAGCCATAAAGCCGAGGCCGAAGACCGGACGTGGTTGTCTGGCCAAAACCGGCCTAACCGGTTTGGAGAACCGGTCTGACCGGTTTGGGGTCGTAGGGCGCCGGAAGCTTCGAGGTGGAGGACACGCATCAGGATCGCAAGGCTTGCGTCGAGGCTACGCGGTGTGCGGTCGCCAGGCATCCGTCCGATGGTGCTGCGAAGACAAATTCCCAAAGTGCCCTTGGTTGGCGTGTATCCTAGTTTAGGCCTTAGGGGCACTTTAGACTTTAGGCTTGCCTCCATATAACCCAAGAGGTGAGAGGATGGTAGCCAACTCTTAGAACCCTAGTTCATTTGCTTTCCTATTTTCCCTTCCTTTTTCTTAGGATTTTTCATAGGACTACCTTGAGAGCTTCATGGTGAGATCTTGTGAGAGGGTTGGATGATCGGGCGGCAAGCTAGACCTTGTATGAACCTCCTTGGTATGTATAGATGATTCGGCGTGGTTCCTCAAGGCTTTGTTGTGTTGTTTTCGGTTGTTCTTGGTGGTGATTTTCGGAGCCCTCTCTTGGTGGTTTCTCGATGTGTTTACGGGACCTTGCTCTTGGTGATTTGATGGAGGAAATTCGTGTGAACCCTTTGTGGTTCTTTTGCCTTTGATTCCCCTCACAAATTCGTGAGTTAGGGGGCTCGATTTTGGAGTTTTCGGAGTTCTAGGGTTAGAGGTGTTCTTGAGGGTTGACTTTCGATTCCTCTTGATTGAGTGGGTTTTGGGGACCGAGCTTCTAGCCAAGGGTAGCCCACGAGGTCCCCATCTATCCCCAAAGTCTCACTTTGATCCATGGAACGAATCTGGACATCGATTGGTGGAAGGTTTGAGTTTTTCCCGCGGGTTGAGTTCTTTCCGACTGTCTAGACCAAAACTGGTCTGACCTGTTTCCCAAACCGGTCTGACCGGTATAGTCCTATGGGCTGTCGTGAAGAGGTTTTGAGCAAGGAAGTCCTTATTGTGCTATGGCTATTCTTGTTCAAATGAGGAGAGGTTCTTGAGGCAGGTTTTTTTCTCAGAAGGGTTTTTGGGGAGCTTCTGGACAGAACCGGCCTGACCGGTTTCCCCCTGCCTGTGTGAGGCTAAGTCCAACAAAAGCGGTCTCACCGGTTTCACAAACCGGCCTGACCGGTTTGGGCTGCCAGCAGCCGTGTCGTGTGTGTTTTCGCTGCGTGTGTGTTATGGCTGTTGGTTGGCTCTTGCTCCAAGGTTCAGTAGCACTTCAGTGGCTGCGTGGACTTGGCAAGAGAAGCTTTCGGAGGTCCACGAGTGAAATCAGGTTCATAGGCCGAATTCTTGAATAGAATTTTTATCGGCTCCCATTCACTCCCCCCCCCCCACTCTGGTTCACCGTTTCGGTCCTTCAAGTGGTATCATTGCCGGTTCGGGTCTTTATTGACTCTAACCAGTCTAAGATCCAAGGATGGCGTACCAGGAATGGGGTTCGGGTCCTCCACACTTCGATGGAAAGAACTACAAGATGTGGAGTAAGCGGATAGCGGTGTTCCTTTGCGGAAAGGGTAAGATCCTTTCGGATGTCACGGTGGACAACAACTATGTCCAGCCGATGAATTTCCTTGCTCCAGGATTGAGGGACATGTTCGACGCTAACAACAAGGCGGTCGACTACTTGTTTCATGCTTTGTGTCAGCCTGAATTCGATCGGGTGCACACGGAGAGCTTGGCTTGTAGAATCTGGTCGGTGTTGAGAGAAGCTCGTGTTGGGAATGCCCAGGTTCAGGCTCGGATGTATGCGACCTACCAGAGAGAGTACGAGAACTTCACTCATCTCTCTGGTGAGTCCATAGATGCCTTGTTTCAGAGGTTCACGGTTGTGGTGAACAACATGAAACCTAATGTGGACGTGCACCCGTACGATGATCATGATAGAGCTGTCAGGCTCTTACACTCTTTAGATCGTACGATTTGGGGCGGAAAGATCGAGGCCATTGTGGAGTTGGAAAAGTATGGCACTCTGACGGTGAACGAGCTGTTCTCGAAGCTCAAGTCGGCTGAGGTGGATAGGGGTATGACAGCTAAGCTCGAGGGCCTGACTAACTCTCATAGTTTTGCCCTCGTCGGTGGTTCGAAAGGAAAGGCTAACACTAACCCATCCACCAGGATGTTCTCTTTGTCCTCTTTGATGTCTATGCCAGATGAGGAGTTCGACGTTCTTGGAGGGGACGAGCTGGCGTTGCTAACGAGGAGGTTTGAGAGGCTGCACGAGAACTAGGTGAACATGAGGAGGAAAACAAGGACATGCTTCTAGTGCGGTAAGCCAGGACACTTCGTCATCGACTGTCCGGAGAAGGTCGAGAACAAGGATGGCTACAAGCACAAGTCAAGGACCGATGGCAAGTCTGGTCGAGGCGTGACCACAAGAGCAAGCACAAGAACAAGCACAAGGACGAGCGACGATCGAGGAAGATGGAGAGCCGAGGCAAGGCCCGAGCGATGGTTGGAGCGAGCGACGTCGACTCCTGTTCCGCTTACTCCACCATGAGCTCAAGCAGCAGTGAAGATGAAGGTGATCGTCGCAAGAGCAGGAAGTCGTCCAAGAACATGAGCGGGCTGAGCTGCTTTGCTAGAGACAGCTTCTGCACCATAGAGCAGAGCTCCGGCAGCAAGAAGAGCACACAGAGCGACTCGGACTCTAATTCCGACGATGAGGTGCGTGATGAACTTCCCTTCTTATGTCAGGAGAATGAACCGCTTGGCTTGTTGCTTGATAATCGTGATGAAATGCTTAGAGAGGTTAGGAAAAGGAGGAAAGAGCTTAGGGCTTCACTTGAGGATGCTAGGACTAGAGTGGCTGAGTTAGAAACACAGAATTTGGATGCTAAGCTTGAAATTGACTCTCTGAAAGCTTCACTTGTTGCTTCTGATGAAGTTGAGTGTGCTAGTTGTCCTATTTTCCTTGCTCATCTTGCCATGTTTAAGGAAAAGCATGCCTCCAAGTGTGAGGAACTAGATGTGCTTAGGCTTGAAGTGGTTGAGCTTATGTCTAGATCTGCTTTGCTAGGTGCTTGCACTTCTTGCTCTGTCTTGCATGGAAAAATTGATTAGATACATAATTACATTGTTTCTCTTGAGGCTAAGTTGAAAGAACCAATTCCTACATCTTGCTCTACCTGTGAAATACATGCTTTGAAGAATTTGGAACTTGCACATTATGATGATCATTTGCAGGATGAGAATGATGAGTTGAGAAAATTGATGGGTTGGTTGTCTGGTCATGAGCCTCAGTTGAGGATAATAATCGAGACATACAAGAGGCAGGATGGTGAGGGACTTGGGGCAAACAAGGTTGGTGAGGGAAGTGGAGAGAATATCCCAGAGCCACCGAAAACGCACCACAAAAATGATTTCCCTTCTAAACCTAACCATCTCAGGAACCGACTAGACACAAACCCAGCTCCCCGTGTTTCCTCCAGAAACAAATGATTTCCAAAAGCCTATCAAGTTTGTGAGCACTTCGGGAAAAGTGTTCTTTGGGAAAGAGAGTGAGAAGGCTAGTGAGGAGAAATCGGTTGAGAAGCCGAGTGGAGAGAAACCAAGTGATCAGCCCCAACCCAAGCCTAAACCCAAGCTTGTGAGGTTTCATTGTGTCTATTGTGGGAGAGATGGCCATAAGGATGAGTTTTGCTTCAAGAGGAAGTGAGAGGAGAGAATGTCAAAGGAGTGGGCTAACAAGGACAAGTACCAGCCTTCCAGTGGTGTACTTGAGCCTCGCGTGTAGATGCCCAGAGATAAGGCGAGTGTGAGAACAGTTCCGACTTGGGGAGAGCGAAAGGCTGCAGGAAGTGCTGCTAAAGGTGTGAAACCGGTCAGACTGGTTTTGAAACCGGTCAGACCGGTTTGGAGTCTGCAGGGGGCAAGTTTGGTTTTCATGCTCGTGAGGAGTCTCGGTTTGTCTCATGTGGTCGTGGTTCTAGTGGTCGGTCTGGAGAGTCTACAGGTGGTCAGTTTGCTAGGCGTTCTCCCTCTCATGCTTAATACGGGAATGGGAGGACTCGTACCTTTGAGATGGAGAGGAGGGATGATCCACGGTTCTCCTTTCGTGGTTTTGGTCCTCCTCCAGGCATAGAGGGTTGGTTTCCTCGGAGTGGTTACCGAGGTTGTGTTCGTGGAGGTAGTTTTGATATGAGAGATGCTTTGGAGTGTGCTAACCCCACTTTCGAGCAAATGGCTCGGCACTGGTTTTACTATTTTGGTACTAACCCCAGTGCTGAGTCGTTTGTTCACTCACATGCTCGTTTTTTAATTTCAGGTGGGAGACTTGAAGAACATTTGGTTGATTGACTCCGGTTGCTCGAGGCATATGACCGGAGAAAAGGGGTGGTTCTCAAGTCTCGTCCTGGTGGTGACAAAGAGGTACATCCCCATCAGGGACAATGGGCGTGGCCGTGTGCTTTCAGACGGTGAGATTAAGGTGAGTGACAAGATCACTCTCAGGCGTGTTGCTCTTGTTCAATCGCTTGGATACAATTTGCTTTTTGTGCCCTAGCGGTTGGATGAGGGTTTTGAGGTGTTGTTTCGGCCTGGTGGTTCTAAGATTTCGGACTCTCGAAGGGACCTTGTCTGTATGGTCGTTTCCGAGGGTCAGGTGTTTCGAGCTGATTTTTCTCAGTCTTCTGGTGTTGAGCGTTGTTTCTTGGCTGGTTCTTCTAGTGAGTTGTGAAAGTGGCATAGGAAGTTGGGTCACTTGAGCTTTGACCTTTTGTCTCGCTTGAGTAAACTCAATTTTGTCCGAGGAATGCCACGGTTGATGCTTGAGAAAGAGTTGGTTTGTGCGCCGTGTAGGCATGCCAAGATGGTAGCTTCTTCTCACCCGCCTCTCACCGATGTGATGACTGAGCACCCATGCGAGCTGCTCCATATGGACCTTGTTGTCCCAGCTCGTGTGCGATCTGCGGGTGGGAAGTGGTATGTCCTTGTTGTGGTGGACGACTACTCTCGGTATGCGTGGGTGTTCTTTCTCGAGGCTAAGGGGGAGACGTTTGGTTTTTTCGAGATCTTGTCTTGAGGTCGAGGAACGAGAGGCACGGAGATGCCATACGAGCAATCCGCAGTGATAATGGCTCAGAATTCAGAAACTCTCATTTTGAAACCTTTTGCCATGACTTAGGTCTTGAACACCAGTTTTCGAGTCCGTATACGACTCCCCAGAATGGTGTTGTGGAAAGGAAAAACACGGCCTTGTGTGAGATGGCTCGGACGATGCTTGATGAGCATAGGACTCCGAGGAGGTTCTGGGTTGAGGCGGTGAATACCCCGTGCTATGTGTCAAACAGGATCTACCTCAGAGTGGATTAGAAGAAAACCTACTACGAGTTGATGCACGGTCGCACACCCAAGGCGAGTCACTTCCATGTCTTTGGTTGCAAGTGCTTTATTCTGAAGAAAGGGAAGAAGTTGGATAAGTTTGAGGCTAGGTCGGTCGATGGTATTTTCTTTGGTTACACATCTCACTGTACAGCATATCATGTGCTCAATCTTGAAACTAACCAAATCATGGAGACTTGCAAGGTAACCTTCGACTAGACACAGCCACGTAGTCAGCTTGTCTTTGAGTGTGCAGGTGATGATGAGCTTGGCGAGGAGATCTTTCAGGGTGAGGAGCATGAACTTGGAGATGATGAAGATGGCGGTGAGGTGCCCGCCGCTGAACATGTACACACTACTTCGACTACGGTGGTGGACGGACCCTCTCCCACACATACGATGGCAAATCAAGATCAAGGAGAAGCTGCTGTTGAGGGGGAGGTAGCATCAAGGCGAGAGCCTCCCCGGCGAGTACAAGTGGATCACCCAGCTTCGAGGATCATTGGCGACATGAATGAACGTACCACACGGTCGAGGGTTCGGAATAATTCTCATTTCGCTCATGCTGCATTTGTTGCCACCTTTGAGCCCAAAGACATTGGACATGCACTATCTGATGATAATTGGGTTAATTCGATGCATGAGGATTGGAGAACTTTAAGGGAATCAGGTTTGGGAGTTCGTTGACCCTCCCCCAGGGTGTAAGCCGATTGGGACAAAGTGGGTGTGGAAGATCAAAGAGGGAGAGAAAGGTGAAGTGGTGAGAAACAAGTCAAGGCTTGTTGCTCAGGGGTTCAGTCAGAAGGAGGGGATCAACTAATTGGAGACCTTTGCTCCCATAGCCCGTTTTGAGGCGATTAGGGTCCTTTCCGTGGCTAAAGGGTTCAAATTGCACCAAATGGATGTGAAGAGTGCTTTCTTGAATTGTGTGTTGGAGAAAGAAGTGTATGTGAGGCAACCACTGAGGTTTTAGAGTGGGAAGTATCCCCACCGAGTGTACAAGTTGAGTAGGGCGCTTTATGGGTTGAAGCAGGCGCCCAGAGTTTGGTATGGTAGGTTGAGAGGGTTCTTGCTTGAGAGAGGTTTTGAGATGGCGAAGGTTGATCAGACCTTGTTTCTACTTAGGCAGGGTAGAGATATCCTGATTGTGCAGGTGTACGTGGATGATATTATCTTTGTTGGCTCGTCTAACTCTCTTGTTGCAAGATTTGCAGAGGATATGAGCAGGGAATTTGAGATGAGCATGATGGGCGAGTTGCAATTCTTCCTTGGTCTACAAATCAAGCAATCAAAGGAAAGAACATCTGTGCACCAAGCTAAGTACACCAAGGACATTGTGCGCAAGTTCAAGATGGAGAACTCCAAGGCTATGGCGACACCAATGAGTACGACTACAGCTCTTGATGCGGATGAGGAAGGTGAACACGTGGACCAGAAGGAGTACCGAATCATGATCGGGTCACTCCTCTACTTGACGGCGACGAGGCCGGACATCCAATTCTCGGTATGTCTGTGAGCTCGTTTTCAAGCGTCTCTGAGGACTTCGCATCGGCAAGCGGTGAAACGAATTTTCACGTACTTGCGTTACACTCCGGACTTGGCCTTTGGTACTCCTCGTCCTCTTCTTTGGCTCTTCATGGATTTTCGGATGCGGATTTTCGGTTGGATAGAAAGTCCACTTCTGGGACTTGCTAGTTTTTGGGTTCCTCTTTGGTGTCTTGGGCTTCCCGCAAACAGTCGAGTGTTTCTCAATCCTTACCGAGGCAGAGTACGTTGCCGCAGCTAGTTGTTTCTCTCAGCTCCTTTAGATCACATACACCATGAGTGACTTTGGTGAGGAGTATACCCATGTCCCACTTCAATGTGATACCACCAGTGCCATAAGCGTTGCAAAGAACCCAGTGCTCATTCCAAAACCAAGCACATAGAAGTGAGGTATCGTTTTCTGAGAGACAACGTAGAGAAAGGAAAGATAGCTTTGATCCATGTACCCACACATGACCAACTAGCTGATATTTTCACCAAACCCCTAGATCAAGCAACTTTCACTCGTTTGATATGCTATGGTTAGTTTGGCTTAGCTCTTGATGATCTTGATTTATATCCATGGTTAATGGCTATGCTTTTGAAAAATGTCACATCTATGCTCTCTCATGTGTAATTGCCTTTATATGATCTTGACATGTTTTAGTGGCTTGGTTATGCTTAATTTGTGGTTGGATGGCTAGTTTATTGATCATATCGGGCCAAAGGCTCATTTGCCATCATGAATGTTTAGCCCTCTTGCTTTATCTTGTGGAGGGGCATAAGTTCATTTTTATCGCAAAGACATTTCATGTACCAAGTATGAATCTGAAAATGAAATGTAAAATGCTTGGAAAATATGCTCCCATGTCATATGTACTGAATTTAATTTGCTTTGGGTGCTAAACCGTTGCATGATGCCTACAAATGAGAAGTCTCATATATAGAAGTAGGCACATGGCTCGGTGGCTTTGACATGACTTGAGGTGCTTGTGTGTGTCTGTGATGGTCTTATTGTTGACGTAAAATCAGCACCTCACACCAAGCACACAGCAAGCCGAATCAGCTGGCTTAACACACGTGGCCCGAGCGTTAAAATCCGGAAGCGTGCTAGTCAATTTTCCATGAAACTGACTAAGGATGAAAGAGGTTAGATAATACCTGGAACTTGCCGGGTGGTACCAGACAGTTCCGTATTTACGGCTACAAAGCCAATCAAAACGACATATAGCTACAACAAGCTATCTGTCGGCAATCTGAACATCATTCGGGAACTGATAAAACATGTAAACAGGGTATAGCCGAATGCATGACGTAAGCATGATGAAAAAATCGGTCTTTATTTAAACAACATTGCAGCTCATAACCGTGACCGATTATCGAGGATAAATCATAATAAATTGAATAAAAGTGAAGAACAATCATAAATTTGCAGTAAACATTGCATGCATAAACCAAAAGCACTAGTCTACCGCATGTCTAGGTACTTTCAAACTCGTCGAGCGTGACATCAAACAAGTGAATTCACCGCATGATACAACTTGTTTGAAATCACACCACCAACCAAGAATAGATTGGAGGACCGATACGGCGAACCAGAGAGGGGGGAGTGAATGGGAGCCGATAAAAATTCTTCTCGAAGGAGATGGAAACTCCTACAAGATGAACACGGCTTCCAACACACATCTCCGACTCACTACCCAAGTTGGCCAAGCCCACGTAGCCACTGGAGTGCCACTGGACCTAGGAACCAACACACACACCTTTCCGACCCGAGAATGCAGCGGAATACCAAACCTCGAGTCTTCATACCAACACCGGTCAGACCGGTGAGCACCACCGGTCAGACCGGTCCCTGCTAGTGAAACTGGGCAACTTTCACTAAGTGGCTCCACACCGGTCAGACCGGTGAGACACACCGGTTAGACCGGTCATAGCCTGAAAGCCCCCCAAGGCACCAAACAGGTCAACCAACCTCCAAACTGACCCAAACTCGAAACAGCAGCAACACGGGACAACAACGAACACACCCAGACGTTCACCTGAGCAAAATCCCACCGAGGGTTGCACCGGTCAGACCGGTCAAGAGCACCGGTCAAACCGGTGTAGCCTGGGCAGCTCGGGATGAACAGCACCCGCGGGTCAACTCCCCCGAATCCAAACCTCGATCTCCCGAATCGCTCCACGGACTTGAACAAGACTTTGGGGATATTAGGAACACCTCATGAGGAGTCCACAACCAAGTTTAATCCCACCAAAACTCGTCCAAAAAGGAGGAATCAAGGAAATCCAGCCAAGAGCACTTCCAACCCAAGAACTCAAGAAACCCCGAAATCGAGCACCTTTACTCACAGATTTGGGAGGGGAATCACAGCCCAAAGAACCACGAAGGGTTCCCACAAATTTCCCCCATCAAATCCCTAAAAGAAAGGTCCCGAAAACAACCCAAAGAAATCACTAAGAGAGGGCTCCGAAAATCACCACCAAGAACAACCGGGGAAAACACATTCAAACCTTGAGGAACCACGCCGAATCATCTATACATGAAACAAAGGTTCATACAAGGTCTAGAAAGCCGCCCGATCATCCATCCCTCTCAACAAGATCTCTCCATGAAGCTCTCAAGCTAGTCCTATGGAAAACCTAAGGAAAATAGGAAGGAAAATGGGAAAACAAATGAGGAAGGGTTCCAAGAGTTGGCTGCCATTCTCTCACCTCTTGGGTTATATGGAGGCAGCCGAAAGTCTAAAATACCCTTCTCTAACAACTAGGGATACAAGCCCCTCAAGGGCGGATTTGGAAGTCTTCATGTCTTCACCATCGGACGGATGCCCGGCGACCGCACCGTGCGTAGCCTCGATGCAAGCCATGCGATCCCGACGCGTGTCCTCCGCTTCGAAGATTCCGGACTGCGTCGTCGCTCACCTGTCGGACAGGTACCCACAGGTCAGACCGGTCTGGCACTGCTGCAGCACCGTCTTCGGTTCTTCGGTCTTGGCTTTGTGGATCAACCAAGGAACCCAGTGGTTTTCTGGTGAACCACCGGAAACCCCGCGAACTCGGTGTAGCCTCCGCCAATCTCCACTCATGACTTGGCTCCCACGTAGTCCCGGCTCGACCTTGGTTTTGAGGCTCAACCAAGAAACCGTCCATGACTTCATCTTGCTGTTCATGCCACCATGCGGTCCGCACTTCACCCCGCTGGCCACCAGGTCCCTCGAACGAAGCCTACTTGTCTTCTCCACACCTGGAGGCCTCACCGGCAACGATTTTTCGCGCTTGTTCCTCGCCTGCACCAACACCAGTCAAGCCACAACCTGCACCTGCAATACTTAGCCAAGAATCAGTCCACACAACGTTGTCAATCACTCATCACACAAGGAAGCGACCATCCACCGGTCCTCAAACCACACATGGTCCTCATAGATAAATCCACCGCATGATACAATCTAAACATAGAAGTCTAAAAGCATACATTATTTAAAACAAACTTATGAACATGTTTCACTCGTGGTAGGATTGCCGAATACAGCTGTACAAACGATTCGGGTTCCGCGAAGAAGGAACAAACTATGCTAGATTAACAAGCTTAAACCCGCAACACGTAGCAATCTAGATTGATTCGAATTCGGCTATTAGAGAGCACGTGACCCATGTATTACGTTGAATTAAAGATTTGAGCAAACAATACATGGATAACAAACGAGATAGAACCGAATCTAGTCAATCTAAATTGGGCAATAAGAGTGTTACATGAATTAAACATAAGAGCAAAATTCAAAGCAACACATGGTAACTTGATGAATCTACTAGATCTTGCCAAATCTAATAGAGCCGATAACTAGCTCCAAGATAGATCTTAGCCTACCGCATGGCTCATGATCCAACAAGAAAGCCTTCTTGAACAAAGCTTAAATCCACCGCATGATACTAAGCATGGTAACAAGACTACTTGCATCACGGTCTAAATCCACCGCATGATACTATACATGATACAAGGTTGTCGGTACTTACGGAGGTCGACAGATCGATGGCTCCTCTCGAAGAACTCAACGACTCGACTAGAAGGACTCGAAAGTTGGCACGGGGCTGGTTTGTTGTGAACATGTTCGATACCTATTACAAACACTAAGGGTTCATATTTATACCCTTGTTCCAACACGACTCCTTGCCTAAAATTAATGCCCTGGCGCCAATGTCCGTCTTGCACCCATCATCAATTCGTCCCTTCTTTATATTCAAGCCACGTCATCACGCATTCCTGAATCCTTCCTCTTCCAAGCGTGAAACAACTCTTTTGCCGAATGATGACGTACTCCCGACCGCAGACGCCTTTACCGAATGCTTTGAAAAAAACCTCTTGCCGAACGGTGCTTTTTCCACCAAACTCGGCCCACAGGTCAGTCTCTTCCTTGTACCAATTTTTGGTGTTAACATATGCCCTTTCAATTACGGGATAAAAGATGATTTTATTCCGGAATTGACCATAAATGCTCAACGTTCTCAGGACGAATCCGTTCAACACCCGTTCTTTCCTCCTTCAAATCGTTGGAGTTTTCGCCCAGATCCAAACCCTAGTTCATCAACCTTTCAAGCTTTAATCATCAAATGGCGAACCAAGACAAAGATCTTCAAGTAAATCTTATCCTCCTCAGGCTCATTCGGTATAACTTTTTCTCGAATCTCATCTTAAATTTTTCTTTTGCTCTATCTTGTTCTTGATAGGCTCTAGCCGCCGAAATCTTGATTCCTGTCGAGGATCAATTAGCGTCTTATTTCCTCGGGCCCGTAGGAATCTCCGACCCTTCTGAGTTCATTGCAGCCGAATCCCAGAGGATCCCCTTCAAGACATCACTGTCGAAACCCCATGAGTGGCAGGACAGTTTTAAGAACTGGCCTCTGCCCCCAATTGCAGGCTGGAGAAACTGATATAAGAGAATGCTTGATGATGACAGCCCCAAGACAAGCAATTTGAACAACCTTCGCATTGTTCATTGTTTAGAATTGTCCTTGGCTGAAACACCCAAAAATGAAAACCTTCTGATTGCAGCCTGCCATTTTTGGTCGAATGGCGCAAATGCCTTCCTTTTTGGCCATGAGACAATGTCCCCCACTTTGGCCGATGTATACATGATAACCGGTCTGGGAATCACAGGAACTATGTATCCACACAAGTACAAGGGCTCATCCAGGGAAACAGGAGTGAAAACAGGAGTTGGATATAAGAGATACATCCAAAACTATATGTCTGACGGCCCTTTGTCTGATGTTGAATACAGATCTTTTCTGAATATTTGGTATGCAGATTCATGTTTTGTGGCAAAGCCAATGAGCCAACCTTGAATCACATTGTAATGGTCGAGGACCTGACTGCTGTTACTTCCATTCCCCTCGGGAAGTACCTCCTGGGAAGCGTCTACCACATGCTTCATCAGACCACCTATCTGATGCACACCAGCCAAAAGATTTCCTGTGTTAATGGCCCTTGGTGGTTCGTTCAGATGTGGCTGCAATTATATATGCACCAGATTGTTGCTATTGACCTCAACAATCGGCACTTCCCTTCAACCAACTACAAGAAAGGGGAAACCCAGAGCACCAAAGGTTGCCAAACTTATGGAGAAGCTGCCTCCAATGTGTCCATCAACCAAGGCATTGGCCAACTTTTTGAGCTCTTCTTCAAAGGTATTGCCGACCCTCTTTGGCTCCCATATCTGTATAATGACAACTTGACTCTTCCTTGTGAGTTTAGTTTTGAAACTACATGCAATGGTTTACATTCTATAGCAATTTTCAATGCCTTCATTCATCCATGTATCATGCCAGTAGAATTTTGTAGAGGAAGGCAAGTTCAGAGTACCTTTGAGTACTACCAGCCAAACATGATGGCCAGGCAACTAGGTTGCGGCTAAGTGCCCCAAGGCTATTCATCCATGAATTCCTCAAGCCCGGAGAGGATATCAAGGAATCCATGCAAGCAAGAAGGGTTTTGAGTACAAGTGCAGCACAACTATTTATGCACCCAGGCCTTTTGTGCCAATAACAGTTACTCATCCTTCTTTCATTCCTTGATGGCAAGAACTTCATGATCATATCCTCAATGTGCCGGTACATCCTCTCTTTCCTGGACTAACGCATGACTTTCATCCAACTTCAGAGGTAATATATTCATCCCCGTTTTTACATCTACTTTCAATCATGCTCCTCTGCACTGATCATGATTTTGTCTTTTTTTGCGGGATATAGTACCTGCCCCACTTGCTAGGACAATCTCCTATAATATCGAAGGCCCTATCTCTACTTTAGGATATCAATCTCCTACTCTAGCTCAACTGATGTCTAGGTATGCCACGCTAGATCCAACTCTCATTAGTTCAGCCTCTAACAAAAGGAAAGCTCCATCTCTAATTGCTCCTTCAACTGCCAAGAAGAAAAGAACAAGCAAAAAACTACTCATTCAGGTCAGAACCCTTTCCTTCCTGAACATAAAGCCACTCTTCATCCTGATCATCTTTATCTTGTGTGATTTCAGACTAGAACTCAGCAACCATTGGTCATTACAGATTCTGCCAATGCTTCATCTACTGGCAAAAATTTTCACCATATTATTTTTCTAATCATTTTCTCTTCATTGGCACTCATCCCCTACTTGTTAGTTGCAGAGGAAACTTTGGTGAGCCAAGCTATGGGGAGTTCTTCTCCTCAGCATGATTCAAATCCAACCTCACCAAGGATCCAACCATCTTCTCCTCAACCAGAAGCTCCAGCCTCACCAAGGATTCATCTAGCTTCTCCTCAGCCAGAAGCCTCAGCCTCACCAAGGAATCATCCAGCTTCTCCTCAACCAGACATCCAAGAGCCCTTCCTCGAGCCTGAAAAACTTCCTTCCCCAACTCGGGAATCCAGAAATGATGTAAGCATGAACACCCATCCTTCTATTTTTATTCTATGGATCACCACTAATTTGGCAAGAACCTCCTTCCATGAGGAAACTGTATCATCACCAATTTACTCCTTTGCTGTGGATGACTTGGTTGCCGAAAAAGGGGATGAAGCATCTTCTAGCCAGGCTTTATCAGAGAAAATCAGGCAAAGTTGAAGGAAATCTTCTCCCTCCTACAATGCGATGTTTAAGACCAAGTCAAGGACGCTGATCTTCTAAGAGAAGCACTTGAACTCATCGATCAAGATCTCCCGGCTGACATCAAGGCTTCCCTAGAACCTGTTTCCAAGCTGGATGATCACTTTTTAGCAGTAAAACAGGCTTTCAAAAACCTATCCTCCCAACCAGCTCTGGAACAAAAGAAAGCTGCAAACAAGCAATCTGTGAAATATTTGCATATCCAAATGCAGAATCATAAGGAATTGCTAACCAATTTGCAGCTTGCACTTGAGCTGAAGAAAGCCAGAAAAGCTGCATTAGAGGCCGAGCTTAGAACCCTGACAACTGAGATCGAGGCTGATGAAAAGAAGATGGCTGAACTTCTTGAATCAATGGAGAAAATGCGAAAAGAAACTACAGTAGCCATGATTGTAGGAAAGCAGCTCAAGACAAAGCTCTCGGCCCTGTCTAAAACCCAAGAAGCTGATCAAACATTGCTGGAGAATATCAATAAGACGATATCAGATGCCTCTAATGTAATCTCAAAATACTTGGGTGTATAACTGTAACAAACAATTTGTAGCCGAATGTCTCATCAGCTCTGTAGTTTTGCTCCTCATCAGTCTTTATTTTTCCATATTTGTTTTGCCTTATTTTGACGAGCAGTTTCTGGTTGATTCATTCGGCAATTCTGACTAAACAGTGTCAGACCCGAAAAACAACCCGACCGCAACACAGGCGGATCTCAACCAGTCAAACTGAATATGACTCAGCATGAATCCCAAGCGGCCCGGCGACGGTAAAGTCGACAAAGTCTCTCCACATCCCAAATTTCTTGGGATATGGACCACGATCGCCGGCCACGATCTCTTTGCCAGTCCCATAAATAAGAACCTCGGGTGCCCCTAGCCTTTCACCAAGTCTTCTGCCTTTCAAGCCTTTGTCAATCCAAGCTTTTCTCTTCAGTACTAGTACTCCCAAAAGCTCCATGGCAAACAGCAGCAACAGGCGTGAAGGACAGAAACGACGAAGCAGAGAGGGGGGGGGAGTGAATGGGAGCCGATAAAAATTCTTCTCCAGGAACTCGACTTAAGACCCAAAGTCACTTCCAAAGACCTCTACACAAACTTGCCAAGATCACGTAGTCACAACGGACCTACTGACCCTGGGAACAAGTTAGAGCAAACTTAGAAACAAAGCGGAAGCACAGTCGAACAAGCCTAGGCCAACCTCACTGGAAAGTCCGGAATCTCCACACTTTTTCCCGGAGTCTCCGAGGTTTCCAGAGAAAAAGTCCGGAGAAAAAGTCCGGAATAAAAGTCTGGATACTCCGAGTTTTTTCCCGGAGAAAAGCCCGGAGTAAAATTTCAGCCTTCAAGAGGGAGAGGGGAAAAAGGCAAAACTCGATCAAACGACCTCCAAAAATCACGAAATTCGAACCAAGGCCTCTCAACACCACAAAGAAGCTTTTCCCAAAGGATCTTCCCAAGAAGATCAAGCCATCACCACCAGAAAAATGATTTAGGCTAGGAACCCTAGAGAGAGACCTTTTTCCTCAAAAACACCGAACTGCCGATTCGCTTCACGGATTCCTACAAGACTTTAGGGATACTAGGAGTACCTCATGGGAATCCCATAGCTATGATTTGGTCCACCAAAACTTGCTAAATCAAGAGGAATCGAAAGTCAACCCTCAAGAGCACCTCCAACCCTAGTACTCCGAAACCACCAAAATCGAGCCCCTTAACTCACGGATTTGGGAGGGGAATCACAGCCCAAAGAACCACGAAGGGTTCCCACAAATTTCCCCCATCAAATCCCCAAGAGCAAGGTCCTGAAAACGCCCCGAGAAAATCACCAAGAGAGAGCACCGAAAATCACCACCAAAAACAACTGGGAACAACACATCCAAACCTTAAGGAACCATACAAGATCTAGCTTGCCGCCCGATCATCCAACCCTCTCAACAAGATATCACCATGAAGCTCTCAAGCTAGTTCTATGGAAATCCTAAGAAAATAGGAAGGGAAAATAGGAAAACAAAATGAACTAGGGTTTCAAGAGATGGCTGCCATCCTCTCACCTCTTGGGTTATATAGGAGGCAACCGAAAGTCTAAAATGCCCCTAAAGCCTAAACTAAGATACACGCCCACCAAGGGCACTTTGGGAATTTGTCTTCGTAGCACCATCGGACGGATGCCCGGCGACCGCACCTCGCGTAGCCTCGACGCAAGCCTTGCGATCCCGATGCGTGTCCTCCGCCTCGAAGCTTTCGGCGCCTTGCGACCCCAAACCGGTCAGACCGGTTCTCCAAACCGATCAGGCCGATTTCAGCCAGACAGCCATGCCCGGTCTTCGGCCTCGGCTTTGTGGCTCAGCCGAGTAACCCGGTGATTTTCTGGTGAACCACCGCAAACCCCGCGAACTTGATGTAGCCTCCGCCAATCACCACTCATGACTTGGCTGCCACGAGGTCCCAGCTCGACCTTGGTTTTGTGGCTCAACCAAGAAACCGTCCACCGACTTCATCTTGCTGTTCTTGCCACCATGCGGCCCGCACTCGACCCCGCTGGCCACCGGGTCCCTCGAACGAAGCCTAGTTGTCTTCTCCACACTTGGAGGCCTCACCGGCAACGACCTTTCGCGCTTGTTCTTCACCTGCACCAACACGAGTCAAGCCGCAACCTGCACCTGCAATACTTAGCCAAGAATCAGTCCACACAATGTTGTCAATCACTCATCACACAAGGAAGCGACTATCCACCGGTCCTCGAACCACACATGGTCCTCAATCTCCCCCTTGATGAGTGCATTGACAACACCCACACGAAAGTAACAAGAGAGAATAGAAAAGAAAAAAGAAACGAACAAAAAGAAACTCCAACAACCGATCGAAAGCCAAACAAAGGCAAAAAGCAAGATCACTTGAAGAAGACAAGTCTCGGACCCCTTAGGCAAGAGCAACGGCTCAACACATCCGAGACAAAACAAAGCTCAAAACAAAGAGCACAAACCACCAAAGCAAAGCTCGAAAAACCACAAAGAGCTCCCCCTGCACACATGCAAGCTCCCCCTGAACCAATGCAACTCCCCCTAGACCAATGCATGCAAACCAGCTGAAAACAGGGCAGCTGCAGCAACTTCAGCTCACACCGATCAGACCGGTCATCACCACCGGTCAGACCGGTGCACAACAGAACCCAGAAATGGCTCGAAACCACCTGAAAACCTTCTAAAGGCGTCCAGCAAGCCATTTCAAGCTCAAACTTCTCCCCCTTGTTGGCAATGCATGAATCAAGCCAAAAATGCAAAAAATTCAACCTAGAGCTTCTCAAATAGACAAAATTCAACATAGGATGCTACACATGTCCAAATGAGCAAGTTAGATACTCTATAGCTTCGTATCGACATCAACTACAAGATCTCCAAGTTTCACAACCATTGGATGAAGCTAAGATGGATTTGGGCAATTTTGCGAAAAACTTGCCTCTCATGAGCAAAGTCCTAAACATGATCAAAGCATATCAAAATGGCAAAGCCACACAAACTTCATGCTAGGACAGCCATTCTAATCATAAGACCATCACAAACACCCACAAGCACCTCATGTCATGTCAAAGCCACCGAGCCATGTGCCTACTTCTATGTATGAGACTTCTCATTGGTAGGCATCATGCAACGGTTTAGCATCCAAAGCAAATTAAATTCAGCACAAATACCATGGGAGCATGTTTTCCAAGCATTTTACATTTCATTTTCAGATTCATAATTGGTACATGAAATGTCTTTGCGACAAAAAGGAACTTATGCCCCTCCATAAGATAAAGCAAGAGAGCTAAACATTCATGATGGCAACTGAGCCTTTGGCCCCATATGATCAATAAACTAGCTATCCAACCACAAATTAAGCATAACCAAGCCACTAAAACAAGTCAAGATCATATAGACGCATTTACACATGAGAGAGCATATATGTGACATTTTTCAAAAGCATAGCCATCAACCATGGATATAAACCAAGATCATCAAGAGCTAAGCCAAAATAACAATAGCATACCAAACTAGCTCACAAGATCATATATATCACATCATGGTGATCAATGTATATGCGAGAAGCTTTTCCTACAAAATGCATATGATACAAAATGCCTGCAATCTAAGATACAAGGATGCCTATACATCATGTTACATATGCCATGCCAAATGCAAGAAATGCACAAAGGAAAGCTATACATATGCTACAAAGGAGCTCCCACACACCCAACTCAAGAAATCAAACACACACCAAGTTCCCCCCGCAAACGAGTGAAAGTAGCTTGATCTAGGTGTTTGGTGAAAATATCGGCTAGTTGGTCATGTGTCGGTACATGGATCAAAGTTATCTTTCCTTTCTCAACATTGTCTCTCAAAAAATGATACCTCACTTCTATGTGCTTGGTTTTGGAATGGAGCACTGGATTCTTTGCAACGCTTATGGCACTGATGCTATCACATTGAAGTGGGACATGGGTATACTCCTCACCAAAGTCACTCATGGTATATGAAATCCAAAGGAGCTGAGAGCAACAACTAGTAGCAGCAACGTACTCAGCATCGGTAGTTGATTGAGCAATACTCGACTGTTTGCGGGAAGACCAAGACACCAAAGAAGATCCCAAAAACTGGCAAGTCCCAGAAGTGGACTTCCTATCCAACCGACACTCGGCAAAATCCGCGTCTGAAAAACCATGAAGCGCCAAAGAAGAGGACGCGGAGTACCAAAGGCCGAAGTCGTGAGTGTGACGCAAGTACCTGAAAATTCGCTTCACCACTTGCCAATGCGAAGTCCTCGAAGACGCTTGAAAATGAGCGCACAGACACACCGAGAACTGTATGTCCGGCCTCGTCGCCGTCAAGTAGAGGAGTGACCCGATCATGCTCCGGTACTCCTTCTAGTCCACGTGTTCACCTTCCTCGTCCGCATCAAGAGCTGTAGTCGTACTCATCGGCGTCGTCATAGCCTTGGAGTCCTCCATCTTGAACTTTCGCACAATGTTCCTTCCTTTGATTGTTTGATTTGTAGCCCGAGGAAGAACTGCAACTCGCCCATCATGCTCATCTCAAATTCCCTGCTCATATCCTCTGCAAACCTTGCAACAAGAGAGTTAGACGAGCCACCAAAGACAATATCATCCACGTACACCTGCACAATAAGGATATCTCTTCCCTGCCTCAGCAAAAACAAGGTCTGATCGACCTTCCCCATCTCAAATCCTCTCTCAAAAAAGAACCCCCTCAACCTGCCATACCAAGCTCTAGGCGCCTGCTTCAACCCATACAACGCCTTCCTCACCTTGTACACACGGTGGGGGTACTTCTTACTCTCAAACCCCGGAGGTTGCCTCACATACACTTCTTCCTCCAACACACCATTCAGAGAAGCACTCTTCACATCCATTTGGTGCAACTTGAACCCTTTAGCCACGGAAAAGGCTAGAAGGATCCTAATCGCCTCCAAACGGGCTACAGGAGCAAAGGTCTCCTCGTAGTCAATCCCCTCATTCTGACTGAACCCCTGAGCAACAAGCCTCGACTTGTTTCTCACAACCTCACCTTTCTCTCCCTCTTTGTTCTTCCACACCCACTTTGTACCAATCGGCTTACACCCTGGGGGAGGGTCAACCAACTTCCAAACCTGATTCCTCTCAAAGTTCTCCAACTCCTCATGCATCGAGTTAACCCAATTGAGATCAGATAGTGCATGTCCAATGTATTTGGGCTCAAAAGTAGCAACAAATGCAGCATGAGCGAAATGAGAATTGTTACGAACCCTCGACCGTGTTGTGCGTTCATTCATCTCGCCGATGATCCTCGAAGCTGGGTGATCCACTTGTACTCGCCGGGGAGGTTCTCGCCTCGATGCTACCTCCCCCTCAACATCAGCTTCTCCTCGTTCTTGATTTGTCGACGTAGGTGTAGTAGAGGGTTCGTCCATCACCGTAGTCGAAGTAGTGGGTACATGTTCAGCCGGGGGCACCACACCGCCATCTTCATCATCTCCATGTTCATGCTCCTCCTCCTGAAAGATCTCCTCACCAAGCTCATCATCACCTGCACACTCAAAGACAAGCTGACTACGTGGCTCTGTCTCGTCGAAGGTTACCTCGCAAGTCTCCACGATTTGGTTAGTTTCAAGATTGAGCACACGATATGCTCTAGAGTGAGATGCATAACCAAATAAAATACCATCGACAGACCTAGCCTCAAACTTATCCAACTTCCTGCCTTTCTTCAGAATGAAACACTTGCAAGAAAAGACATGGAAGTGACTCACCTTGGGTGTGCGACCATGCATCAACTCATAGCATGTTTTCTTCTTGTTCACTCTGAGGTAGATCCTGTTCAACACATAGCACGCGGTATTCACCGCCTCAGCCCAATACCTCCTCGGAGTCCTATGCTCATCAAGCATCGTCCGAGCCATCTCGCACAAGGTCCTATTCTTCCTTTCCACAACACCATTCTGAGGAGGCGTATACGAACTCGAAAACTGGTGCTCAAGACCCAAGTCATGGCAAAAGGTTTCAAAACGAGAGTTTCTGAATTCCGAGCCATTATCACTGCGGATAGTTCGTATGGCATCTCCGTGCCTCTCGTTCCTCAACCTCAAGACTAAATCTCGAACAAAACCAAACGTCTCCCCCTTATCCTCGAGAAAGAACACCCACGCATACCGAGAGTAGTCGTCCACCCCAAAAAGGACATACCACTTCCCACCCGCAGATCGCACACGAGCTGGGCCAACAAGGTCCATATGGAGCAGCTCGCATGGACGCTCAGTCATCTCATCGGTGAGAGGCGGGTGAGAAGAGGCTACCATCTTGGCATGCCTACACGGCGCACAAACCAACTCTTTCTCAAGCCTCAACCATGGCAATCCTCGGACCAAATTGAGTTTCCTCAAGCGAGACAAATGGTCAAAGCTCAAGTGACCCAACTTCCTATGCCACTTCCACAACTCACTCGAAGAACCAGCCAAGAAACAACGCTCCACACCCGAAGACTGAGAAAAATCAGCATGAAACACCTGACCCTCGGGAACAACCATACAGACATGGTCCCCTCGAGAGTCCAAAATCCGAGAACCATCTGGCTGAAACAACACCTCAAAGCCCTCATCCAAAAACTGGGACACAGAAAGCAGATTATACCCTAGCGATTGAACAAGGGCAATACACCTTAGTGTGATTTTGTCACTCACTTTGATCTCACCTTCTGAAAGCACACGGCCACGCCCATTGTTCCCAAAAGTGATGTACCTCCTTGTCACCACCGGGACGAGACTTGAGAACCACCCCCTGTCTCCGGTCATATGCCTCGAGCAACCGGAGTCAATCAACCAAATGTTATTCAAGTCTCCGACCTGTAATTCAGAAACGAGCACGTGAGGGAACAAACGACTCAGCACTAGGGTTAGTACCAAAAGAGTATAACCAGTGCCGAGCCATTTTCTCGAAAGTGGGGTTAGCACAAACCAAAGCATCTCGCCTACCAAAACTACCTCCACAAACACCACCACAGTAACCACCCTGAGGGAACCACCTCTCTCTGCCTGGAAGAGGACCAAAACCACGAAAGAAAGCCCGTGGAACGTCCCTCTTCTCTTTCTCAAAGCTACGACTCCTCCCATCCCCGTAGTGAACTCGAGGGGGAGAACGCCTAGCAACCTGACCACCTGCAAACTCTCCAGCCCAACCACCAGAACCACGACCTCCAGAAACAACCCTCACACCGTACGAGCTCGAAACCCAACCGTCGCTGTCCTGTGCCTCGCACCGTCCGACCGGGTGCCCCACACCGGTCTGACCGGTGTGACATGGGCGACGAAGACGTCCAACAGCGTTCCGCTCTCCCCAAGCCCGAACTGTCCTCACACTCGCCTTGGCCCTGGGCATCTGCAAACGAGGCTCAAGTACACCATCGGAAGGGTGGTACTTGTCCTTGTTAGCCCACTCCTTTGCCAATCTCTCCTCTCGCTTCCTCTTGAAGCAAAACTCATCCTTATGGCCATCTCTCCCACAATAGCCACAATGGAACCTCACAAGTTTAGGCTTAGGCTCGGTATGTGGCTGCTCACTAGGTTTCTCTCCACTTGACTCCTCCACTGGTTTCCCCTCACTAGCCTTCTCACTTTCTTTCCCAAAGAACACTTTCCCTGAAGTGCTCACAAACTTGATAGGCTTTTGTAGATCATTTGTGGGTGTAGGAAACACGGGTGGAGCTGGGGTTGTGTCTAGTCGGTTCCTAAGATGGTTAGGTTTTGGGGGGAAATCATTTTTGTGGTGGGTTTTTGGTGGATCTAGGATATTCTCTCCACTTCCCTCACCAACCTTGTTTGCCCCAAGTCCTTCACCATCCTGCCTCTTAAATGCCTCGATCATCATCCTCAACTGAGGCTCATGACCAGACAACCAACCCATCAACTTCCTCAGCTCATCATTCTCATCCTGCAAACGATCAACATAATGTGCAAGTTCCAAATTTTTCAAAGCATGCATTTCACAGGTGGAGCATGATGTAGGCATGGGTTCTTTCAGCTTAGCCTCATGAGAACTAGTGTAAGCATGCATCTCATCAATCTTAGCCTGCAAAACAGGGCAAGAAGTCCAAGCACCTAGCAAAGCAGGTCTAGACTTAAGCTCAGCCATTTCAACCCTAAGCACATCTAGTTCCTCACACTTGGAGGCATGCTTCTCCTTAAACAAAGCAAGATCAGCAAGAAAGATGGAGCAATCAGCACAATCAACCTCATCCGAAACAACAGGGCTAGCCTTAAGGGAATCAATCTCAAGCTTGCTATCAAGCACCTATGTCTCTAGCTCAGCCACTCTAGTCCTAGCATCATCGAGTGAAGCCCTAAGCTCTTTTATCATTTTCATGGCCTCTCTAAGCATGTCATCACGGTTATCAAGCAAAGTGCCAAGACTCTCATTCTCCTGGCGCAAGAAGGGAAGTTCAACACGCACCTCGTTGTCAGAATCAGAGTCCGAATCGCTCTGTGTGCTTTTCTGGCTGCCGGAGCTTAGCGCCATGGTGCAGAAGCCGTCTCTCGCGAAGCAGCTCAGCCCGCTTAGGTTCTTGGATGACTTCTTGCTCTTGCGACGATCACCTTCGTCTTCACTGCTCCTCGAGCTCGAGGTGGAGTACGCGGAACTGGAGTCGACGTCGCTTGCTCCCACCATCGCTCGGGCCTTGCCTCAGCTCTCCTTCTTCCTCGATCGTCGCTCATCCTTGTACTTATTCTTGTGCTTGCTCTTGTGGTCGCGCCTCGACCGGTGCTTGCCATCCATCCTCGACTTGTGCTTGTAGCCGTCCTTGTTCTCGACCTTCTCCGGGTAGTCGGCGACGAAGTGTCCCGGCTTGCCGCAATGGAAGCATGTCCTCGTGTTCCTCCTCATGTTCACCCGATTCTCGTGCAGCCTCTAGAACCTCCTCGCCAGCAGCGCCAGCTCGTTCACTCCAAGCACATCGAACTCCTCATCTGGCATAGACATCAAAGAGGACAAAGAGAACATCCTAGTGGATCGGTTAGTGTTAGCCATTCCTTTCGAACCACCAACGAGGGCAAGACTATGGGAATCAGTCGGACCCTCGAGCTTGGCAGTCATGCCCCTATCCACCTCAGCCGACTTGAGCTTCGAGAACAACTCGTTCACCGTCAGAGTGTCATACTTCTCTGACTCCACAATGGCCTTGAACTTTCCGCCCCAAAACGTACGATCCAAAGAGTGTAAGAGCTTGACCGCTCTATCATGATCATCGTACGGGAGCACGTCCACATTGGCCCTCAAGTTGTTCACAACCACCGTGAACCTCCGAAACAAGGCATTGATGGACTCACCGGGGAGATGAGTGAAGTTCTCGAACTCTCTCCGGTAGGTCGCATACATCCGTGCCTGAACCTGGGCATTCCCAACATGAGCCTCCTTCAGCACCGTCCAAATTCTACAAGCCAAGTGCTCGGTGTGCACCCGATCAAACTCAGGCTGGCACAAAGCACAAAACAAGTAGTCGACCGCCTTATTGTTGGCGTCGAATCTGTCCCTCGATCCTGGAGCGAGGAAGTCCATCGGCTGGACATAGCCTGTGTCCACCGTGACATCCCAAAGGATCTGACCCTTTCCGCGGAGGAACGCACCCATCCGCTTACTCCACATCTGGTAGTTCTTGCCATCGAAGTGTGGAGGACCTGAACCCCGTTCCTGGTACGCCATCCTTGGATCTTAGACTGGTTAGAGTCAACAAAGACCCGAACCGGCTCTGATACCACTTGAAGGACCGAAACGACGAACCAGGGAGGGGGGAGTGAATGGGAGCCGATAAAAATTCTTCTCCAGGAAATCGACTTAAGACCGAAAGTCACTTCAAAGGACCACTACACAAACTTGCCAAGATCACGTAGTCACAACGGACCTACTGACCCTAGGAACAAGGTAGAGCAAAGTTAGAAACAAAGAGGAAGCACAATCGAACAAGCCTAGGCAAACCTCACTGGAAAGTTCGAAATCTCCGCAATTTTTCCCGGAGTCTCTGGGGTTTCCAGAGAAAAAGTTCGGAGAAAAGTCCGGAATAAAAGTCCGGATACTCCGGGTTTTTTCCCAGAGAAAAGCCCGGAGTAAAATTTCAGCCTTCGAGAGGGAGAGGGGAAAAAGGCAAAACTCGATCAAACGACCACCAAAAATCACGAAATTTGAACCAATGCCTCTCAACACCACAAAGAAGCTTTTCCCAAAGGATCTTGCCAAGAAGATCAAGCCATCACCACCAGAAAAATGATTTAGGCTAGAAACCCTAGAGAGAGACCTTTTTCCACAAAAACACCAAACTCCCGATTCGCTTCACGGATTCGTACAAGCCTTTGGGGATACTAGGAGTACCTCATGGGCATCCCATAGCTATGATTTGGTCCACCAAAACTTGCTAAATCAAGAGGAATCGAATGTCAACCCTCAAGAGCACCTCCAACCCTAGAACTCCGAAACCACCAAAATCGAGCCTCTTAACTCACGGATTTGGGAGGGGAATCACAGCCCAAAGAACCACGAAGGGTTCCCACAAATTTCCCCCATCAAATCCCCAAGAGCAAGGTCCCGAAAACGCCCCGAGAAAATCACCAAGAGAGAGCACCGAAAATCACCACCAAAAACAACCGGGAACAACACATCCAAACCTTGAGGAACCACGCCGAATCATCTATACAAGCCACAAAGGTTCATACAAGGTCTAGCTTGCCGCACGATCATCCAACCCTCTCAACAAGATCTGACCATGAAGCTCTCAAGCTAGTCCTATGGAAATCCTAAGAAAATAGGAAGGGAAAATAGGAAAATAAAATGAAATAGGCTTTCAAGAGATGGCTGCCATCCTCTCACCTCTTGGGTTATATAGGAGGCAACCGAAAGTCTAAAATGCCCCTAAAGCCTAAACTAAGATACACGCCCACCAAGGGCACTTTGGGAATTTGTCTTCGTAGCACCATCTAACGGATGCCCGGCGACCGCACTTCGCGTAGCCTCGACGCAAGCCTTGCGATCCCGACACGTGTCCTCCGCCTCGAAGCTTCTGGCGCCCTGCGACCCCAAACCGGTCAGACCGGTTCTCCAAACCGGTCAGGCCGGTTTCGGCCAGACAGCCACACCCGGTCTTCGGCCTCGGCTTTGTGGCTCACCCGGTGATTTTCTGGTGAACCACCGCAAACCCCACGAACATGATGTAGCCTCCGCCAATCAGCACTCATGACTTGGCTCCCACAAAGTCCCGGCTCGACCTTGGTTTTGTGGCTCAACCAAGAAACCGTCCACCGACTTCATCTTGTTGTTCTTGCCACCATGCGGCCAGCACTCGACCCCGCTGGCCACCGGGTCCCTCGAACGAAGCCTACTTGTCTTCTCCACACTTGGAGGCCTCACCGGCAACGACCTTTCGTGCTTGTTCTTCACCTGCACCAACACGAGTCAAGCCGCAACCTGCACCTGCAATACTTAGACAAGAATAAGTCCACACAACGTTGTCAATCACTCATCACATAAGGAAGCGACCATCCACCGGTCCTCGAACCACACATGGTCCTCGAGGCGTCTGGCCAACGACGAAACTGAAGGGAGCCGTGCCGGTACTCGTCGGAGGTGGTGATCGTTGGCTTCTTCGCAACCCCTTTTTTTAGATCTTTTTCACCCCTGACGATTTTCTTTGCGTTTTCAAGCTCATCCGGTGGAATCCTGCCCCTGCTCCAGCCACAACTTCGGCCATGACGAGCGATTCGTCAGGATCATCTAGCCGTTCCCACTCCTCCAGCTCGCGCTACAACAATCGCAACGCCCGAAGATTCAAGGAGGAACGCGATGCAACCCAGCACAAGTTGGAGATCATTTCGAAAGAGGCCGGGATTGCCGAGCTCGAGTGGGAGCATCAACGCAAGCAGCTGCTTAAGACCATCGACGGTGAATCCTGTAACCTGCTTATTCTCAACATAATCTTGAACTAACAGCCATTGCCTTGTGATTCCCGCAGATCGCGACGCCGAGCTCAATCGGCTGAAGGCGCTGGTTGAGAAACTGGCGGACAAGGTGAACGCTCCCGGAGACACACTGGAAGCTCGCCTTGGTGCAGTGGAAGACCGCGTCGATGAGGTGGCCCTTCATGGCGTCCGCTTGGGCACCACCGTGGGCCTGGCTGCCATGGCGACGCATACCAGCGTCGACTACTCTACGCGGCCGCGCGGCTTCTACGATGGCGCACCGGAGGATGTCAACGACATCGAGGCCACTATAGAGCGCCACGACGGCCAGGGCGTCGCCATTGCCGATTCCATCCACCCCCAGTATATTCTGAACAGGCTGTTTGATTAGTTTGTACTTGGGGTTATGGAATTTCGGCAATAAAGATGAAATTTTATCTTTTGTACTTGTCTTGTGATGACTCTTTCAATTTGTGCATACAAATTTTCACTGTCTTGAACGCATTCAGGAACTTTTCCTCTTGCTGAATACGCACAAACTCTTGCTCCTTGGCATAGAATCCGCAGAAAATCCTTATTCGGGAGCCATGAACACTGTTCAATGAAAAAACCGTTCGCATCTTGAAGGACCGATACGGCGAACCAGAGAGGGGGGGAGTGAATGGGAGCCGATAAAAATTCTTCTCGAAGGAGATGGAATCCCCTACAAGATGAACACGGCTTCCAACACACGTCTCCAACTAACTACCCAAGTTGGCCAAGCCCACGTAGCCACTGGAATGCCACTGGACCTAGGAACCAACACACACACCCTTCCGACTCGAGAACGCAGCAGAACACCAAAACTTGAGTCTACATAACCACACCGGTCAGACCGGTGAGCACCACCGGTCAAACCGGTCCCTGCTGGTGAAACTGAGCAACTTTCACTAAGTGGCTCCACACCGGTCAGACCGGTGAGACGTACCGGTCAGATCGGTCATAGCCTGAAAGCCCCCAAACCACCAAACAGGCCAAACGACCACCAAACTGACCCAAACTTTAAACAGCAGTAGCACAGGACAACAGCGAACACACCCAGACGTGACCCGAGCAAAAACCCATAGAGGGTTGCACTGGTCAGACTGGTCAAGAGCACCGGTCAGACCGGTGTAGCCTGGGCAGCTCGGGATGAACAACACCCGCGGGTCAACTCCCCCACATCCACACCTCGATCTCCCGAATTGCTCCACGGACTTGAACAAGATTTTGGGGATATCAGGAACACCTCAAGAGGAGTCCATAGCCAAGTTTAATCCCACCAAAACTTGTCCGAAAAGGAGGAATCGAAGAAATCCCGCCAAGAGCACCACAAACCCTAGAACTCTGAAAACCCCAAAATCGAGCCCCTTTACTCACGGATTTGGGAGGGGAATCACAGCCCAAAGAACCACGAAGGGTTCCCACAAATTTCCCCCATCAAATCCCCAAGAGAAAGGTCTCGAAAACAACCCAAAGAAATCACCAAGAAAGGGCTCCGAAAATCACCACCAAGAACAACCAGGAACAACACATCCAAACCCTGAGGAACCACGCCGAATCATCTATACATGCAACAAAGGTTCATACAAGGTCTAGCTTGCCGCCCGATCATCCAACCCTCTCACAAGATCTCACCATGAAGCTCTCAAGCTAGTCCTATGGAAATCCTAAGGAAAATTAGGAAGGAATATAGGAAAACAAATGAGCTAGGGTTCCAAGATTGGCTGTCATCCTCTCACCTCTTGCGTTATATGGAGGCAACCGAAAGTCTAAAATACCCTTCTCTAACAACTAGGGATACAAGCCCCTCAAGGGCGGTTTTGGAAGACTTGAAGCTTTCACCATCAGACGGATGCCCTCGCAACCGCAACCTGCTTAGCCTCGACGCGTGTCCTCCGCTTCGAAGATTCTGGACTGCGTCGTCGCGCACTGGTCAGACCGGTGCTCCTCACCGGTCAGACCGGTCCCCACCGGTCAGACCGGTCTGGCGCTGCTGCAGCTCCGACTTCGGTTCTTCGGTCTTGGCTTTGTGGATCAACCAAGGAACCCAGTGGTTTTCTGGTGAACCACCGGAAACCCCGCGAACTCGGTGTAGCCTCCGGCAATCTCCACTCATGACTCGGCTCCCACGTAGTCCCGGCTCGACCTTGGTTTTGAGGCTCAACCAAGAAACCGTCCATGACTTCATCTTGCTGTTCATGCCACCATGCGACCCACACTTGACCCCGCTGGCCATCGGGTCCCTCGGACAAAGCCTACTTGTCTTATCCACACCTGGAGGCCTCACGGGCGACGACCTTTCGCGCTTGTTCTTCACCTGCACCAACAACAGTCAAGCCGCAACCTGCACCTGCAATACTTAGCCAAGAATCAGTCCACACAACGTTGTCAATCACTCATCACACAAGGAAGCGACCATCCACCGGTCCTCGAACCACACATGGTCCTCAATCTCCCCCTTGATGAGTGCATTGACAATACCCACACCAAAGTAACAGGAGAGAAAAGAAAAAGAAAAGAAGCGAACAAAAAGAAACTCCAACAAGCGATCGAAAGCCAAACAAAGGCAAAGAGCAAGATCACTTGAAGAAGACCGGTATCGGACCCCTTAGGCAAGGACAACGGCTCGACACATCCGAGACAAAGCAAAGCTCAAGCAAAGAGCGCAAACCTCCAAAACAAAGCTCGAACAACCACAAAGAGCTCCCCCTGCACACATGCATGCTCCCCCTGAACCAATGCACCTCCCCCTGGACGAATGCATGCAAACCAAATTCGAAAACGGGACAGGCGCGAAGCAAGTTCAAGCACACACCGATCGACCGGTCATCACCACCGGTCAGACCGGTGCCTAAGATGTGCACGGGATCGGCAATCACACCGGTCGGACCGGTGCTCTTCACCGGTCGAGCGGTGCACAACGAAGCCCGTGAAATGGCTCGAAACCACGTGAAAACCTTCTAAATGCGTCCAGCAAGCCATTTCAAGCTCAAACTTCTCCCCCTTGTTGGCAATGCATGAATCAAGCCAAAAATGCAAAAAGTTCAACCTAGAGCTTCTGAAATAGACAAAATTCAACATAGGATGCTACACATGTCCAAATGAGCAAGTTAGATACTCTACGGCTTCGTATCGATCTCAACTACATGATCACCAAGTTTCACAACCATTGTACGAAGCTAAGATGGATTTTGGCAATTTTGCGAAAAACTTGCCTCTCATGAGCAAAGTCCTCAACATGATCAAAGCATATCAAAATGGCAAAGCCACACAAACTTCATGCTAGGACAGCCATTCTAATCATAAGACCATCACAAACACCTCATGTCATGTCAAAGCCATCGAGCCATGTGCCTACTTCTATGTATGAGACTTCTCATTGGTAGGCATCATGCAACGGTTTAGCACCCAAAGCAAATTAAATTCAGCACAAATGACATGGGAGCATATTTTCCAAGCATTTTTCATTTCATTTTCAGATTTATAATTGGTACATGAATTGTCTTTGCGACAAAAAGAAACTTATGCCCCTCCACAAGATGAAGCAAGAGGGCTAAACATTCATGTTGGCAAATGAGCCTTTGGCCCCATATGATCAATAAACTAGCCATCCAACCACAAATTAAGCATAGCAAAGTCACTAAAACATGTCAAGATCATATAAAGGCATTTACATATGAGAGAGCATACATGTGACATTTTTCAAAAACAAAGCCATCAACCGTGGATTATTCATCAAGATCATCAAGAGCTAAGCCAAACTAACCATAGCATACCAAACAAGCTCACAAATACATAAATAGCATTCCATGGTGAACAATGTATATAGGAGAAGCTTTTCCTATCCAATGCATATGATACAAATTGCATGCAATCTAAAATACAAGGATGCCTATAGATCATGTTACATATGCCATGCCAAATGCAAGAAATGCACAAAGGAAAGCTATACATACGCTACAAAGGAGCTCCCACACACCCAACTCAGGAAATCAAACACACACCAAGTTCCCCTCGCAAACGAGTGAAAGTTGCTTGATCTAGGGGTTTGGTGAAAATATCGGCTAGTTGGTCATGTTTGGGTACATGGATCAAAGCTATCTTTCCTTTCTCTACGTTGTCTCTCAGAAAATGGTACCTCACTTCTATGTGCTTGGTTTTGGAATGGAGCACTGGGTTCTTTGCAACGCTTATGGCACTGGTGCTATCACATTGAAGTGGGACATGGGTGTACTCCTCACCAAAGTCACTCGTGGTGTATGAAATCCAAAGGAGCTGAGAGCAACAACTAGCAGCGGCAACATACTCGGCCTCGGTAGTGGATTGAGCAACACTCGACTGTTTGCGGGAAGACCAATACACCAAAGAAGAGCCCAAAAACTGGCAAGTCCCAGAAGTGGACTTCCTATCCTACCGACACCCGGCAAAATCCGCGTCTAAAAAACCATGAAGTGCCAAAGATGAAGGACTGATTAGGCGACCAGAGAGGGGGGGAGTGAATGGGAGCCGATAAAAATTCTTCTCAAGAACTTGGCCTATGCCACCAAATCACTTCCGAAGAATCTCGCACACACTTGCCAAGATCGCGTAGTCACAATGGACCTACTGACCCTAGGAACAAGTTAGATCAAGCCTAAGAACAAAGCGGAAGCAAGCGCCAAACAAACCGAGAGAAAAAGCTAGCGTGAGGCAACTGGCAGCGAAATTGTCGTGCATCGCCGCCCCGTGTCGGTACTACCGATATGGGCTTATCGGCACCTAAAAACCGGGTTATCGGTACTACCGGCACCGGGTCGGTACTTCCGACTATCGGTACTACCCACCTTGTGTCGGTACTACTGATAAGGACTCTCTGGCAGCTGAAAATCAGGTCATCGGTACTACCTGCACAGTGTCGGTAGTACCACCCCCCCTAAAAATCAGCCCGCGAAACAGCCCCAAACTTTCGATCGACGGATCTCCCAAACCACTTGGAGTATTGAGACGAAATTTGGAGGAGATGTTAAGCACCCCAAGGTGAGATTATACCCCAAACATTTCGTCTCCAAGCCCACCAAAACACCGGGAATCGCGAATCCTTTGAGCACCAACAAAGCTAGAGCACCGAACGAAAATCCTCGAATCGAAGTGGTTTCCCGGCGTTTGAGGGCACAAGATCAATCACAAAGATGCACGAGACATCCATCCATGTTTTCCTCAAAGAAACCCGGGGAGAAACCAACTCAAATCCGCGGAATCACACCGAGAACAAAGGCACAAAAACAAGCACAAAAAGACCACGAAAAACACAACTCCGAATCTTCTATACAAACCAGGAAAGATTCACAAGGTCTAGCATGTCGTCCTAGCATCCATCCCTCTCAACAAATCTCACATGAAGCTCTCATGCTAGCCTAGAGAAAATGGAGAAGAAAATAGCTACGAAAATGAGAAATGGGAGGGAGGAAATGAAACCCTAAGTCGCTGAGAGAGAGAGTCATCCACACACACTCATGGCTTATATATTAGGTCCCGCTGGAGTGGTAAATCACTCGACTACCCCTAACTTAACTACTGGTGCTACAACCCACGTAGGGGCATTTAGGTAATGTTTTTGGGTATTGCCATCGGACGGCCACGCCTTTGCCACACCCTGCGTCCTCCCGACGCAAGCCATGCCATCCCGCCACGTGTCCTCCGCTTCGAAGCTTCCCGACACGCCCGGATCCCGTCTCCGCCGTGTTGGGCCCTCGGACTTGGTTTTGAGGCCCAAACCAAGAAACCGTCCTCTGATGGTTTTGTGGGCAAACCACCAAACCCCGCGTGCTCGGTCCGGCCTCCCGCCAAACCACTTGACTCGACCGCCACCGTGCACCGGCTCGATTGTCCACGACTTCGTCTTGCTCGTATCGCCACCATGTGGCCCGCACCTAGTCCCGCTGTCCACCGGGTCCCTCGAACCGAGCGTACTTGTCTCTCCATCTCCCGGAGGCCCCTCAAGCCTGAAGACCTTTCGCACCCGTTCATCAACTGCAACAACACGAATTAGGCCGCAGCCTACACCTGCGCACTAAGCCAAGAGTCGGTCCAACACCCGTTGTCAATCACTCATCACTGAGGAGCGGTCTTCCATCGACCAATGGGACGCTCCTGGTCCTCAATCTCCCCCTTGATGAGTGCATTGACAACACACAACGCAGAATGAAATTCAGAGAAAGAAAGAAAGTAGAAACAAAAACAAAGAAGCGCAACTCATGACCAAAACCAAAGAAAGGCAACAAAAGGTCACAAGCTGAGCAAAGCACAAACTCCACACTGAAAACAGCAAGAAAGCTCCCCCTGAACAAATGCAAGCTCCCCTGAACAAATGCAAGCTCCCCCTGAACATGTGGATGCAATCTTCCAAAATTTAGCTCACCTCTTCTGAATTTTCATTAAGCTCACCTCTTCTCCCCCTTGTTGACAATGTATGAATCAAGGTGAAAATGCAGAAATGCAAAACAAAGCATAGAAACATCTACATGAGCTTCTCAAATAGGCCAAATCTAGTGTCAAAGGCTAAAAATGAGACAAAGATCACACATATGAATCATAGCATAGTCAAAGCATTGCCACAAGGAATATATGAAAATACAAGCATGTGACAAAGCAAAATTTTCAGATTTATGCAATTTTACCAAAAGAAGGCTCGCTTCACATGTAAAAGCCTATCCATGTCACACTTGAGCCACAAACATGCATACCATTCAAAGATCATACAAGGATATCAAATTCTCAGCAAAAGATCATGGCAAACACCCATAAAGCAAAGCATGTCATGTCAAAGCTCATGAGCCATGTGTCCACTTTGGGGAGACTTCTCCACTGGTGAACATCATGCAGCATGCTTTGCACCCATATGTGAAAGATAAGACATTTTAAGCATAGAGATGATGGATGGAGCATTTTTCAAGAATTACACACTTCTTTTCAAGATTAATTCATTTCATGGTACATGAAGTGCCTTTGCGGCAAAAAGAAGCTTATGCTCCCCCATGAATGCAACATAGGCTAAACATTCACAATGATATTCGGCCTTTGGCCCAAGTGCAAGAAAAAGGCATCCAAGCACAATCTAAGCATAGAAAGCACATTTAGACCAAAACGTGACATGGATACACTACTACACATGAGTGGAGCACATTTCACCAAAAATTAGTCAAGATTAGCATTTATTTCAAAAGGGGCTATCTCACCACACATATATCTCAAATATTTCAAGAGCATAGCCTCACATCACCATTTCTCCACACATATGACCAATATCTCACAAGTAGCCAAAGAAACTCAAATAAGGCATATGAAAGAAGCTCATCATCCTAAAATGCAATATGATACAAATGCAACATGATATATGACAAGATGGCTATCCCACCATGGTTTGTACATCAAGCAAAACATGTATATACATCAAAGTAAAACATGGTATGATACATATGGTACAAGAAAAACCCCCAAGAATCAATTGTAAAGGGCAACAAACCCCAAGTTCCCCCAGCAAGCGCACAAATGTAGCTTGGTCGAGAGGCTTTGTGAAAATGTCGGGAAGCTGATCTTGGGTAGGGACATGGCTCAACACAATGGTTCCTTTTTCCACATTGTCCCTCAAGAAATGATACCTCACTTCTATGTGTTTGGTTCTGGAGTGAAGCACTGGGTTTTTGGCTATGCTTATGGCACTGGTGCTATCACAAAGAAGTGGGATCTGGGTGCACTCCTCACCAAAGTCTCTCAAGGTCTATGAGATCCACAACAACTGGGAACAACAACTCGCGGCTGCAACATACTCCGCCTCGGTAGTAGACTGAGCTACACTAGACTGCTTGCGGGAAGACCATGAAACCAACGAAGACCCAAGAAACTGGCAAGTACCAGAAGTAGACTTCCTCTCGACTCGACAACCAGCAAAATCCGCATCGGAAAAACCATGAAGAGAAAGAGTCAAGGAGGACGAATACCAAAGGCCAATACTAGGGGCAGACTGTAGGTACCTGAAGATCCTCTTGACGGCCTGTCGATGTGATGTCCTCGGCGAAGCCTGAAAACGAGCGCACAGACACACGCTGAACAGTATGTCTGGCCTCGTCGCCGTCAAGTAGAGGAGGGAGCCGATCATGCTCCTGTACTCCCGCTGGTCCACTGGTTCTCCGTCCTTATCCGCATCCAAAGTAGCCGTACTCCCCATGGGAGTCGACATCGGCTTCACATCTTGCATCTGGAACTTCCTCAGCATGTCTTTCGTGTACTTGTTCTGGTGCACGAATGTTCCATCCTTCACTTGCTTGATCTGCAACCCGAGAAAATACTGCAACTCGCCCATCATGCTCATCTCGAACTCCCTGCTCATCTCATCTGCAAACTTGGCAACAAGGTTATGTGACGAGCCACCAAAGAAAATATCATCCACGTATATCTGAACAATCAACAAGTCATTTCCATGCTTGAGGAGAAGCAAGGTCCTATCCACGGTACCCATCACAAACCCTCTGCTCAACAGAAAACCTCTCAATCTCCCGTACCTAGCACGGGGTGCCTGTTTCAACCCATACAGAGCCCTTTTGCAACCTGTACATTCTGTGTGGGTACAACTCGCTCTCAAACCCAGGTGGTTGCTTCACATACACCTCCTCCTCTATGACCCCATTCAGAAAGGCACTCTTCACATCCATCTGAAACAACTTGAACCCTTTAGCCACGACAAAGGCTAGAAGGAAACGAGTTGCCTCAAGACGGGCCACAGGAGCAAACGTCTCCTCATAGTCGATCCCCTCCTTCTAACTAAACCCCTGAGCAACAAGTCTGGACTTGTTCCTCACAACCATCCCATTCTCACCCTCTTTGTTCTTCCAAACCCACTTGGTTCCTATAGGATGGCAATTTGGAGGTGGTTCAACTAACTCCCACACCTGGTTCCTCTCAAAGTTTCCCAACTCCTCATGCATAGAATTGACCCAGTTTGCATCAGATAAAGCATGTCCAATGTCCTTGGGCTCAAAAGTGGCAACAAAAGCAGCATGAGAAAAATGAGAGGAATTCCTAGACCTTGACCGTGTAGTGCGTTCGTCGATGTTCCCAATGATCTTCGACAGGGGATGCACTTCTTGAATCCGCCGGGGAGCCTCACGCCTCGAGACTACCTCCCCCTCAACCTCAGCTTCTCTCGCCTGGTCCTCTTGTCGCACCGACGTTTTCCATGATGTAGACGGTCCACGCTCCGTAGTGGTCGTAGGGGAAGTAGTGGGTACACACTCAGCTTCAGGTGCATGGTTCTCTCCATCATCATCTCCAGCTTCATCCTTCTCCTCTTCAAAGAGGTCCTCGGTCATCTCCTCACCACCTGCACATTCAAAGCCAAGAGAGGTACATGGCATTGTCTCGTCGAAGGTTACCTCGCAAGTCTCCATGATTTTGTTAGTCTCAAGGTTAAGCACCCTATAGGCTCTAGAGTGGTTAGCATATCCAAAGAAAATACCATCACTAGACCTAGCCTCAAACTTGTCAAGTTTTCCCTTCTTAAGAATAAAGCACTTGCAGCCAAAGACTCGGAAATGACTCACCTTGGGTGCCCGACCATGCATAAGCTCATAACAGGTCTTCATCTTGAAAGTTCGCAATAAAATCCTGTTGGAAACATGACAAGCCGTATTGACCGCCTCAGCCCAATACCTCCTACGAGTCCTGTGCTCATCGAGCATCGTCCTAGCCATCTCACAAAGAGTCCGATTTTTGCTTTCCACAACTCCATTTTGAGATGGCACATAAGGGGTCGAATACTGATGTTCGAGACCTAGATCACGACAAAAGGCATCAAAACGAGAGTTCTTGAACTCTGAGCCATTATCACTACGGATAGCTCGAATAGCATTCCCATGCCTCTCGTTTTTCAACCTCATGATCAGATCTCGAACAAAACCAAATGTCTCACTCTTGTCTTCCATGAAAAACACCCAGGCATAGCGAGAGTAATCATCCACCACAACAAGAACATACCACTTCCCACCCACCGAGCGAACTCGAGCTGGCCCAACAAGGTCCATATGCAACAGCTCTGTCGGACGCTCGGTCATGACATCGGTCAGGGGTGGATGGGGAGTGGCTACCATCTTGCCATGCCTACACGGAGCACAAACCAAATCCTTCTCAAGCTTCAACCTCGGTTATCCTCGGACAAGGTCAAGACCACTCAAGCGGGAAACGAAATCAAAGCTCAAGTGTCCCAACCGCCTATGCCATTTCCACAAATCAGAAGAAGGACCAGCCATCAAACATCGAGCAGAACCCAAAGAACGAGAGGAATCAGCCCTGAAATTCTGACCCTCGGGGATGATCATACAGACAAGATCACCTCGAGAATCCAGCAAACGAGACTCGCCAGACTTGAAACGCACCTCAAAACCCTCATCAAGCAACTAAGAAACCGAAAGCAAATTGATACCCAAAGACTTCACAAGAGCAACTCTCTTCAACGTTACCTTGTCACTCACATGCACAACACCCTCAGAAATCACCCTTCCTCGTCCATTGTCCCCAAATGTGATGTACATCTTTTCCTTCACTGGGGTGAGGCTGGAGAACCACTTCTTATCTCCGGTCATGTGTCGGGAACATCCGGAGTCGATCAACCAAATGTTCTCCAAGCCTCCTGCCTGTAGTCAGAAAAAAGAACGAGAGTGAGCTAACGACTCGACACTGGGTTAGCACAAAAAAAGTTAAACCAGTGTCGAGCCATCTGCTCAAAAGAGGGGTTAGCAAACATCATTCCCTTGCCACCAAACTTCCCATGTTCCATGGGAGGAGTACGAGCACCACGAGGGGGAAAACGTGGTCTGTAGTTACTCTGGAACCCAAAGCTGCGATCATCTCCCCTAAACCCGTATTGAGGACGAGTAGGGGGACGTCCAGCAAAACCACCACGAGCCCGACCAAACCTCTCACCAGCACGCACACCATCATCTCTCCTAACAAACCTACCACCCTGAGCCCCAACTCTACCAACACTCTTCACACTTCCCACACCCCGTGGAAGTGGCACTCTAGGCTCAGGAATACCATGAGACTGGCAATACCTGTCCTAGTTTGCTTGCTCCCTAGCAAGCCTCTCATCCCACTTCCTTTTATAGCAAAACTCTGCTAGGTGTCTCTCCTTGCCACAATACTCACACCTGAAGGGGATGGGTTTTGGTTTTGGCTCTGGCTTCTCTTTGGGCTTCCCACCCTTCTCACTCACAAACTTCACCGGTTTATAGAAGTCATTTGTCTTAAGTGGGAATTTGGGTGGATCTTGGGTTGTGTCAAGCTTGTTGCAAAGGTGGTTGCGCTTTGGTGTAAAAGAGTTCTTGGGTGCTTTTGGAAGTGGGACTTGGATGTCTCCGATCACCTCAAACTCGGGGTTAGACTCAACACACTTTTCATACACATTCTCCCCACTGTTCTCTCCCACTTTCTCACCCAACTTCTCAAAACCCAAACCACGATCATTAGCTCTCTTGAACTCCTCAATCATGATTTTCAATTGAGGTTCCTGCCCAGACAACCAACCCAACACATTCCTCAAATAGTCATTCTCCTCATAGATGACATCCAAACGGGAAGTAAGTGCAAGATTGCGCAAAGTAACTTCATCACAGCTAGAGCATGCATTTGCAACAGGAGATTTCGAAGATGCTTCCAAAGAACTAATGGTAGAACGAGCATCAACAAGCTTAGCATGCATAGTAGGACATGATTTACAAGCGCCAAGCAAAGTAGGTCTAGCCTTAAGCTCATCATACTCAGTCCTAAGAGCATCTATTTTAGCCAAAGTAGAAGCATTCTTCTCATTAAGCAACTTGATCTCATTCAACCATGCATCACACTCAAGACACTCAACATCATCAGGAGTAGTAGGAGCAAGTTTCAAAGAGTCATTCTCAAGTTTCAATTCAAGCAATTTGGACTCTAACTCTCCTAATTTCTCACTAGCATTCTCAAGTTGAGCTCTAAGATCTTTCCTCATCTTCTTAGCATCTGTCAACACACTATCACGGTTGTCAATCAAGCCATTCAACCTAGTGATCTCAGCAAGCAAAGAGTCGGGGTCACGATTTACCTCATCCTCCGAGTCGGAGTCACTGTCTTCCTTGTCGCTCTTCTTGCTGCTCGAGCTATGGGCCATGCCACAAAAGCCTTCAAGTGCCACACTGCTCAATCCACTGAGGTTCCGGCTTATTCTTGCCCTTGCGCCTCCCGGCATCTTCATATTCATTGCTTGAGCTTGACTGCACGTCGCTTGAGCTTGAGTCGACATCGCTTGCACTGGCCACCATAGCTCTTGCCTTGTCCTTCTTGTAGCCGCCCTTGCTCGGTCGCCGCTTGTCCTTGTCTTTGCTCTTGGACTTGCTGAAGTGCTTGCCCTTGGAGGAGTACTTGTCTTCACGCCTCGGGTGCCCCTTGTACTTGTTCTCCTCGTCTTCCGGGCACTCGGCGATGAAGTGGCCACGCTTGCCACACTTGTAGCACGTCCCTGAGCTCCGCCTTGCATTCCTCCGACTCTCGTGTAGTCGATCAAACCTTCTTGAGAGCAAGGCTAACTCCTCCTCGCCCAGCACATCAAACTCCTCATCTGGATTAGACATAAGAGAAGACAAGGAAAACTGTCGATAGGAAGGGTTAGCTTTGCTTTTTGATCCACCCACAAGAGCAAGACTATGGTCAGTCGAGCCCTCATGCTTGGATTGCAACTTCCTGTCAACCTCAGCCGACTTGAGCTTAGAAAAGAGGTCATCCAACTCAATAGTCAAATACTGCCCAGACTCCTTGATGGCCTCAACCTTAGCACCCTAAACATTTGGATCCAAGACATGTAAGAGCTTCAAAGCCTGATCATGCTCGGTGTAAGGGAAATCCTCAACATTAGCCTTCATGTTGTTCACGATGGTGGTGAACCTCTGAAACATCACATCAATGTCCTCACCGGGAAGTTGAGTGAAGTTCTCATATTGCATCCGGTAAGAAACAAAGAGGCGAGCCTTCACATGGTTATCACCACCGTGAGCAACCAACAACTTCTCCCAAATTTGCCAAGCAAGATTCAAATGGCGAACACGCTCAAACTCAGGATCACACAAGCTCCTGACCAAGTGATCAACGGCTTTTGCATTTGCGTCATACTTGGCCTTAGCACCAACATCGGTCACCATAAGAGTATGGATGTTGACCGGAATAGCATAGGTCTTGTCAAGCACAATGAAATCCAACAACTTTCCACGAAGAAAGATCATCATACGAGCCGCCCACTTGTGGTAACCCTTGCCATCGAAGTGCGGCGGACCGCCCCGCTCAACGTACGCCATCTTAGGATTCGAGACTTGTCAAAGTCACAAAGAATCCGGCACCAAGCTCTGATACCAATTGAAGGACCGATTAGGCGACCAGAGAGGGGGCGAGTTAATGGGAGCCGATAAAAATTCTTCTCAAGAACTTGGCTTATGCCCCCAAATCACTTCCGAAGAATCTCGCACACACTTGCCAAGATCACGTAGTCACAACGGACCTACTGACCCTAGGAACAAGTTAGATCAAGCCTAAGAACAAAGCGGAAGAAAGCGCCAAACGAACAAAGAGAAAAAGCTAGCACGAGGCAAACTGCAGCAGAAATTGTCGGTACTACCGGCCCCAGGTCGGTACTACCGATATGGGCTTACTGGCACCTAAAAACCAGGTTATCGGTACTACCGGCACTGGGTCGGTACTTCCGACTATCGGTACTACCGACCTTGTGTCGGTACTACCGACCTTCTGTGGGTACTACCGATAAGGACTCTCTGGCAGCTGAAAATCAGGTCATCGGTACTACCTGCATAGTGTCGGTAGTACCGCCCCCCTAAAAATCAGCCCGCGAAACAGCCCCAAACTTTCGATCGACGGATCTCCCAAACCACTTGGAGTATTGAGACGAAATTTGGAGGAGATGTTAAGCACCCCAAGGTGAGATTATACCCGAAAAATTTCGTCTCCAAACCCACCAAAACACCGGGAATCGCGAATCCTTTGAGCACCACCAAAAGCTAGAGCACTGAACGAAAATCCTTGAATCGAAGTGGTTTCCCGGCATTTGAGGGCAAAAGATCAATCACAAAGATGCATGAGACATCCATCCATGTTTCCCTCAATGAAATCCGGGGGGAAACCAACTCAAATCTGCGGAATCACACCGAGAACAAAGGCACGAAAACAAGCACAAAAAGACCACGAAAAACACAACTCCGAATCTTCTATACAAACCAGGAAAGATTCACAAGGTCTAGCATGCCGCCCTAGCATCCATCCCTCTCAACAAATCTCACATGAAGCTCTCATGCTAGCATAAAGAAAATGGAGAAGAAAATAGCTACGAAAATGAGAATTGGGAGGGAGGAAATGAAACCCTAAGTCACTGAGAGAGAGAGTCATCCACACACACTCATGGCTTATATATCAGGTCCCGCCGGAGTGGTAAATGACTCGACTACCCCTAACTTAACTACTGGAGATACAACCCACGTAGGGGCATTTAGGTAATGTTTGTGGGTCTTCCCATCGGACGGCCATGCCTTTGCCGCACCCCACGTCCTCCCGACGCAAGACATGCCATCCCGCCGCGTGTCCTCCGCTTCGAAGCTTCCCGACACGCAAGGATTTCGTCTCTGTCGTGTTGGGCCCTCGGACTTGGTTTTGAGGCCCAAACCAAGAAACCGTCCTCCGATGGTTTTGTGGGCAAACCAACAAACCCCGCGTGCTCGGTCCAGCCTCCCGCCAAACCACTTGACTCGACCGCCACCGTGCACCGGCTCGATTGTCCATGACTTCGTCTTGCTCGTATCGCCACCATGTGGCCCGCACCTAGTCCCGCTGTCCATCGGGTCCCTCGAACCGAGCCTACTTGTCTCTCCATCTCCCGGAGGCCCCTCAAGGCTGAAGACCTTTCGCGCCCGTTCTTCACCTGCAACAACACAAACTAGGCCGCAGCCTACACCTGCGCACTAAGCCAAGAGTCAGTCCAACACCCGTTGTCAATTACTCATCACTGAGGAGCAGTCTTCCATCGACCACTGGGACGCTCCTGGTCCTCAAAAGAAGAGGACGCAGAGTACCAAAGGCCGAAGTCGGGAGTGTGAAGCAAGTACCTAAAAATTCGCTTCACTGCTTGCTGATGCGAAGTCCTTGGAGACGCTAGAAAACGAGCACATAGACACACCGAGAACTGGATGTCCGGCCTCGTCGCCGTCAAGTAGAGGAGTGACCCGATCATGCTCCGGTACTCCTTCTGGTCCACGTGTTCACCTTCCTCGTCCGCATCAAGAGTTGTAGTCGTACTCATCGGCGTCGTCATAGCCTTGGTGTCCTCCATCTTGAACTTCCGCACAATGTCCTTGGTGTACTTAGCCTGGTGCACAAATGTTCCTTCCTTTGATTGCTTGATTTGTAGCCCGAGGAAGAACAACAACTCGCCCATCATGCTCATCTCAAATTCCCTGCTCATATCATCTGCAAACCTTGCAACAAGAGAGTTAGACGAGCCACCAAACACAATATCATCCACGTACACCTGCACAATCAGGATATCTCTGCCCTGTCTCAGCAAAAACATGGTCTGATCGACCTTCCCCATCTCAGATCCTCTCTCAAGCAAGAAACCCCTCAACCTGCCATACCAAGCTCTAGGCGCCTGCTTCAACCCATACAGCACCTTCCTCAACTTGTACACCCGGTGGGGGTACTTCTCACTCTCAAACCCCGGAGGTTGCCTCACATACACTTCTTCCTCCAACACACCATTCAGAAAAGCACTCTTCACATCCATTTGTGCAACGGAAAAGGCCAGAAGAACCCTATTCGCCTCCAAACGGGCTATGGGAGCAAAGGTCTCCTCGTAGTCGATCCCCTCCTTATGACTGAACCCCTGAGCAACAAGCCTCGACTTGTTTCTCACAACCTCACCTTTCTCTCCCTCTTTGTTCTTCCACACCCACTTTGTACCAATCGGCTTACACCCTGGGGGAGGGTCAACCAACTTAAAAACCTGATTCCTCTCAAAGTTCTCCAACTCCTCATGCATCGAATTTACACAATTGTGATCAGATAGTGCGTGTCCAATGTCTTTGGGTCAAAAGTAGCAACAAATGCAGCATGAGCGAAATGAGAGTTGTTCCGAACCCTCGACCGTGTAGTGCGTTCATCCATGTCGCCGATCATCCTCGAAGCTGGGTGATCCACTTATACTCGCCGGGGAGGTTCTCGCCTCGATGCTACCTCCCCCTCAACATCAGCTTCTCCTAGTTCTCGATTTGTCGTCGTAGGTGTAGTAGAGGGTCCATCCATCACCGTAGTCGAAGTAGTCGGTACATGTTCAGCCGGGGGCACCGCACCGCCATCCTCATTGTCTCCATGTTCATGCTCCTCCTCCTGAAAGATCTCCTCACCAAGCTCATCATCACCTGCACACTCAAAAACAAGCTGACTACGTGGCTCTGTCTCGTCGAAGGTTACCTCGCAAGTCTCCACGATTTGGTTAGTTTCAAGATTGAGCACACGATATGCTCTAGAATGAGATGCATAACCAAAGAAAATACCATCGACAGACCTAGCCTCAAACTTATCCAACTTCCCCGCCTTTCTTCGAATGAAACACTTGCAACCAAAGACATGGAAGTGACTCACCTTGGGTGTGCGACCATGCATCAACTCGTAGCATGTCTTCTTCTTGTGCACTCTGAGGTAGATCCTATTTGACACATAGCACGCGGTATTCACCGCCTCAGCCCAATACCTCCTCGGAGTCCTATGCTCATCAAGCATCGTTCGAGCCATCTCGCACAAGGTCCTGTTCTTCCTTTTCACAACACCATTCTGGGGAGGCGTATACGAACTCGAAAACTGGTGCTCAAGACCCAAGTCATGGCAAAAGGTTTCAAAATGAGAGTTTCTGAATTCCGAGCCATTATCACTGCGGATAACTCGTATGGCATCTCTGTGCCTCTCGTTCCTCAACCTCAAGACTAGATCTCGAACAAAACCAAACGTCTCCCCCTTATCCTCGTGAAAGAACACCCACGCATATCGAGAATAGTCGTCCACCACAACAAGGACATGCCACTTCCCACCCGCAGATCGCACATGAGCTGGGCCAACAAGGTCCATATGGAGCAGCTCGCATGGACGCTCAGTCATCACATTGGTGAGCGGCAGGTGAGAAGAGGCTACCATCTTGTCATGCCTACACGGCGCACAAACCAACTCTTTCTCAAGCTTCAACCGTGGCAATCCTCGGACCAGATTGAGTTTCCTCAAGCGCGACAAAAGGTCAAAACTCAAGTGACCCAACTTCCTATGCCACTTCCACAACTCACTTGAAGAACCAGCCAAGAAACAACGCTCCACACTCGAAGACTAAGGAAAATCAGCGCGAAACACCTGACCCTCGGGAACGACCATACAGACAAGGTCCCCTCGAGAGTCCAAAATCCGAGAACCACCTAGCCGAAACAACACCTGAAAACCCTCATCCAACAACTGGGACACAGAAAGCAAATTGTACCCCAGCGATGGAACAAGAGCAACACGCCTTAGAGTGATCTTGTCACTCACTTTGATCTCACCTTCTGACAGCACACACCCATGCCCATTGTCCCCAAAGGTGATGTACCTCTTTGTCACCACCGGGACGAGACTTGAGAACCACCCCCTGTCTCCGGTCATATGCCTATAGCAACTGGAGTCAATCAACCAAATGTTCTTCAAGTCTCCCACCTGAAATTCAAAAACGAGCACATGAGCGAACAAACGACTCAACACTATGTTAGTACCAAAGGAGTAAAACCAGTGCCGAGCCATTTGCTCGAAAGTGGGGTTAGCACCAACCAAAACATCTCTCCTACCAAAGCTACCTCCACGAACACCACCACAGTAACCACCTTGAGGGAACCACCCCTCTCTGTCTGGAGGAGGACCAAAACCACGAAAGAAAGCCCGTGGGACGTCCCTCCTCTCCTTCTCAAAGCTACGACTCCTCCCATCCCCGTAGTGAACTCGAGGGGGAGAACACCTAGCAACCTGACCACCTGCAAACTCTCCACCCCCAACCACCGAACCACGACCTCCGGAAACAACCCTCGCACCCGTACGAGCACGAAACTCCGAACCGCCGCTGCCCGTCCTGTGCCCGCACCGGTCCGGGGGGTGCCCCACACCGGTGTGACCGGTGTGACCTGGGCAGCGGCACCTCCAACAGCCTTCCGCTCTCCCCAAGCCCGAACTGTCCTCACACTCGCCTTGGCCCTGGGCATCTGCGCATGAGGCTCAAGTACACCATCGGAAGGGTGGTACTTGTTCTTGTTAGCCCGCTCCTTTGCCAATCTCTCCTCTCGCTTCCTCTTGAAGCAAAACTCATCCTTATGGCCATCTCTCCCACAATAGCCACAATGGAACCTCACAAGCTTAGGCTTAGGCTTGGGATGTGGCTGCTCACTAGGTTTCTCTCGACTTGACTCCTCCACTGGTTTCCACTCACTAGCCTTGTTTGCCCCAAGTCCTTCACCATCCTGCCTCTTAAATGCCTCGATCATCATCCTCAACTGAGGCTCATGACCAGACAACCAACCCATCAACTTCCTCAGCTCATCATTCTCATCCTGCAAACGATCAACATAATGTGCAAGTTCCAAATTTTCCAAAGCATGCATTTCACAGGTAGAGCATGATCCGGGCATGGGTTTTTTCAACTTAGCCTCAAGAGAACTAGTGTAAGCATGCATCTCATCAATCTTAGCATGCAAAACAGGGCAAGAAGTGCAAGCACCTAGCAAAGTAGGTCTAGACTTAAGCTCCGCCACTTCAACCCTAAGCACATCTAGTTCCTCACACTTGGAGCCATGCTTCTCCTTAAACAAGGCAAGATCAGCAAGAAAGATGGAGCAATCAGCACAATCAACCTCATCCGAAACAACAGGCCTAGCCTTAAGGGAATCAATCTCAAGCTTGCTATCAAGCACCTGTGTCTCTAGCTCATCCAGTCTAGTCCTAGCATCCTCGAGTGAAGCCCTAAGCTCTTTTCTCATTTTCTTGGCCTCTCTAAGCATGGCATCACGGTTATCAAGCAAAGAGCCAAGCCTCTCATTCTCTTGGCGCAAGAAGGGAAGTTCGTCACGCACCTCATTGTCGGAATCAGAGTCCGAGTCGCTCTGTGTGCTCTTCTTGCTGCCGAAGCTCAGTGCCATGGTGCAGAAGCCGTCTCTCACGAAGCAGCTCAGCCTGCTTAGGTTCTTGGACGACTTCTTGCTCTTGCGACAATCACCTTCATCCTCACTGCTGCTCGAGCTCGAGGTGGAGTATGCGGAACTGGAGTCGACGTCTCTCGCTCCCACCATCCCTCGGGCCTTGCCTCGGCTCTCCTTCTTCCTCGATCGTCGCTCATCCTTGTACTTTTTCTTGTGCTTGCTCTTGTGATCTCGCCTCGACCGGTACTTGCCATCCGTCCTCGACTTGTGCTTGTAGTTGTCCTTGTTCTCGACCTTTTCCGGGCAGTCGGCGACGAAGTGTCCTGGCTTGTCCCACTGGAAGCATGTCCTCGTGTTCCTCCTCATGTTCACTCGGTTCTTTTGCAGCCTCTCGAACCGTCTCGTCAGGAGCGCCAGCTCATCCTCTCCAAGCACATCGAACTCCTCATCTGGCATAGACATAAAGGAGGAAAAAAAGAACATCCTGGTGGATGGGTTAGTGTTAGCCTTTCCTTTCGAACCACCAACGAGGGCAAGACTATGGGATTCAGTCGGTCCCTCGAGCTTGGCAGTCATGCCCGTATCCACCTCAGCCGACTTGAGCTTCGAGAACAGCTCGTTCACCGTCAGAGTGTCATACTTCTCTGACTCCACAATGGCCTCGAACTTTCCGCCCCATATTGTACGATCCAAAGAGTGTAAGAGCTTGACAGCTCTATCATGATCATCGTACGGGAGCACGCCCACATTGGCCCTCATGTTGTTCACAACCACCGTGAACCTCTGAAACAAGGCATCGATGGACTCACCGGGGAGATGAGTGAAGTTCTCGTACTCTCTCCAGTAGGTCGCATACATCCGTGCCTGAACCTGGGCATTCCCAACATGAGCCTCCTTCAACACCGTCCAAATCCTACATGCCAAGTGCTCGGTGTGCATCCGATCGAACTCAGGCTGACACAAAGCATGAAACAAGTAGTCGACCGCCTTGTTGTTAGCATCGAATCTGTCCGTCGATCCTGGAGCGAGGAAGTCCATCAGCTAGACATAGCCTGTGTCCACGTGACATCCCAAAGGATCCGACCCTTTCCGTGGAGGAACGCACCCATCTGCTTACTCCACATCTGGTAGTTATTGCCATCGAAGTGTGGAGGACCCGAACCCCGTTCCTGGAACGCCATTCTTGGATCTTAGACTGGTTAGAGTCAACAAAGACCCGAACCGGCTCTGATACCACTTGAAGGACCGATACGGTGAACCAGAGAGGGGGAGAGTGAATAGGAGCCGATAAAAATTCTTCTCGAAGGAGATGGAAACTCCTACAAGATGAACACGGCTTCCAACACACGTCTCCGACTCACTACCTAAGTTGGCCAAGCCCACGGAGCCACTGGAATGCCACTGGACCTAGGAACCAACACACACACCCTTCCGAGTCGAGAACGCAGCGGAACACCAAAACTCGAGTCTACAGACCCACACCGGTCAGACCGGTGAGCACCACCGGTCGACTCGGGCCCCCGCCGGTGAAACCGAGCAACTTTCACTAAGTGGCTCCACACCGGCCGACCGGTGAGACACACCGGTCGGATCGGCCACGACCGAAAGCCCCCAAAGCACCAAACAAAGCCAAACGACCACCAAACCGACCCAAACTCGAAACAAAGAAAAGAACACAGGACAACAGGGAACACACCCAGACGTTCACCCGAGCAAAAACCCACCGAGGGTTGCACCGGTCAGACCGGTGAAGAGCACCGGTCAGACCGGTGTAGCTTGGGCAGCTCGGGGTGAACAACACCCGCGGGTCAACTCCCCCACATCCACACCTCGATCTCCCGAAACGCTCCACGGACTTGAACAAGTCTTTGGGGATATCAGGAACACCTCAAGAGGAGTCCATAGCCAAGTTTAATCCCACCAAAACTTGTCCGAAAAGGAGGAATCGAAGAAATCCTGCCAAGAGCACCACAAACCCTAGAACTCTGAAAACCCCAAAATGGAGCCCCTTTACTCACGGATTTGGGAGGGGAATCACAGCCCAAAGAACCACGAAGGGTTCCCACAAATTTCCCCCATCAAATCCCCAAGAGAAAGGTCTCGAAAACAACCCAAAGAAATCACCAAGAGAGGGCTCCGAAAATCACCACCAAGAACAACCGGGAACAACACATCCAAACCCTGAGGAACCACGCCGAATCATCTATACATGCAACAAAGGTTCATACAAGGTCTAGCTTGCCGCCCGATCATCCAACCCTCTCACAAGATCTCACCATGAAGCTCTCAAGCTAGTCCTATGGAAATCCTAAGGAAAAATAGGAAGGAAAATAGGAAAACAAATGAGCTAGGGTTCCAAGAGTTGGCTGCCATCCTCTCACCTCTTGGGTTATATGGAGGCAACCGAAAGTCTAAAATACCCTTTTCTAACAACTAGGGATACAAGCCCATCAAGGGCGGTTTTGGAAGACTTGAAGCTTTCTCCTTCGGACGGATGCCCGGCGACCGCAACCGACTTAGCCTCGATGCAAGCCTTGCGTTCCCGACGCGTGTCCTCCGCTTCGAAGATTCCAGACTGCGTCGTCGCGCATCGGTCAGACCGGTGCTCCTCACCGGTCAGACCGGTCCCCACTGGTCAGACCGGTCCCCACAGGTCAGACCGGTCAGACCCACCGGTCAGACCGGTCTAGCGCTACTGCAACTCCGACTTCGGTTCTTCGGTCTTGGCTTTGTGGATCAACCAAGGAACCTAGTGGTTTTCTGGTGAACCACCGGAAACCCCGCGAACTCGGTGTAGCCTCCGCCAATCTCCACTCATGACTCGGCTCCCACGTAGTCCCGGCTCGACCTTGGTTTTGAGGCTCAACCAAGAAACCGTCCATGACTTCATCTTGCTGTTCATGCCACCATGCGGCCCGCACTTGACCCCCGCTGGCCACCGGGTCCTTCGAACGAAGCCGACTTGTCTTCTCCACACCTGGAGGCCTCACCGGCGATGACCTTTTGCGCTTGTTCTTCACCTGCACCAACACCAGTCAAGCCGCAACCTGCACCTGCAATACTTAGCCAAGAATCAGTCCACACAACGTTGTCAATCACTCATCACACAAGGAAGCGACCATCCACCAGTCCTCGAACCACACATGGTCCTCACATCTAAGGAAAACCCCCCGCCGTTTGGTATTCTCATCAATGCACGCCAGCCAATCATCACTCCCGATGCACTCCCACTGCTAATAAAATAGTCTCTCCGGTGCTCTGCAAATCCATTTGCACACACTTCCATCATTTCAATCCCTCTCGTCCTCCTCTTCCAGAAAAAATCCCCAAGGTCATGGCAGACAAGGGGAAATAGCCACTCGAGGAAAATAGCTTCCCATCAAAGAAGCGAACCATTTGCGAGTAATCTTCTTTTCTCATCCCTTTCTCTTGATTTTGATTGCAATCTCGCGATTCATCTTTCTTTGATTTCAGCCTCGATCTGTTACCGGAAGAAATCTTTGGTACTGAAGAAACCCCTGAGTACATCCTCTCCGATTCCTCAACTGAAGAAGAAAACGCCACGCACGAACAGAAGATCAACCATCAGCTGCGCCGTCGCATTCGGCATCTAGAACATGATTTGTGGGACATCACCGCCCGTTGCAATGCCGAACGCGAACGCCGCATGAGCATGGAGGCGCTAGTAGGCAGTAAGATCTTTACCCTTATTTGACTCTCATGCTCAAGTTCAAACTCCGTGCCTGATGATAATTTGTTCTTCTTCTTCAGATGTGTCCGACAGGTGCAACAACCTGAAGGCCGCCTGGGACAGCTTGATGGAAGCTGCAAAACACGCCAGCCCCCAAGGCTTCTGCGTCGCCGTCACGGTGGTCTTGGAGCGGCTGAAGAGGGAAGAACTCAAGAGGAAAAGCGCTGAACCAACGAAATGAAGCATACTTTCGCTTCTTCCTCCAAGCATCCTGCTTCTTGCAGGCCTTCTCTTGTAATCTTAGGCAGCTGTGTTTCTAATAAGGAACCTGCAAGAATATTTGTAATGCACAATATTTTCATGCTAAGGGCAATACACTCTAGTATTGCCATTTTCCCTTCGTCAAGATTTTTTGTTCTGAAGGCAGCTTCTTTCTCGAATGTCGGCTATTTCCGTGTTTCTGATGCTTGTAATGGCAATCAACGATCAACTTCAATACTAGGATAATATTCTTCAAGTATCTCCCGTTTATAGCAGCAGTGAATTCTTCTCCAAGTAAAGTTTTCAAGATGTACGCATTCTAGGCGTGCACCTAACCACCCGAAAGGGACCTTCCCAATTCTGGGACCACTTCCCGAATGTACTGTACTTAGTTCCAATCGGCAATAACGCTTTCCAAACCAAATCTCCTTCTGCAAATTGCTTGACTTTTACCTTCTTGTTATAGTACTTAGCAACTCGCATTTTGTTTTTCTCAATATTCTCCAGGGCCCTAAGACGAATCATGTGCAAATCTTCTAATTCGTCCATCATCAAGTCATTATAATCTTTGGAACATAAATCCTTTTGCAATATTACTCTCCTTGACCCTAATTGCATTTCCCATGGCAAGACAGCATGATGTCCGTAAACCAACTCATAAGGAGATGTTTTTGTATCTCCATGAGGAGCCATTCGGTAAGCCCGCAAGGCTTCATTGAGTACTGAATTCCACCTTCTTGGCTTTTGATCAATCTTCTTCTGTATAATCTTGACCATGATCTTGTTAGAAGCCTCTGCCTGACCATTAGCTTGAGCATAATAAGGAGAAGAATTTAATAATTTGATCCCCATACTTTCAGCAAAATCTCTGAACTCTGAAGATGTAAACCGAGTTCCTTGATCGGTTGTAATTGTTTGAGGAATCCCAAATTTGTAAACAATATGCTCTTTGACAAACTAAATCATATTTTCTGATGTCCGTTTCTTCAATGGAATTGCCTCAATCCATTTAGTGGAATAATTTGTTGCTAAAAGTACAAACTTATGCCCCTTGCTAGATGGAGGATTTATTTGACCAATCAAATCTATTCCCCATCCTTTGAATGGCCATGGCTTGATAATAGGATTCAAAGCTGATGCTGGAACTCTCTAAATATTTCCAAACTTTTGACAATCTTAACACCCTTTGTAGTATTCAAAGCAATATTCCAGCATCGTCAGCCAATAACATCCAGTTTGCCTAATGACCCACTTCATTCGATAAGCCGACTGATGTGCTCCACACAGCCCATCATGCACTCCACTCACATCCTCTTTGCTTCTTCTTGACCCAGGCATTGTAGTAACACCCCATCAAATGATTTGTAATACAAACGTCCATCAAGAAGAACAAACTTTATAGGTTTATATCTGAGTTTCCTAGAGTCCTTTTGGGATGGATTCTCCAAATAATTAGTAATTTGTTTTCTCCAATCATCTTTTGCTAGATCACTCCCAAAAGAATATACATCATTGCCAAACACTTCTTGATTCACTCTATAACCCGAAGCACTTTGAGCTAACCTGTTTGCCTCTCCATTGTTTCCCTAGGAATATGTTGCAGAATCAATAACTGAAAACTTTTCAGGATTTCCTTGCATTCCTCGTAGTAATTCCTCAGGATATCATTTCTACATTCATATTGGCCATTCAAATGTTTTATAACTAGCTCTGAATCTCCAAAAATCTCAATTGAAATAGCCTTTGCCTCTTTCAAGTATTAAAGCCCTTTGAGCAATTCTTCATACTTAGCTTGATTATTTGTGACAATAGGTTGAATAGGAATAGCAAATTCAAACATCTCTCCCCTGGGTTAAATTAATAAAATTCCTACTCCACCACCTTTGCTGCATGACGATCCATCAAAGAACAAAGCCCAAGGAGTAATCTCAAGTAAGTTAATTGATGAATCACGATGCTCAGTAATAAAATCAGCAATAATCTATCCTTTAACGGCTTTTGCCGACTCAAACTTCAATTCAAACTCAGACAAGGCTAAAATCCACTTGCCGATCCTTCCATTTAAAACTGGCATAGACAACATGTGTTTAGTTACATCAAATTTTGAATATACAATGCATTCAGCATTCAACAAATAGTGTTGAAACTTTGTACATGAGTAATAAACACATAAGCAAAGCTATTCTGTAGCCGAATATCTTGTTTCGGGATCAAGCAATTTTCGGCTAAGGTATGCAAATACCCTTTCCTGTCCCTCAAATTCTTGTATGAGGGCCGATCCAATGGTTTGGGTATTGGCCGCCATGTACAACTTAAAAGGCTTGTTCAATTGTCGAGGTACCAACGCTGGTGGTTCCTTCATATATTCCTTGATCTCATTGAAAGCCTTCTGTTGTTCGTCACCCCATACAAACTTCTGATCCTTTTTGAGCCCTAACAATGGAGAAAAAGGCAACACCTTTTGTGACAAGTTTGAAATAAATCTCCTCACGAAATTGATTTTGCCAAGCAATGACTGCAATTCCTTAAGATTGGTTGGAGGAACAACTTCATCAATAGCTTTCATGCTCTTCTTGCCAACTTCTTTTCCTCCCTCATGCACGAAAAATCCCAGGAACTCTCCGGTTGAAACCCCAAAAGCACACTTGTTCGGGTTCACCTTAAGCCCATGTTTTCTAGAGCACTCTAGATTTTTCCTCACATCATCCAAATGTGACTCATGATCCAATGACTTGATCACGACATCATCAATATATATCTCCACAATTTTGCCGATCAACTCATGAAAAATATAATTCATGGCTCTTTGATAAGTTGCGCCAGCATTTTTCAACCCAAATGTCATGACAATCCACTCAAACAAGCCTATATGTCCAGGACATCTGAAGGCTGTCTTTGCTACATCCTCAACTGCCATAAAAATCTGATTGTACCCTGCATTGCCATCCATGAAGCTAATAACTTTATGTCCAGCAGCAGCATCAACCAACAAGTCAGCAACAGGCATTGGATATCCATCCATGGGTGTAGCCCTGTTTAGATCTCTAAAGTCTATTCAAACTCTCATCTTCCCGTTTTTCTTGTAAACAGGAATAATATTAGAGATCCACTCTGCATATCTGCATGGCCGAATGAAATTTGCTTCTATTAATCTCTCAACCTTCTTTTTCATGTCGGCCAATACTTCATCCTTGTAGATCTTTCGGGGAGGTTGCTTATAATGTCTAAAACCAGGCTTGATTGGCAACCGATGCTCCACAATGGAACGATCCAAACCATGCATCTTCGAATAATCCCAAGCGAAGCAATCTTTGTATTCTTTCAGTAACTTAATTAAGTCTTCCCTGAAACTTGAACCTAAGTTAGCACTGATAAATGTCGTCCTTGGCTTGTCACCATCTCCAATGTCTATTTCTTACAATTTATCGGCCGACATAAATCCACGTCCTAACTTTCCATCAGTTCCATCAATTGGATTCTCCATTAAAAATTACTATAAGAGCCGACTGCTTGAATCAGCTGTTGATCACTGCTGACTGATTCAACAGGACCTTCACCCCAGTCCTTGCGTGAGAAACAATCTATGCCTTGATACTCCCAGAAGGCTTGTTCCACATTAGCCACACTTACTGAATCATCCACTTGGATGACTTCTACATCATCACCCACCCATTGAACAAGCTGTTGATGCATAGTAGATGGAATGCAGCAGTTCGCATGGATCCAATCTCTTCCAAGAAGCAAGCTATATGCCCCTTTGCCTTCAGTGACAAAGAAGGTCGTAAGCAGAGTCTTAGATCCAATCATCAAATCCACATGCACACAGCCCTTGGTGTCTGAAGGATTTCTAGCAAAATTATTCAAAACTATGCTTGTTGGCGTCAAATCTCCAGGGCCCATGCCAAGCTTCCTGAATGTAGTGTACGGCATCACATTGACAGCAGCTCCACCATTGGTCAATGGTTTCCCGTTGACATATCCTCTCAGGTACAACGGTCTCATGTGCTGATTCTTGGCTGGCTTATCAAAAGTAGCCTGCTTGGCCAACAGTAACTGTGCCATCAACCCAAATTAAAGGACCGATATGGCGAACCAGAGAGGGGGGAGTGAATGGGAGCCGATAAAAATTCTTCTCGAAGGAGATGGAAACTCCTGCAAGATGAACATGGCTTCCAACACACGTCTCCGACTCACTACCCAAGTTGGCCAAGCCCACGTAGTCACTGGAGTGCCACTGGACCTAGGAACCAACACACACACCCTTCCGACCCGATAACGCAGCGGAACACCAAATCTCGAGTCTTCAGACTCACACCGGTCACACCGGTGAGCACCACTGGTCAGACTGGTTCCTGCTAGTGAAACTGAGCAACTCACTAAGTGGCTCTACACCGGTCAGACCGGTGAGACACACCGGTCAGACCGATCGCAGCCTGAAAGCCCCCAAAGCACCAAACAGGCCAACCGACCACCAAACTGACCCAAACTCGAAACAGCAGCACCACAAGAAAACAGTGAACACACCAAGACGTTCACCCGAGCAAAATCCCACCGAGGGTTGCACCGGTCAGATCGGTCAAGAGCACCGGTCAGACCGGTGTAGCCTGGGCAGCTCGGGATGAACAGCACCCGCGGGTCAACTCCCCCAAATCCAAATCTTGATCTTCCGAATCGCTCCACGGACTTGAATAAGACTTTGGGGATATTAGGAACACCTCATGAAGAGTCCATAGCCATGTTTAATCCCACCAAAACTCATCCAAAAAGGAGGAATCGAAGAAATCCCGCCAAGAGCACTTCCAATCCAAGAACTCAAGAAACCCCAAAATCGAGCACCTTTACTCACAGATTTGGGAGGGGAATCACAGCCCAAAAAACCAAGAAGGGTTCCCACAAATTTCCCCCATCAAATCCCCAAGAGAAAGGTCCCGAAAACAACCCAAAAAAATCACCAATAGAGGGCTTCGAAAATCACCACCAAGAAAAACCGGGGAAAACACATCCAAACCTTGAGGAACCACGCCGAATCATCTATACATGAAACAAAGGTTCATACAAGGTCTAGCAAGCCGCCTGATCATCCATCCCTCTCAAGAAGATCTCACCATGAAGCTCTCTTGCTAGTCCTATGGAAAACCTAAGGAAAATTGGAAGGAAAATGGAAAAACAAATGAGCTAGGGTTCCAAGAGTTGGCTTCCATCCTCTCACCTCTTGGGTTATGTGGAGGCAACCGAATGTCTAAAACGCCCTTCTCTACTAACTAGGGATACAAGCCCCTCAAGGGTGGATTTGGAATTCTTGATTTCTTCACCATCGGACAGATGCCCGGCGACCGCACCCTGCGTAGCCTCGACGCAAGCCATGCGATCCCGACGCGTGTCCTCCGCTTCGAAGATTCCGGACCGCGTCGCCGCACACCGGTCGACCGGTGCTCCTCACCGGCCGGGACCGGTCCCCACCGGTCGATCGGGTCGACCCACCGGTCAGACCGGTCTGGCGCTGCTGCAGCACCGTCTTCGGTTCTTCGGTCTTGGCTTGTGGATCAACCAAGGAACCCAATGGTTTTCTGGTGAACCACTGGAAACCCCGCGAACTCGGTGTAGCCTCCGCCAATCTCCACTCATGACTCGGCTCCCACGTAGTCCCGGCTCGACCTTGGTTTTGAGGCTCAACCAAGAAACCGTCCACGACTTCATCTTGCTGTTCATGCCACCATGCGGCCCGCACCGACCCCCGCCGGCCACCGGGTCCCTCGAACGAAGCCTACTTGTCTTCTCCACACTCGGAGGCCTCACCGGCGATGACCATTCGCGCTTGTTCTTCACCCGCACCAACACCGGTCAAGCCGCAACCCGCACCCGCAATACTTAGCCAAGAATCAGTCCACACAACGTTGTCAATCACTCATCACACAAGGAAGCGACCATCCACCGGTCCTCGAACCACACATGGTCCTCAATCTCCCCCTTGATGAGTGCATTGACAACACCCACACGAAAGTAACAAGGGAGAAAAGAAAAAGAAAAGAAACAAACAAAAAGAAACTCCAACAAGCGATCGAAAGCCAAACAAAGGCAAAGAGCAAGATCACTTGAAGAAGACAAATCTCGGACCCCTTAGGCAAGGGCAACGGCTCGACACATCCGAGACAAAGCAAAGCTCAAGCAAAGAGCGCAAACCACCGAATCAAAGCTCGAACAACCACAAAGAGCTCCCCCTGCACACATGCAAGCTTCCCCTGAACCAATGCACCTCCCCTGGACGAATGCATGCAAGACACCACTTGAAACAGGGCAGCTGCAACAACTCAGCCCTGACCGGTCAGACCGGTCAACACCACCGGTCAGACCGGTGTGCAACATGTGAACAGAACCAGCACTCACACCGGGCAGACCGGTGACGTCGACCGGTCAGACCGGTGCACAACAAAGCCCGGAATTGGCTCGAAACCACGTGAAAACCTTCTAAATGCGCCCAGCAAGCCATTTCAAGCTCAAACTTCTCCCCCTTGTTGGCAATGCATGAATCAAGCCAAAAATGCAAAACTTTGAACCTAGAGCTTCTCAAATAGACAAAATTCAACAAAGAATGCTACACACGTCCAAAAGAGCAAGTTAGATACTCTACGGCTTCGTATCGATCTCAACTACATGATCACCAAGTTTCACAACCATTGGACGAAGCTAAGATGGATTTTGGCAATTTTGCGAAAAACTTGCCTCTCATGAGCAAAGTCCTAAACATGATCAAAGCATATCAAAATGGCAAAGCCACACAAACTTCATGCTAGGACAGCCATTCTAACCATAAGACCATCACAAACACCCACAAGCACCTCATGTCATGTCAAAGCCACCGAGCCATTTGCCTACTTCTATGTATGAGACTTCTCATTGGTAAGAATCATGCAGCGGTTTAGCACCCAAAGCAAATTAAATTCAGCACATATGACATGGGAGCACATTTCCAAGCATTTTTCATTTCATTTTCAGATTTGTAAATGGTACATGAAATGTCTTTGCGACAAAAAGGAACTTATGCTCCACAAGATAAATCAAGAGGGCTAAACAGTCATGATGGCAAATGAGCCTTTGGCCCCATATGATCAATAAACTAGCTATCCAACCACAAAGTAAGCATGGAAAAGTCACTAAAAACATGTCAAGATCATGTAAAGGCATTTACACATGAGAGAGCATACACATGACATTTTCAAAAGCATAGCTATCAACCATGGATTATTCATCAAGATCATCAAGAGCTAAGCCAAACTAACCATATCATACCAAACAAGCTCACAAAGACATATCTCATTCCATGGTGAACAATTTATATGAGAGAAGCTTTTCCTAACCAATCCATATGATACAAAATGCATGCAATCTAAGATACAAGGATGCCAATACATCATGTTACATATGCCATGCCAAATCCAAGAAATGCACAAAGAAAAGCTATACATATGCTACAAAGAGAGCTCCCACACACCCAACTCAAGAAATCAAACATACACCAAGTTCCCCCCGCAAACGAGTGAAAGTTGCTTGATCTAGGGGTTTGGTGAAAATATCGGCTAGTTGGTCATGTGTGGGTACATGGATCAAAGCTATCTTTCCTTTCTCTATGTTGTCTCTCAGAAAATGATACCTCACTTCTATGTGCTTGGTTTTGGAATGCAAGATCGGGTTCTTTGCAATGCTTGTGGCACTGGTGCTATCACATTGAAGTGGGACATGGGTATACTCCTCACCGAAGTCACTCATGGTGTAGGTGATCCAAAGGAGCTGAGAGCAACAACTAGCAGCGGCAACATACTCGGCCTCAGTCGTGGATTGAGCAACACTCGACTGCTTGCGGGAAGACCAAGAGACCAAAGAGGAACCCAAAAACTGGCAAGACCCAAAAGTGGACTTCCTATCCAACCGACACCCGGCAAAATCCGCGTCTGAAAAACCATGAAGCGCCAAAGAAGAGGACGCAGAGTACCAAAGGCCGAAGTCGGGAGTGTGACGCAAGTACCTGAAAATTCTCTTCACCGCTTGCTGATGCGAAGTCCTCGGAGACGCTTGAAAACGAGCGCACAGACACACTGAGAACTGTATGTCCGGCCTCGTTGCCGTCAAGTAGAGGAGTGACCCGATCATGCTCCGGTACTCCTTCTAGTCCACATGTTCACCTTCCTCGTTCGCATCAAGAGCTGTAGTCGTACTCATCGGCATCATCACAGCCTTGGTGTACTTAGCCTGGTGCACAAATGTTCCTTCCTTTGATTGCTTGATTTGTAGCCCGAGGAAGAACTGCAACTCACCCATCATGCTCATCTCAAACTCCCTGCTCATATCATCTGCAAACCTTGCAACAAGAGAGTTAGACAAGCCACCAAAGACAATATCATCCACGTACACCTGCACAATCAGGATGTCTTTGCCCTGCCTCAGCAAAAACAAGGTCTGATCGATCTTCCCCATCTCAAAACCACTCTCAAACAAGAACCCCCTCAACCTACCATACCAAGCTCTAGGCGCCTGCTTCAACCCATACAACGCCTTCCTCAACTTGTACACCCGGTGGGGGTACTTCTCACTCTCAAACCCCGGAGGCTGCCTCACATACACCTCTTCCTCCAGCACACCATTCAGGAAAGCACTCTTCACATCCATTTGGTGCAACTTGAACCCTTTAGCCACGGAAAAGGCTAGAAGGATCCTAATCGCCTCCAAACGGGCTATGGGAGCAAAGGTCTCCTCGTAGTCAATCCCCTCCTTCTAACTGAACCCTTGAGCAACAAGTCTCGACTTGTTCCTCACAACCTCACCCTTCTCTCCCTCTTTGTTTTTCCACACCCACTTGGTACCAATCGGCTTAGACCCTGGGGGAGGGTCAACCAACTCCCACACCTGATTCCTCTCAAAGTTCTCCAACTCCTCATGCATTGAATTAACCCAATTGTGATCAATAGTGCGTGTCCAATGTCTTTTGGCTCAAAAGTAGCAAAAAACGCAAGCATGAGCGAAATGAGAGTTGTTCCGAACCCTCGACCGTGTAGTGCGTTCATTCATGTCGCCGATGATCCTCGAAGCTGGGTGATCCACTTGAACTCGCCGGGGAGGTTCTCGCCTCGATGCTACCTCCCCCTCAACATCAGCGTCTCCTCGTTCTTGATTTGTCGTCGTAGGTGTAGTAGAGGGTCCGTCCATCACCGTAGTCAAAGTAGTGGGTACATGTTCAGCCGGGGGCACCACACCGCCATCTTCATCATCACCATGTGCATGCTCCTCCTCCTGAATGATCTCCTCGCCAAGCTCATCATCACCTGCACACTCAAAGACAAGCTGACTACGTGGCTCTGTCTCGTCGAAGGTTACCTCGCAAGTCTCCACGATTTGGTTAGTTTCAAGATTGAGCACACGATATGCTCTAGAATGACATGCATAACCAAAGAAAATACCATCGACGTACCTAGCCTCAAACTTATCCAACTTCCCCGCCTTTCTTCGAATGAAACACTTGCAACCAAAGACATGGAAGTGACTCACCTTGGGTGTGCGACCATGCATCAACTCATAGCATGTCTTCTTCTTGTGCACTCGAGGTATATCCTGTTTGACACATAGCACGCGGTATTCACCGCCTCAGCCCAATACCTCCTCGGAGTCCTATGCTCATCAAGCATCGTCCGAGCCATCTCGCACAAGGTCCTGTTCTTCCTTTCCACAACACCATTCTGTGGAGGCGTATACGGACTCGAAAACTGGTGCTCAAGACCCAAGTCATGACAAAAGGTTTCAAAACGAGAGTTTCTGAATTCCGAGCCATTATTACTGCGGATAGCTCGTATGGGATCTTCGTGCCTCTCGTTCCTCAACCTCAAGACTAGATCTCGAACAAAACCAAACGTCTCCCCCTTAACCTCGAGAAAGAACACCCATGCATACCGAGAATAGTCGTCCACCACAACCAGGACATACCACTTCCCACCCGCAGATCCCACACGAGCTGGGCCAACAAGGTCCATATGGAGCAGCTCGCATGGATGCTCAGTCATCACATCGGTGAGAGGCGGGTGAGAAGAGGCTACCATCTTGGCATGCCTACACGGCGCACAAACAAACTATTTCTCAAGCCTGAACCGTGGCAATCCTCAGACCAAATTGAGTTTACTCAAGTGCGACAAAAGGTCAAAGCTCAAGTGACCCAACTTCCTATGCCATTTCCACAACTCACTCGCAGAACCAGCCAAGAAACAACGCTCCACACCCGAAGACTGAGAAAAATCAGCATGAAACACCTAACCCTCGGGAACGACCATACAGACAAGGTCCCCTCGAGAGTCCAAACTCCGAGAACCACCTGGCCGAAACAACACCTCAAAGCCCTCATCCAACAACTGGGACACAGAAAGCAAATTGTACCCCAACGATTGAACAAGAGCAACACGCCTCAGAGTGATCTTGTCACTCACTTTGATCTCACCTTCTGAAAGCACACACCCACGCCCATTGTCCCCAAAGGTGATGTACCTCCTTGTCACCACCGGGACGAGACTTGAGAACCACCCCCTGTCTCCGGTCATATGCCTCGAGCAATCAGAGTCAATCAACCAAATGTTCTTCAAGTCTCCCACCTGAAATTCAAAAAGGAGCACGTGAGCGCACAAACGACTCGGCACTGGGGTTAGTACCAAAAGAGTAAAACCAGTGCCGAGCCATTTGCTCGAAAGTGGGGTTAGCACCAACCAAAGCATCTCTCCTACCAAAGCTACCTCCGCGAACACCACCACGGTAACCACCCTGAGGGAACCACCCCTCTCTGCCTAGTGGAGGACCAAAACCATGAAAGAGAACCCGTGGACCGTCCCTCCTCTCCTTCTCAAAGCTACGACTCCACCCATCCCCGTACTGAACTCGAGGGGGAGAACGCCTAGCAACCTGAGCACCTGCAAACTCTCCAGCCCAACCACCAGACCTCCAGAAACAACCTTCGCACCTGTACGAGTCCGAAACCCAAACCGCTGCCTGTCCAGGCCTGCACCGGTCTGACCGGTGCCCCACACTGGTCTGACCGGTGTGACCTGGGCAGCAGTGCCTCCAACAGCCTTCCGCTCTCCCCAAGCCCGAACTGTCCTCACATTCGCCTTGGCCCTGGGCATCTGCACACGAGGCTCAGGTACACCATCGGAAGGGTGGTACTTGTCCTTGTTAGCCCACTCCTTTGCCATTCTCTCCTCACGCTTCCTCTTGAAGCAAAACTCCTCCTTATGACCATCTCTCATACAATAGCCACAATGGAACCTCACAAGCTTAGGCTTAGGATGTGGATGCTCACTTGGTTTCTCACCACTCAAATCCTCCACTGGTTTCCCCTCAATAGCCTTCTCACTTTCTTTCCCAAAGAACACTTTTCCCGAAGTGCTCACAAACTTGATAGGCTTTTGTAGATCATTTGTGGGTGTACGAAACACGGGTGGAGCTGGGGTTGTGTCTAGTCGGTTCTTGAGATGGTTAGGTTTTGGGGGGAAATCATTTTTGTGGTGGGTTTTTGGTGGCTCTGGGATATTCTCTCCACTTCCCTCACCAACCTTGTTTGCCCCAAGTCCCTCACCATCCTGCCTCTTAAACGCCTCGATCATCATCCTCAACTGAGGCTCATGACTAGACAACCAACCCATCAACTTCCTCAAGTCATCATTCTCATCCTGCAAACGATCAACATAATGTGCAAGTTCCAAATTTTTCAAAGCATGCATTTCACAGGTAGAGCATGATGTAGGCATGGGTTCCTTCAATTTAGCCTCAAGAGAACTAGTGTATGCATGCATCTCATCAATCTTAGCATGCAAAATAGGGCAAGAAGTGCAAGCACCTAGCAAGGCGAGGTCTAGACTTAAGCTCGACCACTTCAACCCTAAGCACATCTAGTTCCTCACACTTGGAGGCATGCTTCTCCTTAAACAAAGCAAGATCAGCAAGAAATATGGAGCAATCAAGCACAATCATTCTCACCCGAAACAACAGGGCTAGCCTTAAGGGAATCAATCTCAAGCTTGCTATCAAGCACCTGTGTCTCTAGCTCAGCCACTCTAGTCCTAGCATCCTCGAGTGAAGCCCTAAGCTCTTTTCCCATTTTCTTGGCGTCTCTAAGCATGTCATCACGGTTATCAAGCAAAGAGCCAAGCCTCTCATTCTCCTGGCGCAAGAAGGGAAGTTCATCACGCACCTCGTCGTCGGACTCAGAGTCCAAGTCGCTCTGTGTGCTCTTCTTGCTGCCGGAGCTCAGCGCCATGGTGCAGAAACCATCTCTCGCGAAGTAGCTCAGCCCGCTCAGGTTCTTGGACGACTTCTTGTTCTTGCGACGATCACCTTTTTCTTCACTGCTGCTCGAGCTCGAGGTGGAGTACGCAGAACTGGAGTCGATGTCGCTCGCTCCAACCATCGCTCGGGCCTTGCCTCGGCTCTCCTTCTTCCTCGATCGTCGCTCGTCCTTGTACTTGTTCTTGTGCTTGCTCTTGTGGTCGCGCCTCGACCGGTACTTGCCATCCGTCCTCGACTTGTGCTTGTAGTTGTCCTTGTTCTCAACCTTTTCCGGGCAGTCAGCGACGAAGTGTCCCGGCTTGCCGCACTGGAAGCACGTCCTCGTGTTCCTCCTCATGTTCACCCGGTTCTCGTGCAGCCTCTCGAACCTCCTCGTCAACAGCGCCAGCTCGTCCTCTCCAAGGTCATCAAACTCCTCATCTGGCATAGACATCAAAGAGGAAAAAGAGAACATCCTGGAGGATGGGTTAGAGTTAGCCTTTCCTTTGGAACCACCCACGAGGGCAAGACTATGGGAATCAGTCGTTCCCTCGAGCTTGGCAGTCATGCCCCTATCCACCTCAGCCGACTTGAGCTTCGAGAACAGCTCGTTCACCGTCAGAGTGTCATACTTCTCTGACTCCACAATGGCCTCGAACTTTACGCCCCAAATCGTACGATCCAAAGAGTGTAAGAGCTTGACCGCTCTATCATGATCATCGTACGGGAGCACGTCCACATTGGCCCTCATGCTCTTCACAACCACCGTGAACCTCTGAAACAAGGCATCGATGGACTCACCGGGGAGATGAGTGAAGTTCTCGTACTCTCTCCGGTAGGTCGCATACATCCGTGCCTGAACCTGGGCGTTCCCAACATGAGCCTCCTTCAACACCGCCCAAATCCTACAAGCCAAGTGCTCAGTGTGCACCCGATCTAACTCAGGCTGACACAGAGCACGAAACAAGTAGTCAACCGCCTTATTGTTGGCGTCGAATCTGTCCCTCGATCCAGGAGCGAGGAAGTCCATCGGCTGGACATAGCCTGTGTCCACCGTGACATCCCAAAGGATCTGACCCTTTCCGTGGAGAAACGCACCCATCCGCTTGCTCCACATTTGGTAGTTCTTGCCATCGAAGTGTGGAGGACCCGAACCGTGTTCCTGGTATGCCATCCTTGGATCTTGGACATGTTAGAGTCAATAAAGACCCGAACCGGCTCTGATACCACTTGAAGGACTGATACGGCGACCCAAAGAGGGGGGAGTGAATGGAAGCCGATAAAAATTCTTCTCCAAGGAGATGGAAACTCCTACAAGATAAACACGGCTTCCAACACACGTCTCCGACTCACTACCCAAGTTGGCCAAGCCCACGTAGTCACTGGAGTGCCACTGGACCTAGGAACCAACACACACACCCTTCCGACCCGAGAACGCAGCGGAACACCAAACCTCGAGTCTTCAGACTCACACCGGTCAGACCGGTCAGCACCACTGGTCAGACCGGTTCCTGCTGGTGAAACTGAGCAACTTTCACTAAGTGGCTCTACACCTGTCAGACTGGTGAGACACACCGGTCAGACCGATCGCAGCCTGAAAGCCCCCAAAGCACCAAACAGGCCAACCGACCACCAAACTGACCCAAACTCGAAATAGCAGCCCCACAGGAAAACAGTGAACACACCAAGACGTTCACCTGAGCAAAATCCCACCGAGGGTTGCACCGGTCAGACCGGTCAAGAGCACCGGTCAGACCGGTGTAGCCTGGGCAGCTCGGGATGAACAACACCCGCGGGTCAACTCCCCCAAATCCAAATTTCGATCTCCCGAATCGCTCCACGGACTTGAACAAGACTTTGGGGATATTAGGAACACCTCATGAGGAGTCCATAGCCAAGTTTAATCCCACCAAAACTTGTCCAAAAAGGAGGAATCGAAGAAATCCCGCCAAGAGCACTTCCAACCCAAGAACTCAAGAAACCCCAAAATCGAGCACCTTTACTCACGGATTTGGGAGGGGAATCACAACCCAAAGAACCACGAAGGGTTCCCACAAATTTCCCCCATCAAATCCCCAAGAGAAAGGCCGCGAAAACAACCCAAAGAAATCACCAAGAGAGGGCTCCGAAAATCACCACCAAGAACAACTGGGGAAAACACATCCAAATCTTGAGGAACCATGCCGAATCATCTATACATGAAACAAAGGTTCATACAAGGTCTAGCAAGCCGCCCGATCATCCATCCCTCTCAACAAGATCTCACCATGAAGCTCTCTTGCTAGTCCTATGGAAAACCTAAGGAAAATAGGAAGGAAAATGGAAAAACAAATGAGCTAGGGTTCCAAGAGTTGGCTGCCATCCTCTCACCTCTTGGGTTATATGGAGGCAACCGAATGTCTAAAACGCCCTTCTCTACTAACTAGGGATACAAGCCCCTCAAGGGCGGATTTGGAATTCTTGATGTCTTCACCATCGGACGGATGCCCGGTGACCGCACCCTGCGTAGCCTCGACGCAAGCCATGCGATCCCGACGTGTGTCCTCCGCTTCGAAGATTCCGAACTGCGTCGTCGCACACCGGTCAGACCGGTGCTCCTCACCGGTCAGACCGGTCCCCACCGGTCAGACTAGTCAGACCCACCGGTCGGACCGGCCGGCGCCGCCGGCAAAGACCGTCTTCGGTTCTTCGGTCTTGGCTTTGTGGATCAACCAAGGAACCCGGTGGTTTTTACGGTGAACCACCGGAAACCCCGCGAACTCGGTGTAGCCTCTCGCCAATCTCCACTCATGACTCGGCTCCCACGTAGTCCCGGCTCGACCTTGGTTTTGAGGCTCAACCAAGAAACCGTCCACAACTTCATCTTGTTGTTCATGCCACCATGCGGCCCGCACCGACCCCGCCGGCCACCGGGTCCCTCGAACGAAGCCTACTTGTCTTCTCCACACCCGGAGGCCTCACGAGCGACGACCTTTCGCACTTGTTCTTCACCCGCACCAACACCGGTCAAGCCGCAACCTCGCACTCGCAATACTTAGCCAAGAATCAGTCCACACAACGTTGTCAATCACTCATCACACAAGGAAGCGACCATCCACCGGTCCTCGAACCACACATGGTCCTCACAAATTGCTTAGCCTCATCCACGTCTGGTGACACCTCCTCCTACACAATCTGATTAGCTGGAGCCATGAATTCATTCTGCAAGAAGCAAACCATGCATGTAGGAGCCAAACGACCAGGCTCATCAGGCCTGTCTTTTGGGCGCCACACTTGTTTCCTCTTGATTCCTGCCTACTTCAACTTTTGATTCCTCAAGCGCTGAACCCTTCTCTTTTGGCTTCTCCTCAAACCAGGTAGGCACCACTGTCCTTTTTGCCATAAATACCCTTGATCTTCCTCTTCTTCATGATCAACCCACCTGTAATCAACATGCCTTTTCCTCGGTTGATCATCAATTATATTTATTTTTAGGCGCCGACCATCACTAGGATGCACCCTTCCAATTCTTTCATGGACGGATCGGCGATTGGCAATATCTTGCCTGTATTTGATATACTTATCGCTGCATTCAGGGCAATTATTTTGCGTGAGAAGTTTCAAACCCTCATTCCAGCAGTGTCTGAAGAAGGCACATCCCCAATGTGCACGCTCTTTCTCTCGCATATATTCTTCCTGTTCCTTCCTGCACATCTCTTCTTCATATCTCCGCTTCTCCTCTTCGTATTTATGCTCCGGGTAGCACTCCTTTTCTTACTGACGCTGCCACTTGTTGAGGAGAATACGCGAAGTCACTCTGGGTTTAGAGGATTCACCCACTTCAATTTGACTTCTTAGAAAGTGAGGCTCTCCCTTGTGGATTTGTTCAAATGTTACTTGTCAAGCAGGGTCAACTGAGCCGTCCTATTTCACCTTTGCTGAAGTCAAAACTTTCACTTTTCCTTTCTCTTCAACAACATTCACCATGTTGATTGAGAACCCAATCATGTTCTAAGGAAAAGGATTACCATCCAATTTCATCTTATTATCAAACTTTAGATGACCTTCTTGCATAGCTTTTTGAATTCATTGATGGAACGAGAATTCCTGTCATTAAATCCACAGTACCTCTTTTCTTTCACTCCATCAGGCCGAAGCATCGAATGCCCCTGTGGCAACTTGATTCGGCCTTCTTTCACGAGGAATTCAAAGAGCTTATCTGCCTTGGTCACAACAAAATCATAGGTGCCTTCAGCTTGCTTAATCCACCTCTGATTTACAGTCAATGGCTTTTGCCCCACACTATTTCGGCTGCAGCTATTTTCTATTCATCATCATATTCCTCTCCCTGATCTGCCCTTTCGAGGAATTGATTATAGATGTCAGCTATGTCATTGTGTTTGACAAATCTGGAGTCTTTCTTGAAGCCATAAGCTTGATTGCTCATCAATGACAGTCTGTGCGATAGCTGGCCAAGGTCATCGAACTCCTTGCCGAATAGCTTTTCCCGAATAGCTAGCAACATCCCTGCTACAGCCATACCAGCCAATTGATCATTTAGTATGTTCAAAGAAAAGCACATGCTTTTTGTCTCTGTGAACCTCCTGAGGAACTCCATTGGTGTTTCATTATTCCTGTGCCTTATGGTAGTCAGATCAATTAGCTTTTTCTCATTACTGCCAATGAAATAATGAGCATGACACTTTTGCTCCAAATCCTTCCAAGAGCAGATTGAGTGAGCAGGTAGAGAAGTGAACCATGTAAACGTTGGGCCTGTCAATGATAGAGGGAAATATCTAATTCTGAAGGCCTCATCAGCAGAAGCTTCCCCAAGCTGCATTAGATACTGGGCTATATGTTCCACAGTACTGGTATCATCTTGCCCTGAAAACTTGGTGAACTCCGAGCCAACTTTCACCCTGTTCGGTAAAGACACCCTGTGGTACCATTCCGGGAAGGGTGGTGTATATATGTATCCTTGGTTCTTAGGCTTTAGACTGAATTGATTTTTGAAGCATATCGGTCATTCTCTACACCAGGAGATCAATATTGGTATCTTGATTCCCTGGCCCTCAAACAGGCATCCCTGTAGCACCACCATATCCAGGATTCGGGAGAGCATCAATAGCACTGTAATCCATGAACTCCGAATACCCGTTGTCGTACATGTTCCTTTGCAACCTGTTATTTGTTGGGGCTGTCCTGTAAGTAGAGGCAGGTTGGACTCCAGGAGTGCCGAATGCCATTTCTCCATACGTACGTGGATTAGGTATTGTTTGATGAGGGTTTTGCTGAATTGGTTGACTACCCACGTGCTGAGTTGGCTGAACACTTACACTTTGTGGGGGCGGTTGAACTCTTGCATCTTGACGAGATGGTTGACCAGCAGTGGCAACACTTGAACCTCTTTGTTCCAAATGTTTGTCCACGCTTGGGCCAAAGATACCAACCATCATCTATCAGAAGCTATTTAAAAACGCAGTATTGTGCATAGCCATTATGTCTTCCATAGTTTGTTGAATCATGACAAAAACTTCTTGTTTCTCTGCAGCAACTGTGGTATCAGTTTCTCCTGGCATCAGAACTTTGGGATTTCTGACTTGAGGAATGGCACACCACTCCTATTGCTGGAAAATGACAATAAACACTTTTGTTGGAATTGTTCAATAGCTTCTTTCAGTAGTAACTGTTGTTTCGAAGACAGTTCATTGAAGGTGACATCCATGATATCTTGGATGTCAGGCATCTTGATCAACTAGAAAGTCCCACCTGGCATGCCAAAAAGTGTGTTGACGTAAAATCAGCACCTCACGCCAAGCACACAACAAGCCGAATCAGCTGGCTTAACACACATGGCCTGAGCATTAGAATCCGAAAGTGTGCTAGTCAATTTTCCCTAAAACTGACAAAGGATGAAAGAGGTTAGATAAAACCTGGAACGTGCCGGGTGGTACAAGACAGTTCCGTATTTACGGCTACAAAGCCAATCAAAATGACATATAGCTACAACAAGCTATCTGTCGGCAATCTGAACATCATTTGGGAACTGATAAAACATGTAAACAGGGTATAGCCAAATGCATGACGTAAGCGTGATGAAAGAATCGGTCTTTATTTAAACAACATTGCAGCTCATAACTGTGACCGATTATCAAGGATAAATCATAATAAAATGAATAAAAGCGAAGCACAATCATAAATTTGCAGTAAACATTGCATGCATAGACAAAAAGCACTAGTCTACCGCATGTCTAGGTACTTTCAAATCCGTCGAGCATGACATCAAATAAGTTAATCCACCGCATGATACAACTTGTTTGAAATCACACCACCAACCAAGAATAGATCAATCCACCGCATCATACAATCTAAACATGGAAGGTTAAAAGAATACATTATTTAAAACAAACTTATGAACATGTTTCACTCGTGGTAGGATTGCCGAATACAGCTGTACAGCCGATTCGGGTTCCACGGAAAAGGAACAAACTATACTAGATTAACAAGCTTGTACCCGCAACACGTAGCAATCTAGATTGATTCGAATTTGGCTATTAGAGAGCACGTGACCCATGTATTACGTTGAATTAAAGATTTGAGCAAACAATACATGGATCACAAACAAGATAGAACCGAATCTAGTCAATCTAAATTGGGTAATAAGAGTGTTACATGAATTAAACAGTAGAGCAAAATTCAAAGCAACACATGGTAACTTGATGAACCTACTAGATCTTGCCAAATGTAATAGAGCCGATAACTAGCTCCAAGCTACATCTTAGCCTACCGCATGGCTCTTGATCCAACAAGAAAGCCTTCTTGAACCAAGCTAAAATCAACCGCATGATACTAAGCAATGTAACAAGACTACTTACATCACGGTCTAAATCCACCGCATGATACTAAACATGATACAAGGTTGCCGGTACTTACGGAGGTCGACAGATCGATGGCTCCTCTCGAAGAACTCGACGACTCGACTAGAAGGACTCGAAAGTTGGCACGGGGCCGGTTTGTTGTGAAAATGTTCGATCCCTATTACAAACACTAAGGGTTCATATTTATACCCTTGTTCTAACACGACTCCTAGTCGACCACGATTACAACATTTATTGCCTAAAATTAATGCCGTGGCGCCAATGTTCGTCTCGCACCCTTCATCAATTCGTCCCTTCTTTATATTCAAGCCACGTCATCACGCATTCCCGAATGCTTCCTCTTCCAAGTGTGAAACAACTCTTTTGCCGAATTTTGACATACTCCCGACCGCAGACGCCTTTACCGAATGCTTTGAAGAAAACCTCTTGTCGAACGGTGCTTTTTCCACCAAACTCGGCCCACAGGTCAGTCTCTTCCCTGTACCAATTTTTGGTGTTAACACTTATCATTAGAATGGTTGTCGTAGCATGAAGTTTATGTGGCTTTTCCATTTTGACATGTCTTGCTCATGTTTAGGACTTTGCTCAAGAGAGGGTAAATTTTCGCAAAATTGCTCAATTCTATCTTAGCTTCGTCCAATGGTTGTGAAACTTGGTAGTCATGAAGTTGATGTCATTACGAAGCTGTAGAGTATCTAACTTGCTCATTTGGACATGTGTAGCATATTGTGATGAATTTTGTATACTTGAGAAGCTCTAGGTTGCATGTTTTCAAACTTGAGCCTTGATTCATGCATTGGCAACAAGGGGGAGAAAGAAAGGTGGAGAAAAGGTGCATTGCATCCCTGAAACCTATCCCAAGAGTCAAGGGGGAGCTTGTGCATTTCTTTTGCGTTTTTTTGCTTTTGGGGGGTGTGGTCTGCTGTACGAAATCGACTTGACCGGTTTTGGGAACCAGTCTGACCGGTTTTTGTGGAATCGGTCTGACCGGTTTTTGGAACCGGCCTGACCGGATTGTGCCCAGGTTTGGCACTTGTTCAGGGGGAGCATGCATATGTGCAGGAGGAGCTCTTATTTGCGTTTGTAGTTACTGTTCTTTGCTTGAGCATGGTTTTGTCTCGGATGTGTCGAGCCGTTGCCCTTGCCTAAGGGGTCCGAGACTTGTCTTCTTCAAGTGATCCTGCTCTTTGCCTTTCTTTGGCTTTCGATCGCTTGTTGGAGCTTTTTTTTATTTGTTTATTTTCTTTTTCCTTTTCTCTGATTACCAAATGTGTGTGTTGTCAATGCACGCATCAAGGGGGGATTGAGGACCATGTGTGGTTCAAGGACCGGTGGATGGTCGCTTCCTAGTGTGATGAGTGATTGACAACGTTGTATGGACTGATTCTTGGCTAAGTATTGCAGGTGCAGGTTGCAACTTGACTCGTATTGGTGCAGGTTGAAAACAAGCGCGAAAGGTCGTAGCCGGTGAGGCCTCTAGGTGTGGAGAAGACAACTAGGCTTCGTTCGAGGGTCTTGATGGCCAGCGGGATCAAGTGCGGGCCGCATGGTGGCAAGAACAGCAGGATGAAGTTGGTTTGGTGGACGGTTTCTTGGTTGAGCCACGAAACCAAGGTCGAGCCGGGACTTCGTGGGAGCCAAGTCATCATTGGTGATTGCCGGAGGCTACATCAAGTGCGGGCCGCATGGTGGCAAGAACAGCAAAATGAAGTTGGTTTGGTGGACGGTTTCTTGGTTGAGCCACAAAACCAAGGTCGAGCCGGGACTTCGTGGGAGCCAATTCATCATTGGTGATTGCTGGAGGCTACATCAAGTTCGCGGGGTTTGCGGTGGTTCACCAGAAAATCACCGGGTTACTCGGCTGAGCCACAAAGCCAAGGCCGAAGACCGGGCGTGGTTGTCTGGCCAAAACCGGCCTGACCGGTTTGGAGAACCGGTCTGACCGATTTGGGGTCGCAGGGCGCCGGAAGCTTTGAGGCGGAGGACACGTGTCGGGATCGCAAGGCTTGCGTCGAGGCTACGCGGAGTGCGGTCGCCGGGCATCCGTCCGATGGCGCTGTGAAGACAAATTCCCAAAGTGCCCTTGGTGGGCGTGTATCCTAGTTTAGGCCTTAGGGGCATTTTAGACTTTAGGCTTGCCTCCATATAACCCAAGAGGTGAGAGGATGGTAGCCAACTCTTGGAACCCTAGTTCATTTGCTTTCCTATTTTCCCTTCCTTTTTCTTAGGATTTTTCATAGGACTAGCTCGAGAGCTTCATGGTGAGATCTTGTGAGAGGGTTGGATGATCGGGCGGCAAGCTAGACCTTGTATGAACCTCCTTGGTATGTATAGATGATTCGGCGTGGTTCCTCAAGGCTTTGTTGTGTTGTTCCCGGTTGTTCTTGGTGGTGATTTTCGGAGCCCTATCTTGGTGGTTTTCTCGGTGTGTTTTCAGGACCTTGCACTTGGTGATTTGATGGGTGAAATTTTTGTGAACCCTTTGTGGTTCTTTTGCCTCTGATTCCCTCCCAAATTTTTGAGTCAAGGGGCTCGATTTTGGACTTTTCAGAGTTCTAGGGTTCGAGGTGTTCTTGAGGCTTGACTTTTGATTCCTATTGATTGAATGGGTTTTGGGGACCGATCTTCTAGCCAAGGTAGCCCACGAGGTACCCCATCTATCCCCAAAGTATCACTTTGATCCATGGAACTCATCGGGAGATCGATTGGTGGAAGGTTTGAGTTTTTCCCGCGGGTTGAGTTCTTCCCGACTGTCCAGACCAAAGCTGGTCTGACTGGTTTCCCAAACCGGTCTGACCGGTTAGTCCCGTGGGCTGTCGTGAAGAGTTTTTGGGCAAGGAAGTCCCTGTTGTGCTATGGCTATTCTTGTTCAATGGAGGAGAGGTTCTTGAGGCAGGTTTCTCTCTAGGAATGGTTTTTGGGGAGTTTCTGGACAAAACCGGCCTGACCGCAAACCGGTCTGACTGGTTTCCCTGCCTATGTGAGGCTAAGTCCAACAGAAGCGATCTAACCGGTTTCAAAAACCAGCCTGACCGGTTTGGGCTGCCAGCAGCCGTGTCGTGTGTGTTTCCGCTGCGTGTGTCCTGTGGTTGTTGGTTGGATCTTGCTCCTAGGTTCAGTAGCACTTCAGTGGCTGCGTGGACTTGGAAAGAGAAGATTGCGGAGGTGCACCAGTGAAATAAGGTTCATAGGCCGAATTCTTGAATAGAATTTTTATCGGCTCCCATTCACTCCCCCCCCCCTCTCTGGTTCGCCATTTCGGTCCTTCACACGCGCCGCTATGCTGTACATCTTGCGCCATAGACTCAGGTCAGAGCGACCGTCATACTTCTCAATAGTTGGCTTGAAGTCTTTTGGGTATCTGATTGTCCGGAGACATCGTAAGTAAGCTGGGAAATTATTCACCGCTCCTGGGCTTGCAGATGGGGCATGAGCCACGGGGATGACGTAAAGGTCATTGGGAAGGCCATTGTCTTGGTTGTACTGAGCACATCACAAAAGTTCCTGGTCATGCATGATCCGGAGATCTGTAGCTTGAATGGGGTTGTTGGCATCAAGGGCGTTAGGGACCCCATGCTCGCTGTTGTAGTTTGCACGTCGAGCTACCTCGACTTCATCTCTTATGCGGTGACGCTGACTTCCTTCCGCACGATTGGCCTGGACCGGAGGAGGCTGAGCTCCTGCATTGTGTCTTGGGTTTGGAGCAATGTTTGCCTGAACGTTGGCAGCATTAGCTGCATTGTTGACGACGTTACCAGCGGCATTGGCCGGATCGTTTGCTGGAGCATTAGCCGCCGGGTTGGCTTGCGCGTTGGCTGCAGCATTGGCAGCGGGGTTGACCGGCTGCGCTACTTCATTTTCTCCTGGACCTTCTTCAGCCACCGGGTCAAGGGGACCCTGGCTACAACTTCGCTGGCGAGGATGCTCCGATCTGCTTCTAGAGTAGGAACTTGCTGCGGATCTGCTGTATCCAGGACCTCTTTCTTCAATCTGAGTAGTTGCGACATGGACGTTTGCTTGGAGGCGTCGAACCATTGAGGAATCTTCGAGGTGGTTCAGAGAGGCAAGAGCGGCTCCCAAGTTGGTTTGCGGCGAATTGTAAACTTCGAGTTCATCGCGCTCAAAGTCCCTGAGGAGGTCTCGCGCATGCAGTCTGTTGGCACGAGGTGGATCATCGCGGCGTCGCTGCTGTGGGGCAGCTGGTGCCGCAGGTGCTTGTTGCCCGACGTTGGCGTTGACTTGACCGGTGTTAGCCGGTTGTTGTCCTGCACCTGGGGCAGCAGCAGCGAGCTCTTGTTGTCGTCGAACAGCTCTGGCTGCAGTGGCGTTCTCACGCTCTTGACGTTGTTCATCTGTTTCTCCATCTTGCGGTGGTACATCCGCAGAGAGGCCGAGATCTAGCAATCTAGGGTTTCGAACTCTTCTCCCGGATAGTTCAGGGAGATCGTTGTACGGGCGACCTAGAACGCAAGGTGGTCCAGAGATGAATCTTGGTTCAACCGGCGGCGGTGGGCCGCGGTAAGAGATCGGTGAAACTTCTTGAGGACACGACACTGGTGTGCAGTGTGTTTGGATTTCTCGTGGATAGGGTAGGGTTCTTCGAGGTGACTCCCGCGGCTTCCACGATCTTGAGAGTTGAGTCCAGATTCGATTTGGATCTTACATTTCATGTAGCGTGATGCCACATGAGCAGCGTTGCACAAGCCAAGAGGCATGCTAGAGGTCGAAGGAGTCGTGCAACGGCGTTTGACACGCTCACAGACTTTGATTGTGTCAGAGAGCATGCCCTCGACACGATCGGTCCCAGCGATCAGATCGCTAGGAGTCGGTGGGTGGGTTTCTGCCAACAAATCTGTTTTGATCTGTTGGTTGGTGGTTACCGCGTTGCCTTCAATAATGAGGCAGGCGGCTGGAGCGGTGGATGTCGCCGACATTGAGCCAAAGCAGATGTTGATGGGGTTGGCGAGGATGTCCACCATGCTCTCCGGGAAGATGACGTCGTTGGTTGAAGCCATCGAGTTGCATGAAGAACCTTGACTCAGCCCCTACCTGGCGCGCCAACTGTCAGATGGTGGGATCTAGACAGCCCACGGGGGTGTTATTCCCTGTGGTTTATTTGTTCGGCGGGAAGGAGTCTAAGGCTAAGAACTCGAAGGTGATGGGAAACTGGTTCCCCAATAGGTCGATACGACGGAGAAAACAAGGGGGCATTGAAGACGCACTCATAGAGTAGTCCCCGAGCATTGAAGCAGGCAGCATGGCTGGTTTGATGCTCAAAAGAGAAGAAAACTGAGTCATGGTCTTGATCGAACGAAGTGTAGAGACACCCAGATCTCCTAGCACAGCTGCAAGGAGTGTAGCAGGGCCGACCTCGAGGAGGCCTTGTAGGTGTGCCTGTCAGATGGTGAGATCTGGATAGCCCACGGGGGTGTTAATCCCTGTGGTTTACTTGTTCGGCGGGGAGGAGTCTAAGGCTAAGAACTCGAAGGTCGCACATGAGTATGCGGAACTCAGAGAACATAGCGAGTTTATACTGGTTCGGGCCTCCGGAGAGTAATACCCTACGTCCAGTTGTCGGTGTAGATTGCTTGGGGATTGGATTGATTGTAAAATGGGTCGCCTCGTCCGCCTTATATTGGCCAGCGGATGAGGTCAGTTCCCAGACTCCTGGTCGGTTACGGCCAAGAGACCTAAGTCCACGTTACACGTCTTGCCATATCCCATCGGTTTGTTTGGTCGTAATCCACGAGGTCTTGTTCTGTGCGCCGAGTTTTGAGGTCGTGCTGAACTAGGTCGTCTGGGGAATCTTCTAGGAGGTCTTTAGGAGGTCGTGTGGGCCGCCAACTAGGTCGGTTTGGCCCACTGATAGGTCGACAGGTCTTCTAGTAGGCCGGATCCACTTGTCGGGGACGGCCGTGAGCCTGGTCGATGGGGATCTAGGGGTACCCATGTCTCACAGTGTCGACCTCATAGAGGACTCAAAAGATCCAGTATCTGAGGATACTCAGCAGGATCTTGAAAGGTGCATCGCATGAAGAGGTTGTCAACAATGAAGCTTGGCAAGGTGATGTTAATCTTGAATGTATGGAGTGTAGAGACACCCAGATATCCTGCATAGCTGCGAGGAGTCTCGCAGAGCCACTCAAGGCATGCCGACCTTAGGAAGGTCTCAAAACAAAAGCGCCCAAGCACCCGAAGATACTTGGCAGGGCCATTAGGCGTGCACCCCACCGGGGGGCCTTCATTCCCGACCTAAAATCCTGGGTGTCTAGAGTAGGCTGGTAGGGCTACAAGAGCACACCGACCTCTGAAGGTCACACATCCAAGGCGCCCAACTAGGTTGGCACGGCCGTAGGCATACCGCGGTATTGGAGGACATCGGTATTAAGGCACACTAACCTCAAGGGGGTCATTTTGGTGTCCAGATGACCAACATAGCTGCTGACCATCCAGCAGAGCCATGATACTGAGGTATTGGCGACCTCAGCAATAGGCGCACCGACCACTGGGGCCCGACAAAATCATAGAAGTGAAGTTTCTAGTCTTCATAGTGCTTCTGATCTCCATGGTACATTTAGATCTCTAGGCACCGAGACAGATTTGGCTGAGCAGTGTGGCACGCCCACCCCGAAAGGTCTTCAATCGAACCTAGGACCATTCTGCTCAAGTAATAGAAATATAGGCTTATTGGAATAGGTCCGTTAACAAGTAGAGCCATAGCGGGTGCACTTGGAAGCAGAGCCTAGCGGGTGCAAATAAAAGTCATTAGATCGTAGAGGATGGTCGTGAAGTCGTCGTCGAAAGGGGGGCTGGATTAGGCGCTGGGCATTCTGACACAGGGTCAGGTTTTGTTGTGTAGTGTAGACTGCAGGGTCACGGTTCAACAGTGGTTGAACATTCTCTTGCCACCCAGAAAACGACAAACTGCCCACTGATCGATGGGCTCACTGTAGCCATGTGACTCTGCGGCGGGCTCAGGCATCATTGACGCACTAGCGACAAAAGACGTCGCGAGACAGGGGTAAAGTAATTGCCTTTAATTGTGCATATGTCTGTAGGTCCCAGGACCACATGGTGACAGTGTCATCACTTCACCAACTGGCCAAGGCTTGGATCCAGCTATAAATTGCACCATGAGGCTGAAGGGGGCAAGCACCGAGCCTTGTTGAGCTATGAAGCTGTAGAGTAGTGTTTCCACCATGTCGTGGGCATGCGTTCATCCACCAGATTGTAGGGTCTTTGTTCTTGTAGAAGCTTGGAGCTAGGAGAATTCTTGCGACATGCGGGAAACACCTCCACTCTCTATGCCCTGCCTCTGCGGGGTATCAGGTAGAGTTTGGAGGTGATGCTGTTCGAGTTGAAGCTATAGCAGGACGTCGCTGGTGAGCATCGGGTGCTCACTAGGGCTTGGAATCCCGCGCCGAAGAGCAAGCTCGTGATTGCATTCCAATAGTCTGGTCCTAGCATGCCTTAGGTTGCGCAGCGTTCGGCAACTGTCTCCCGCAAGGCTGCCATCAATGTTCTGGTGCTAGGAGAAGTCTCGCGATGTGCTCTGCTTGGGCAAAGTAGGTCGTGATGATTGCTCTGGGTGGCCCAGGTATTGTAGTATGTTTATCATGTGTGTCAGGTTCTGGATCCAATGAGGTCGCAGACGACTTGTGTACCTTTGAGCGGTCCACGTAATGTTTGCTCTCTTCTGTCATGTACTGGTCGATTTGACAAAATGATTTGTCAAAGACCTAAATTAATATGACGTGGTGGCTTACAAAACATGTTTGCCATCAGGATGACCTGATGTTAGTTTGTTATTTAGCTGACGACCTAAACTCAGGGTTTAGGTCGTGGCTTTGTTCTGTGAATGATGAATCCGTCATAATCTTCTCGTGAACTTCTCAGAATAGAACCCTTGGGGCGTTTTGTACGGTAGAAGGAACCGCAACAGGCAAATCCAGTGGACCCCCCTATAAATAGGGCAGCCGGGTTGGGGTTGACCCCATTCTCCTTTCTTCTTCCTCCCGTCGTTCTCAATTTTGCCTTCGTCACTTTCCCGCAATCTTGTGACTAACTAACTCTCGCGTGTGCACTTTCATCCATCCTATAGCGCCGGCCGGCCACGCGCTAGCACCAGCGCTCCGTGCTGCGCTCAGCCGCACATGCGATAAAGACCTTGTGTGGCATTAGATCCAGTCCGAACCCTAGCAGTGAGATGGCGGCGGAGGCAGCTTCCATCCTAGACCTGCAGACGGTGTGGGTCCAATCGACAATGACAGAGGCTAAGATCCAAGCTTTGGTGGATCGCGGGCTGCTCCGGTTGAAGGAAGAGGTGGAGTAGAAGGCTGTGGCTGGGGAGCAGTTCCCAACTGAAGACGTCAAGGAGCAAGTCGTCTACGCGTCCTTCTTCGAGTGCAGCTTCATGATCCCCGTGGGGGATTTCTTCCGCGGCTTGTTGTACTACTACAAATTGGAGGCGGTACATCTTGTCCCCAACTCCATTACCGTAGTGTCGACCTTCATTCACTTCTGTGAGGCGTATCTGGGGATATCACCTCACTTCTTGTTGTGGAGGTATTTGTTTTGTGTAAAGAGCACTGGCAAGAGGTCGGGACAGTGGGGGCAGTGATGTTCTACTTGAGGTTGGGCCTCAAGACAGAGTGGATAAATAGTGATCTCCCCGACAACACCAACGGGTGGAGGTCGGAGTGGTTTTATATTGCAGATCAACTTCCTGAGCTTCCATGTCATACTGGCCATAAGCCAGTGAAGATATCGGAGTGCGACTTAGGTCTATCGTCCCGTCAGCTCGAGGATCTCAAGGGGGGCCTGGAGCTGGTAAGCGACATGAAGAAGTTGGAGTGACAGGAGCTGTGGTCGCCAGGTCATTCTGCCAACGACTAATTCAGTCGATCAAGGATCGCGTTCACCCCGCATACGAGTACTGGGGGCAGTCAGACCCCACTCGTGAGGTTAGCCGCAAAGTCGCTAAGGAGAAGATGGCGGCCAGAGTATCCAAGATGTACTCTAGGAAAGTGAAGATAAAGAAGTGCCCTAAGGCACACTCACTGGAGAGGCCGGCTGACCCGATAAGACCTTGAGACTTACTTTTTGGGTCATTTTACTTCGTTTGTTGTTGTTTACATACTGTAGTTTTGTTGATCGTCTAGTGTGAGTGTCAGATGTGGTGCCCCGCGCCTCTTCCAGAGGGCGAACTATTGGTGGAGGTTGATGGAGGTTGGTGGAGGTTGATGAAGACACCGATATTGAGGTCGGAGGTGACACTGGGACGGGCCCAGACGCTGGTGGTGCCGCGAAGTCCCGGTGCAAGACCAGGTCGGCGGTGGCGAAGCAGTCAGTCTCGGCGGCTGCTGCTGCGGTCTCTGCGGTTAAGGCCGTAGAGAAGATGAAAAAGAGGAAGAGGAAGGTGAATTCCCCACTGGCGGTTGTGACACCATCAATTCCGACACCCCGGTCGAGGGAGGTCGAATCGAAAGAGGAGGAGGAGGACGAAGCTGTTGAGGAGTTACCGGTTGAGGCGGCTCGGCCGGCAAGGAGGCCAGAAAGTCCTGCTGCCAAGAGGCAGCGGGATTGGTGGAGAAGACGTTGGAGGAAGCCCTCCGTCGTGGTTTGGAGGCGCAGCGAGCTCCTGCCGCAGCGCAGGGCAAGTTGCCTGTGTCGATTAGGCCTCCATTCTTTAGGCCGAAGCCGCGCGTTCTGGCCGTCACGAGGTAAAAAAGTGTTGAGCACTTGATCTCTTTTGCTTGTTGTTGCTGTGCTTGTGAGGTTTTGTTTTCATGTGGCGTTGTTGTGCAGGTCGTTGGCAGAACCGCAGCAGGACCTGGGCGCGTCGGCTTCTCCCTCCCGCACGAGGTCAGCTGACCCTACAGTCATGGGGGAGTCGTTGGTTGATGATGCGCGGACAGCCACTCCGCCGCGGAGAGCGGTTGAGAGTAGGGCAACTTCGCCGCCAGTGGTGGATACAATGGTGGCGAGTCCTCCACGCGCTTTTGAAGCGGGGAAAAGAGCCACTGTTGGGGACGTCGGAGCGGCGGTCTCCCCAAGAATAATTGACGTCGACCCCATCAGTGCTAGACCTGTTGGGGCTAACGACCTGGTCAAGGACCAGCCCCAGATTGACCAGGCGCCAGGAGGCCTAGGGACATCTGGCGCACAGGTACCTGAATCTTCTTCTTCTAGCCCGAGGTTACCGCATCAGGAGATTAACTGGAACAGCACCGCTTGGCAGGATGACATCTTCGAAGACAACGAGGATATGCAAGTCTTGCGTACCAGCATCATGACCATCAACCAAGCGCTGACGATAAGTTTGCTTTACGATGTACTTTTCTTGTTGAAGCTTTGTGTTGAAGTGTTGCTAACGAGCTTGTTTTGCTGTGGCAGTCCTTAGCAGAGCGAGCAAAAAGCCGTGTCGACCTGCTAAAGAATGCAGCGGAGAGGGAGCAACGGATTGCCGACCTTTAGCAGGAACTCAAGCAGGCCCATGAGGCGGTAGCAGCCGAAAAGGAGAGGCTCAAGGACGAGCTTGCTGAAGAAAAGCACAAGGACATAGAGGCTACTACGCAGTTCAACACTTTGTCCATTGGTAGGTCGAATCGTCATATTGATGATCTTGTAGTGGGAAGTATTTTTGTGGCATGCTAACTTGTGGCATCTCGTAGGCTTCCGCAACCATGAAGTGGAGCTCGACACCACCTTGAAGAACACCAAGGAAAAGGTTCGAAACATGGAGGCACACTCCGAGAGGTCGAGGCTGGGGGCCAAGAGCTCAAACAGGCGATGAAGGAAGCCGCTAATAGTGAGTACGCCGTATCCGAGAGGTTGAAGTCGTTGCAGAATAACCAAGTAACCTTTGCAGGGTATGAGGTGGTGCTAAACGACCTGAAGGGTGTGGCCAACTATGCAATGGATTGTATAGCGGTGCAGGCTGAAGGGGCGGAGGAGAAGTCCATCGTAGATGGTCTTGTAGAAACTCCTGTCAGGCTTCTAACTCTGCTGAAGGCGACAAGCTTGGCGGCGGCTAACGACGCGCTAGTGAGGGTGCAGTCTCACTACCCTGACGTCGACATGGCCAAGGTCAAGGCTGGTCCTGACGCTGAGAAAGACCTCATAGCTCTGGAGCTAGAGGTTCGGGACGCCGCCACCGAGGTGATGCATAATCTGGACTATGAAGGCGACGACGGCGAAGCGTAGTCTGGACATAGGAGTAGTACCTTCCCCTTCTCTCGGTCTTGTAAACACTTTTGTTGAACTTGAATGAATGACTTTCCTCGTGCCTGTGTGAGGTTGGTAGTCTTTTTGTAGATGACGATGTCTTGTTTCTTGTCTCGCTAACCACTTCTCACGGAGAGGCGGGCTTACCGACCTCCACAGCTCAGTGTGGAGGCTTACGTGAGGTCGGCGCGCGAGGGAGGACCCTAGGGCTCAGGTCTGGTGACCTTTTCGACCAGGCATGCTCGCAGCGACAGGAGGCTTTGTATTCATTAGGGATGATATCCTCAGGTCGAACGACCTTTAGGTTGGCTTTGAGTCAAGCCCCTGAGCATGTCGAGGGTGAGGAGTAGGCGAGAATCTGTGACCCCTAGGTTTTGCAACCCATGTATTGGTTTTAGCAAAGCCCTCGAGCATGTCGGGGGGGGTGGGGGGGGGGAGGGTTTGTGATATGATAGGGGGGAGGGTAGTACTCGACACATAGCAGATAACTGCTTGAAATATTAATGTATTTAATCTGAAAAAAGTACAAAGAAAGGAAATACATAGCTGGCAATTAAAAAACTATTCTGCGGATGGAATCGTCGTAGGTGCACCACGTTCCAAGGGTTTGGTACTCCTTGTCTGTCGCCCCATTGAAGGCAGTAAGTAGATGGGCTGACAACTTCAGTGATGATGAAGGGTCCCTCCCAAGGGGCAGATAACTTGTGCATGTCGTTGATCTTCTGGATGCGCCTGAGGATGAGGTCGCCAACATTAAAGGAAGTTTCCTTAACATTGTGGTCGTCATAGCGTCAAAGTTGTTGATCATGATGGGCTTGTCCCATGATAGTAGATAGTCTCTGCTCTTCGAGGCTATCGAGGACGACATGGTGTGTTTGCTCGGCCTCTCATTCCTCGTAGAACTCGATGCGTGAAGCTCCAAAGGCGAGGTCGGTGGGTAGTACGGCTTCTGATCCATAGACCAGAAAGAATGGTGAAAAGCTCATGGCGGAGCTCGGCTAGCCACCGGGTGGCGTAGTTCGAGGCGTCGTCGTAGATGCGATCTTTGAGAGCCTGAAAGACCATGTCGTTGGCTCGTTCGGCCTAGTCGTTACACCGAGGGTGGGCTACCGAGGAGTAGTAGATGTTGATAGTGTTGTCTTGGCAGAAATCCCAAAAGTCGGAGCCAGTGAAGCCTGCACCCAGGTCGGTAATGATCTTGTTGGGCACACCGAAGCGGTGTGTGATGTCTTTGATGAACTTTGCCACATCTTTCGATGTTACTTTCACAACGGGTCGGACTTGAATCCACTTGGTGAATTTGTCGACGACCACCAGTATGTGTTTGTAGCTGCCTGGGGCGGTACGAAACGGTCCTACGGAGTCGAGACCCCACATCGCGAAGGGCCATGATGGAGGGATGGTGTGTATGACTTGAGCCGGCAGGTGTTGCTATTTGGCAAAGAATTGACATCCTTTGCACCTCTTAACGAGGTCTTTAGCGTCGGTCATGGTCGTGGGCCAGTAGAATTCAGATCGGTATGCCTTGCCGACCAAGTTGGTGGATGCCGCATGGATCTCAGCTAGGTGTTGTAGACCTTCTGATCTTAAGAGGCATTTCATCAATATGCCAGTAGAGGCGGCATTTCTGTATAGGTTGGTACCAATCATGACGCAGTTGGCACTTCGTCGTTGATGTGACCATGCCAAGGCAATCAACATTCACCATGTGGTCAAGACAACTATTCAAGGTGAAAGCTAAACTTAGTTCACAATTGTTTAGATTCCCAACTACAAGACTACTCCTTGGTTTGTATGATTATAGATTCAAACATATTGCTGTGATGGAAGAAAAATATCATGATATTATCACAACACTACAAGTCATTCGCCTTTTACAATTATTTGGACAACAAGAGTTAGAGTCGAGGATGACTCCTTTTAAAGGGATGGAGGATGATTTGACCATGCAAGCACCGACAGCCTCTCCAACCACATTTCCAATTTCTACCGGACCTATCACTCGTAGCCAAGCTAAAAAGATCCAACAAGAGGTTCACGCGCTACTTTATGAGTTGCAACTCAATTCCAATGATAACTTTATGCTACCTAAGTCTTGTATGTAGATACTACTTAGGTACGTTGAAGAGAATCATCAAGACGAAGGTCACGAAGCTAGAATCGGCAAAGTTCTCGTCACTCAGCAAGGCCATTTAGCAATTTCCAGCAATCAGCAAGTCATTCGGCAAGCCATTCGGCAAAGTCCTAAGTCTGAAGTTCGGGAATTAAACTGTACCAATCTACGAAGTTTCACATAGCATGCTATACACCGTTGGAAAGCTTATCGAGTTAGCTTTCCAATGCATCCAGTCCCACGTCATTTGAAGATTCCTAGAAGAAGTTATGATCGAAACATTGAAGATTGCTCAGCAGTCAAACAGTAACGCGGAAACAACTCAGAAGGTCATCTCGGGAGATCCTTTCACATTGGCGACGTATTTAGTTTGTTTCCGTGTTTCCACCCACCTAGGAGGGTTGCTCCTAGTATAAATACCCCCCCATATGTAAGCTAAAAAGAACTTTTGGATGATTTGAGATTAATCCAGTGATATTGCAGCCGAGCAGCCCGAGTGCTTACTCATCCCTTGTTCTTCCTCGTTCTACTTGGACTTGTGAAGAGATCTCTCTGAGGTCCACTAGTTCGTGCTTTGTGAGTTCCAGTACGGCTGCCTCACCTTGTGTGGATTAGCTCCGGTTGTGGTTCTACGGTCACTTGGAGATCGAGTCGAAGTCCTCGTGGTTTCGGTGTCTCTCTCCCCGTCGTTTGGGTCGCATCCAACCTTGGCTAGGTATAAAGCTAGTTATCCACTGATCTTCAGCAAGTTATCTTCTAATTCCAGTAAGTTATCATCCTCTTTCCGCTAACCTATTGTCGTTCTTCAAGTTCAGGACCTACTGCCGTGAAGATCGGGCCATCCTCGTTCTAACGCCGGGTTAAAACCTATCAACTGGTATCAGAGCTTTCGTTGACACGGTAGGTCTCATCACCATCCATATATTTATCCTTATTTGATTTGCTACATATATTTTTTCATATCCTATAGTCCAAAGCCAAAAAAATACCTATAGCCCTTTGTCGGTACTGCTACCTTGTGTTCTTGCGTTCTTCAAGTTTCTAGTCTCCACCGTTTATTATATATCTTTTGTTATCAGCACCCTTGTTAGTATTTTAAAAAAAGGTTAAAAAAGAGATAGAAAACATTCAAAAAAGAAGTTATAGAGGAGCAACGAAACAAAAATTGAAGGAAGAAGCGTGTTGCTGAAATTTTCAGTTGCATCTTGAAGTTGGTGGTGATCTTGTTTGCTGCAACTTTATATCTTTTGAACACATCAATTTACTTGGTTGACAGTACTGCAGCCCCTCCTTGTTTAGCCACCTATAGCTCCACTTCAAATCTCAAACCGGGCCATTCAAATCGTAATCCTTACGACCTCACTACCACCTCAGTTGAAGCTGCCAACACTAGCACAATCACAGTCCTTGAGGACATGCAGAACTTGGGTAAGTAAGAGGTGAGATCTAGTGTATCCACAATTTTTGTTTTCTATTCCACTTTCTTGTTGCCCCTAACATGGCAAGACCATATTCAAGTGTTCGTCACGGTGGACATAGAGAAACAGAGGCACCAATCTCCCGGGCTGAGTTACATCATTTTGAAAACTCATTTTAAGAGGCCATGGAGAGAATGTTCGATAAGCGTTTCCCTGCACCACTTGGTCACTATGCTCCACAAGAACATAGCCCAACCACAACTTATGGTGGTATGTTGGGCCGTAGTGGACAGCATGGGGGAGGTGCTCGTGGGCATAGTCCTCGCCCATGTGTGCTCAGTGGTGCTGAAGATGCTTCCACCAAAAGAAAAAATCAGCGAGAGAGTGCGAAACAATTAAGAGTTATCCAGAAAAATAGTGAGGGAGAGTTTCCACAGCCACATAACACCCCACAGCCTCAAAGAACCCAAAAAAGGGGAAAAGAGGGATTAGTCATAATGGCTAGAAAAGGGGACTCAAAAGAATTGAGTGTACCCAATGCCAAAATGAGTGAAAAAGAGGACAAATCTTGTGAGGAATTATTCACTTCTAACATCTTAATCTCTTCTTCTAGTCGTGTTTCTTGTGTGATGCAGGCATGTGAAGAAAAAGATGTGGTGAATTATGACCAGCCCCCAATATTTGATGACGAAGATCAAGTGATGGTTATGGGTAGAGTTGCCGCACTTTCATTGTTTAACATGCAACATCAGGTTCAGATTGAAGACAATACCAATGCATATCCTGCCACATCAAGTGGTACATCTTCAAAAACATTTGTGGAGGTTTCAGCTCATGGTTGTTTTGCATCCATTGCTGCTCCAATTTCATTAGGGGACACGGTGAAGTATGACATATATGAATACATTGCCCCACTAGACATTGAAGTAATTGTACATCAAAATACATGTGAGAATGCAGGCTACATAACCAAACTGAAAGAGAGTGAAAACAAAAGAGAGTTGAGTGATTCCACCTTCTTGGGCCTTGAGAGTACCAGTACTGTGAGCATGAGAGATACACCACTGCAAAATAAAGAGTTAGAATGCAAGTTGTGTGAGGATATTTTTGTGTCACACCCTGAAATTTCCAATTTCAGGATGTGAATAGAAAGAATAATTAAATAACAATTTTCTCATAATTTTAAAACTTTTCCAACATTTATTTTCTTTACAGGAAATATAGTATAGGGAAAATCCTTGTTTGATTTTCTAAATCAAATTAAAAGTAGTGAGTGTTGCATTCATGCCGATGCATCTTGGTGCTTCCTGAGTGTTTAAGGTTTCAGAAACGCGTTTAGGAGCTGTCCAAATCCTTCTGAAAATTTTCCGGACTTTTCCAGAATTTATTCTCATTTTCTCTAAGCTTATTCTATTTATTAGAAGGCTCTAAAATCATTTTCATGAGCTCCAAATGCTTAATTTGGATTGTTCATATCTTAATCTATCTCTAGGAATTTTCCTGGAATTTTTGGAATATTTTTCGTGGCTTTTATGAATTATCTAGCTATTTCTAGATTATTCTTTTCCCGAAAATAAATTCTGAAAATAAATGAAATCCCTTTTCCCTTTTCCTTTCTACCTTCCTCTCTTTTGGCCCACAGCTGCTTTCAACCCAGTAGCCGAAGTCCGGCTGTGGCCCTCAACTCACTTCCCTTAGCCGCACGCCAGCCCAACTCGGCCCGTCAGTTGAAGTCTAGTGTTGCTCCCTCAACTCCTTCGCCGGCCGCAGTTGCTCCACAGGCCGCTACCCACCAAGCCCAGCCCACGACTGGCCCAACTAGCAAAAATAGCCCAGCTCGGCCCAGCTATTGTTCCGGCCCGCGCCCGCTCCCAGCCCGGCCACGAGCCCGCCCGCGCGGGCCCATCCGGCGCCGTCGTCCGCCTCGTGCCGACCCGGACTCGCCGGAGTCCGGGGGCACCCCGCCGGCGCCGCGCGCCTCTAGGCGTCCGAGCCGGGCACGACTCAGTCTCCTGCGCTCCGCGCCCTTAAAACCCCACCCCGCCGCCTTCCTCGCCTACGCGTCGCGCCACCCTCCTTAGAGTGCCGCCGCCCCCATGGGAGCCGAGCTCCGCTGCACCGTCCCGCCGACGAGATAGCGACGGAGCAAAATCGACCCCGCTGGGAGTTTCCCCAAGCCAAGCCGCGCATCCTCCGCCGATTCCCGTCGCTTGGAGCCCGCCGGAACGGCGCCGCCGCCTAGCACCACTGTCGGCCGACCGGGTCCGCCGTCGATGGGATGCTACCGCCCATGTCCGGCTGTGGTAAGCCCTTCCCTATGTTCCCCATCCCCTCCTCTTTCTTTTCCCCCCCTATCCGAGCTCGTCGTCGTCCCAGGCCGTCGGTGACCCCGCCGGCCGGAGCTCCCCTGCTGTTCTATTCGCCTGGCGCGTGTCTGAACCGAAGGAAGAAGAAAGGCCTGGCAACTTTGCGTTTAGGCCCCTGTAATCTCTTTTAATCTTTTGATGCTTTCGTGTGTCTAGCTCTTTTCATAGATAACCCCTAGATCTACTAGATCCTCACAACCAGATCCAATCTAAGCCCTTTTTCAGATCTAACCCTGAGCTTTATCAATTTTGCGAGCACTTTTGCATGTGTCTTGCAGACCTTCTTAGCTAGCCCTTGAGATCTATTGTTAATCCCGTTTAGGTCCCTGCTACCCTGTTTCCTTCATAAAATTTTGTTGCAGCTCTGATTTAATCCATTCAAACTGCGTTTGGTCCATAATAACACAAAGCATGCGTTAGCGGAGTGTTTTCAGCATGTTTTGTTTCTGAAAATAAAATGAATATTAATTTTTATTAATACCTAGTTATACATGTCTTTTCCAAATAAAAGTAATATAGATCTATACATCGTTTTTTATAAGCAAGTTTAATTTAATTAATATTTATATCACATGTTTTTTACATAAAAGTTAATTAGGTCTTTATCTTAGTTTTCGTAAACCAAATGTCAATTTGTTTAATAGTTAATTAATCTTTTCTAATTAAAATTGGATTAGACTTTACATCGGCTTTTATAATAAGTATTAATTTGATTAATGCCAATACCATAATGTTTTTAATAATAATATGATCCACTTGAATTACAAAGTTCCGTTTAGATTGTTCATATAGTTTAGTTTTTCCAAATTAAATATTTAATTGATTAATTCATATATGAATCTTTATAAATATAACTTGACTAGTCCTTTACACCGGTTTTGCAAATAAAGTTTAATTTAGTTTAATTCCAACATGGGGTATTTTATTTATGAAATATCCTTGCATATATTTTGTTAATTAAAATAAATCCAGCTCATAGCCTTGTTCTCTTATTCATGCAAACAATTCGTTAGACGCTCGGTGTCAGCTTTATCTCTTTTGATCAAGTTTATCAGAAGCTCTAAACCTTTCTAGTGTTAGCCCAAGCCAAATCAGGTGCATCCAATCAAGTCTTAGAGTTTCTACTTAACCTAGTAGTTTTATCTGTGTGAGTAGTTTGCACTGCTCATTTGCCTATCAAGTAATCTTACCACCCTTGTTTCATGTTTATCTTAGAATCTTGTTTATCAGCATCTAGCTAGTTGATGTCTATTCCACCTCAGTTTGGTTGTTTCTTTTTGATTCAGCTGTGTTCTTGTACCTAATCTATCGTAGCTATCTTTCTTTAGAGTTTACCCTGTTATCTGCTTCACCTGTCAGATCAGTTCACCCTTGGTTAGTGTGTTAGTTGTTCATTCGAGTTCTCTTCGTAGATTAGTTTTCCTAAACCCACCTTAAGGTTTTCTTGTGCGCTTCATAGTTCAGTGCTACCGCTCTCGTTTGCTTCACCCTAACTTGTACGTTAGCATGTGTATCACCTGTTACTTGTTTTAATGCCAAAACTACATGTTAATTTTGACTAATTTTTATTCCAATGCTTTTATAAATAAAAAGTGATTAGGTTCTAATCTGGTTTTCTTTAATCATGATGTAATTGGTTAATCCCTATTCATAACTAGTTTTTCTAAATAAATGATGTTAGAGTTAAACATCAGTTTTCATAATAAAGTTAATATGCCTAATGACTTCATAAATGCCTTTTCAATATTAAATATGTTTAGTTGAACACGTGATATAAAGTTACTCGTCTAGATATCTTATACTCGCTTTTATCTTTCTAAAGTAATTGTTAACTTGACATAACTTTCACTCGAATGTTATAAATAAAATATGATTAGGTTTATTGCGATTTCTTTAATTAAATGTAACTTGTTTAATGGTAACATAGAGTATTTCTCTGAAATATTCTTTCACATGATTTCATAATAGTCTCTTGTTGTTTGATAATGATCTCACGATAGTTTCAAGGTTAGTTCTGTTCCAGCGTTTCTTGCGCTTGCGTAACCAATAGAATCGAGCTCTATTTCAGTGTGGTCTTTCCGGTCCTTGCTCAATCTTCCGTGGCCATCTCTTCAAAGTTAACCAAGCCTTTCCCTTCCAAGCACACTTTGTGTTCTTTAGTGATCCATCTAATCAAGCCTATCCTTTAGTGCGTTATTTTAAAGCTTTGATTTGATTGATGTATTGTTCTTAGTTGTACTCGTGCGCTTGCTTTGCATGTTTTGTGCTCGATGATTGATGCGAGTTGAATGAACGTGGTTCAAGAGCTTACGAGAATGTGAAGGTGAAGATATTCTGAGCAACTACACTTTGGTTAAAGGCAAGTGTGTCCTTGATCTTTTGTCCTAATAACTTTATTAATCACTATTGCATTGCTTTGCATTAACTTTGATGGGTTCCTATTAAGGATGACTAGCCTCATTGACCATTATCTTGAACCCGGTTTTATTTAATTCTGATGGTAGATGTTGCTTAGTGTGCTCAACCGGGTTGGTGTTAGTCAACATGGTTATCATTTTATGCTCTATGTTCCTTTATGATAATTTTAATACAAGATCACTGTGCATTAATCGGAACATGGAGAACCACCCAGGAAAACAGTACAACCACAAGAACTAATGGGCAATGGTCTTGGCCAATTAATTAGGAACTTTAGCTTGGGGTGATCTTACCTGATAAGGACAAGGGATCAGCGGTACTCCGGGGTATGGACTCGCTCTAGCAGGGGGTTGGGTGAGTTCTTTATTCTATGGTGGGGTATTGACCTGCTAGGGGACTTTATACCTTAATAACTGATCCGGACCTTGTGGGTCACTACTTGTTGGAGAACCTTTGTAAAGGCCTTGTAGTGTCCCTATGCAGCCACACCTCGGTAGTGTGTATGGTGCCTGATCAGCATCGCATGGTTGGGTCCAAAGTTCTTCGGAGCTTTTACGCTGCTTTTAGTGAATGTGTACAACCTCTGCAGAGTGTAAAACTAATCGATTAGCCGTGCTCACGGTCAAGAGCGGCCTGGACCGTCACATGATAACTGAACTTGAAGATGGACTTAAATTGTTATATGTGTTATGGTTATGCTTGCCATGTGTTCATGGTGTATCTCTTATCTTTATGCTTAATTGAGGGTTGGTATAAACTTATACTTTATTAGTAATCAGGTGCTAATAAAATTTGACCAACTAAAATGCTAAATGCTTTGAGCCAATCCACTATAAAGCCTTTGCATTCATATATTTCTCCACACTTGTTGAGTACGACAAGTGCTCACCCTTGCTATAAACAATGTTGCTCAGAAGGAGGAAGCTACTCTGAAGTCTTGTGAAGATGTTGCTGGTTCTAGGCGTACGCAACCCCCAGTCAACTGCCTGTGATGTTTGGTGCCTTCGTTTCCAGGATTAAGTGTAAACTCTGATAATCTCCATTTTTCTTACGTGATACTATTTCTGTATACACTTATATGTCACTATATGCATGAAACTTGATGCTGGCATGCATATAGGTTTGCACTTGGTTTTCTTCGGAAAAACAGGTGTGACATTTTGAAACTAAGAATCCCATCTCTACTTCTAGTGTTTTCTTCCCAAATGTGCAGGTTTGCAATGAGAATGAGGAAGAGGTGGATCCTAATGATGCTACCATACATGTTGATAGATTTGAGAAGGTATCCATTCATCCGATCCAATTATATGCTACCCAAAACATGAGCCTTAACGGGGAAAGTGGTAAGATTTCAGAAGTGTCATACATGATACTTGCACTTCAAAAAAATACGAAAGGTATTGAAATTGGTTTAGATCTGAATTTGCAAAATATTATGGTGAGAAATTATGATGAACCACATGTTTCAAATGAAATTGACTATGATAGTTGTACTGATTTGGTAATGTCACATGATGACATCTTTGCTGAAATTTTGCAACTTGATAATCAAAGTTTAGTTCTGAATGATCTTTTCTATGATTTAATATGGTTCATATACATCATACTATACACTTATATATCTGATACTTTGCATGTAAATAAATTTGGTAATTTAGAATTGGATACTCATGACATTACAACAATAGAATATAGTCAAAATCTTTGTGCTGATTTGACTGAATCTCATGTTGATACAAGTAATGAGTTTTATTTTGATAAGAAACTTGTGCTAACATGTTCCATTAATTCACCCAAAAATTTTCCATCCTGTTTCGAAATCTTTGAGTTTGACATGGTCTACAATATGAATGGCAAGAATGTTTCTGTTTTATCTTTTGATAGTATGACCTTGTAAAGATGAAATATGATAATATGAATCAAATGATTGGCTTGAAAGAAATTTTTGTGTTTCCATCTTTGAAGCTATTTGCTAGTTAGCCAACATTGAGAGAATGTTTCAAATGTGGAAAAGGTAATAATTGGACGATTAATTATAATGGAACAAGTGGACAAAACAAAATGAAAGATTATTGTAATTATCGTGTACATCCACCCTCTGTTTTGTCTGGGCTGTTTCCAGGTAAACAAAAGTCGGGGACAACTTTTCTTCAAGGGAGGGAGGATGATGTGACCATGCCAAGGCAATCAACATTCACCATGTGGTCAAGACAATTATTCAAGGTGAAAGCTAAACTTAGTTCTCAATTGTTTAGATTCCCACCTACAAGACTACTCCTTTCTTTGTATGATTATAGATTCAAACATATTGCTGTGATGGAAGAAGAATATCATGATATTATCACAACACTACAAGTCATTCGCCTTTTACAATTATTTGGACAACAAGAGTTAGAGTCGAGGACGACTCCTTTTAAAGGGAGGGAGGATGATATGACCATGCCAGCACCGACAGCCTCTCCAACCAACATTTTCAATTTCTACCGGACCTATCACTCGTAGCCGAGCTAAAAAGATCCAACAAGAGGTGCACACACTACTTTATGAGTTGCAACTCAATTCCAATGATAACTTTATGCTACCTAAGTCTTGTATGTTGATACTACTTAGGTACGTTGAACAGAATCATCAAGACGAAGGTCACGATGCTAGAATCGGCAAAGTTCCCATCATTCGGCAAGGTCATTCGGCAATTTCTAGCAATCAGCAAGTCATTCGGCAAAGTCTTGAGTCTGAAGTTCGGGCATTAAACTATACCAATCTACGAAGTTTCACATAGCATGCTATACACCATTGGAAAGCTTATCGAGTTAGCTTTCCAACGCATCCTGTCCCACGTCATTTGAAGATTCCTATAAGAAGTTATGATCGAAACATTGAAGACTGATCAGCAGTCAAACAGTCACGCGGAAACAACTCAGAAGGTCATCTCGGGAGATCCTTTCACATTGGCGACGTATTCAACTAGTTTTCGTGTTTCCACCCACCTAGGAGGGTTGTTCCTAGTATAAATACCCCCCATATGTAAGCTAAAAAGAACTTTTGGATGATTTGAGATTAATCCAGTGATATTGCAGCCGAGCTGCCCGAGTGCTTACTCATTCCTTGTTTTTCCTCGTTCTACTTGGACTTGTGAAGAGATCCCTCTAAGGTCCACTAGTTCATGCTTTGTGAGTTCCAGTATGGCTGCCTCACCTTGTGTGGATTAGCTCCGGTTGTGGTTCTATGGTGGTTTGGAGATTGAGTCGAAGTCCTCGTGGTTTCGGTGTCTCTCTCCCCGTCGTTTGGGTCGCATCCAACCTTGGCTAGGTATAAAGCTAGTTATCCTCTGATCTTCAGCAAGTTATCTTCTAATTCCAGTAAGTTATCATCCTCTTTCCGCTACCCCATCGTCGTTCTTCTAGTTCAAGACCTACTGCCATGAAGATCGGGCCATCCTCGTTCTAACGCCGGGTTAGAACCTATCAGTCGTGTGATACGTTCTCTTTCTGCTTTGTTGTCTGGGATGAGCTAGTCAAGTATGAAGTCTATGAAGATCTTGCGCCAATCATCTTCTCTTTCTGACATGAGCATGTCACGGTTAGGTGTGGAGGTTTGATCGTGTTGGGGCGGATCTGGGTTATCTGAATCCAAGAGTTTGATTGAAGGCTTGCGTAGGTCTTGGACGAACACGCCTGCTGGGACTAGAGCTCGTCAAGAGCCTAGTTTGGAAAGTACATCGGCGGCCACGTTATTGTTTCGTGGGACGTGCTGGAACTTGATTCCTTCGAAGTGGCCTTCGAGTTTGCGAGTCTCGGCACAATAAGCATCCATCGTATCCTTGACGTAGTCCCATTCCTTGTTGACTTGCTCGATGACGGCCTTGGAGTCACCAAATGCTAGTAGTCACTTGAAGCTAGGGGAGATTACTATACGGAGACCATGAATTAGGGCTTCGTACACTGCGCCATTGTTGGAGGCCTTGTAGTGGATTTGCAAGATGTACATAAGCTGCTCCCCTTGAGGAGAGATGAGTAGTACGCCTGCGCCTGCTCCTTCGAGGTTGAGGGACCATCAAAGTACATTATCCAGTGTTCAGGCCGCTCCTTGGGAGGGGGCATCTAGATTTCTATCCACTCAAACACGAAGTCTGCGAGGATCTGTGACTTGATCACTTGCCAGGGGCAAAACTCGATTTCAAATTCTCCAAGCTCAACTTACCACTTGATGATGCGGCCGTTGGTGTCACGGTTGTGGATGATCTCTCTTAGTGGGAACGATGAGGGAACCACAATCTTTTGAGCTTGGAAGTAGTGACGAAGCTTTCTCGATGTGATCAGGAGTGCATAGAGCAACTTCTGAGCCTGAGTATAACATGTTTTAGCATCGGCCAGGACCTCGCTTATGTAGTACATAGGTCGTTGAATAGGGTTGGCCTTCCCTTCTTCTCGTTCAGCAACGAGGACTATGTTGACCACATTAGTGGTGGCAGAGATGTCGAGTAGGAGTGTTTCCTTTGGGATTGGCGGGGTCATGATTGGTGGCGTCGTCAAGGATTCTTTAAGATTTTCAAATGCTTTTTGGGCTTCACCGTCCCACACGAACTTGTCTGCCTTCTTCAATAGCTTGAAGAAAGGTAAACCTTTCTCGTCGAGCTTACTGATGAAACGACCCAGGGCCGCCATCATTCCTGTGAGCTTCATGACATCTTCCTTGTTGGATGGCTTGGCCATCTTGCGGATAGCGTCGACCTTCGCAGGGTTGGCTTCAATGCCTCGGAGAAATGAGTCGACCATGAAGCCCAGAAGCAATCTAGAGGGCACACCAAAGACACACTTGGTTAGGTTGAGCTTCCATTGGAACTCTCGTAGGTTGGTGAAGGTTTAAGTGAGGTCGGCGATGAGCTGATCTTCTTTGGTGGTCTTGACGACCACATCATCTACGTAAGCTTCAACATTCTTCTCGATCTGTGACGCTAGACACTTCTGAATTGCCTTCTGATATGTTGCTCCAACGTTTTTAGGCCAAAGGTCATGACCTTGTAGCAATAGACATCGTGAGGCGTTATGAATGTCGGTTTGTCTTCGTCGTCGGGATGCAGAGCTATCTGGTGATACCCTAAGTAGCAGTAGAGGAAGCAGAGTAGAACGCTGCCAGCCATAGAGTCTACAACCTGGTCGATGCGAGAAAGAAGGAAGGGATCCTTTGGGCAGTGCTTGTTGAGGTTGGTGTAATCGATACGCATCCTTAATCCGTCAGTTTTCTTTGGTACAAGGACCGGGTTTGCGAGCCAAGCCGGGTGTTTACATTCTCTGATCAATCCTGCAACTAAGATCTTACAGATTTCTACTTCTATAGCTTGTTTTTTATCTTTTGCATATCGCTAGAGCTTTTGCTTGATAGGTCATGCAGTCTTGTTGTGTGTGCTCAACCAGCACCCTGGGGACACCAGGCATATCAGATGGGCACCATGTGAAGATGTCAGCATTGTCCCTGAGGAAACTGGTGAGCGTGATTTCCTATTTGGGGTCGAGGTTGGCCCTGATGACGACTTCCTTGCATGCGTCGGGCAGGCCGAGGCAAACTTTCTTAACGGCTGGACTTGGGTCCAAGCCGTGCTTGTGCGTTTCTGTTCTGGCACCTCCAGGGTGGGTTGGTCGATCTTGGCTGCCTGGGCGACCATGAACATTACTACAACTTTGATTGTTGAGTCTTTAGAGAGCTCGACGGTAGCTTTCGTAGTTGTAGGAGACCATGATATCTCAGGGGACGGAGAGAATTCCATTTGGAGTTGGCATCTTCATGATGAGGTAGGTGTGATGAGGTATGGCCATGAACTTGGCGAGCATAGGTCGCCTGAGGATGGCATGGTATGAGAAGCGGAAATCCGCGACCTCGAATGTCAAGTATTCCATAAGGAAGTTCTCCTTTGTGCCAAAGGTGACCGGTAGGCATACACGACCTATGGGGTACGCAGCCTTGTCGGGTACGACCCCATAGAAGGGATCATCGCAGGCAGTCATCTTGTTGAAGTCGAATTCCATCTTGCGTAGCGTCTCTGTGAAGATGATGTTCAAACTGCTGCCCCCATCAATGAGGGTCTTAGATAGTGTTAGTTGGTGAGATCTGAACAGCCCACGGGGGGTGTTAATCCCTGTGGTTTATTTGTTCGGTGGGGAGGAGTCTAAGTCTAAGAACTCGAAGGTCGCACACGAGTACGCGGAACATAGAGAACATGGCGAGTTTATACTGGTTTGGGCCTCCGGAGAGTAATACCTTACATCCAATTGTCGGTGTAGATTGCTTGAGGATTGGTCGAGGTGAAGTTACAAGGGGGATCACCTCGTTCGCCTTATATTGGCCAGTAGATGAGGTCGGTTGCCAGACTCCTGGTCGGTTACGGCCAGGAGACCAAAGTCTACGTTACACATCTTGCCATATCCCGTCGATTTGCTTTAGGTGGAGTCCACCGAGGTCTCGTCTTGCCTTGTACGCCAAGTGTTGAGGTCGTGTTGGATTAGGTCGTCTGGGGGAATCTTCTGGAAGGTCTTCGGGAGGTCGTGTGGGCTGCCAACTAGGTCGGTTGGGCCCATTGACAGGTCGGCAGGTCTTCTAGTAGGTCGGACCCACTTGTCGGGGATGGCCGTGAGCCTGGTCGGTGGGGACCCAGGGGTACCCATGTCTCACAAGCCCCCGAGCGAGGTGTAGGCGCAGCGACCTTAGAAAGGTCATGACGAAGTTGTAGAGCTATCGACCCGTCGAATAGCATGCACGTCGATCCAAAAAAGAAAAGAACAAATCAGCTTGGCAGCCGACCTGTTTGAAGTCTTTCCGAACGAAGAGAGGTCGAGTGACGACCTATAGGAAGCAGGCTTCCAATAGATCGAAACGACGATGAAAAAATTCAGAGGGCATCGAAGATGCACTCATGAGTAGTATCCGAGCATCATAGCGGGCAGGATGGCTGGTATGATGGTCCAAAAAAGAAAAAAAGAGAAAAAAGTAGGTCGAGTAGCGACGTGATAAGAAACAGGTTTCTCAACAGGTCGGTACGACGATGAAAACAAGAGGGCATCGAAGACGCACTCGTAGAGTAGTCCCCGAGCATTGAAATAGACAGCATGGCTGGTTCAATGCTCCAAAAAAGAGAAGAAAACTGAGTCATGGTCTTGATTGAACGAAGTGTAGAGACACCCAGATCTCCTAGCATGGCTGCAGGGAGTCTGGCAGGGCCGACCTCGTGGAGGCCTTGTAGGCGTGCCGACCTCGGAGAGGCCTTAAATCAACAATGTCCAGTATCCGAGGATACCCAGCAAGGTCTTGAAAGGTGCATCGAATGAAGAAATCGTCGATGGGTCGTAGCTGAAGTTGCAATGTTGGTAGTCGGTCGATGATGAAGCTGGCACAACAATATCGATCTTGATCGTATGGAGTGTAGAGAGACCTAGATATCCTGCATAGCTGCAAGGAGTCTAGCAGAGCCACTCGAGGCATGCCGACCTAAGGAAGGTCTCAAAACATAAGTGCCTAAGCACCCGGAATTACTTGGCAGGGCCATTAGGCGCGCACCCACAAGGAGGCCTTCATTCCCACCTAAAATCCTAGGTGTCCAGGGCAGGCTGGCAGGGCTTATTGAGCACACTGACCTCAGAAGGTCACGCATCCGGGGCGCCCAACTAGGTTGGCAGGGCCGTAGTCATACCAAGATATTGCAAGACCTAGGTGTTAAGGCACGCCGACCTTGAGGAGGTCGTTTTGGTGTCCAGACGACTAACATAGTTGGTGGCCACCCGGCGGAGCCGTGATACTAAGGTATTGTCGACCTTAGTAACAATAGGCAGACCGACCATGGGGACCCAACGAAAGTTGTAGACCTCCGTGATGCTTCTGATCTCCAGGCGTCCAGAAGGATCTGGTAGAGCAGCGAGGCATGCCTACCTCGGAAGGTCTTCAATCGAACCTATGACCATTCTGCTTAGAAAACAGAAATATAGTCTGATTGGAATAGGTCCGTTTACGTACAGAGCCATAGCGGGTGCACCAGGACGCAGAGCCTAGTGGGTGCAAATAACATCCATCAAGTCGTAGAAGAAGGTCGTGGAGTCGTCGTCGAAGGGGGGTTAAGTTAGGCGCAGAGCCCTCTGACATGGGGTTAGTTTTTCTCTTGTAACGCAGACTGCAGGATCACGGGTCAACAATGATCGGAGATGCTCTTGCCATCCAGAAAACGACAAGCTGCCCATTGATCGAGGAGTTTACTATAGCCATGTGACCTCTGCCACGGGGCTCAGGTATGACTGATGCGCAAACCACAAAGACGTCATGAGACAGAAAAGTTATGTCGTCGCCTTTAATCGTGCACAGACTATAGGTCTCCTCATCACATGGTGACAGTGTCATCACTTTCGCTAGCTGCCCGGGGCGCGGCGTCGGCTATAAATAGCCTCGTGAAACTGAAGGAGGCAAGCACCGAGCAGTGTTGAGCTATGAGGCTGCAGAGTATTATTTCCACCATGTCATGGGCATGTGTTTGTCCACAGATTGCAGGTTCTTGTATTTGTAGATGCTTGGAGCTAGGAGAATTCTCGCGAAGTGCAGACAACATCTCCATCTGTTGGAACCAGCCTCTGCGTGGTACCAGGCAGAGTTTGGAGGTGCTGCTGGTCGAGCTGGAGCTATATCGGGACGTCTCTTGTGAGCACCGGGAGCTCACCGGGGGTTGGTGTTCAACACCGAAGAGCAAGATCATGTCTCCATTCCAATAGTTGGAGCCGGGCGTGCCTTAGCTTGCATGTTGTCCTGTAGTAGTCTCCCGCAAGTCCGCCATCAAGGTCCTGGTGCTAGGAGAAGTCTCGCGACATGCCCTACTTTGGCAGAGTAGGTCGTGGTGACCGCTCTGAGTAGCTCAGGCCTTGTAGTATGTTTATCCCGTGTGCCGGGTTCTGGATCTAGTGAGGTCACAGGTGACTTGTGTACCTTCGGATTCTGGATCCAATAAGGTCTTAGGTAGCTTGTACCTTCGGGTTCTGGATCCGATAAGGTCGTGGGTAGTAGGAACCTAGGGGGTAATCCATATAATGTTCACTCTCTTCTGTCATGTACTTGGTCGATTTGGCAAAATGATTCGCAAAAGACCTAATTTTGTATGATGTGGGGGCTTACAAATCGTGTTTGCCATTAGGACGACCTGATGTTAACTTCTTGTTTGGCTGACGACCTAAACTCAGATTTAGGTCGTAGCGCTTGGTCTGTTAGCGAAAAATCCGCCTCAATCTTCTCGCGGACTTCTCGGATATATTCGGTGGACCCCTCTATAAATAGAGTGAGCCGGGGCGGGGCTGACCCCATTCCCCTAATCTTCTTTCTCTCGCTCCCGTCTCTCTCGCTCTTTCTCGTGCTACAATGACCTTGCGACTGCCGTGCTCTCGCGCCCGCTCACCCAGCGCCCACCTCTGGCTAGACTTGTGCTAGCGCCACCGCTCTGCGCCGTGCTCCTCCAGCGTATGCGCGTCAAGACCCTTTGCCACATTAGATCCAGCTCAAACCCTAGCGGTGAGATGGCGGCGAAAGCGGCTTGCATCCCGGACCCGCAGACCGCGTGGGCCCGGTCGATGATGACCGAGGCCAAGATCTAGGCGCTGGTGGACCGGGGCCAGCTAATGAAAATTAGCGAGTGGGATCTAGGACTCTCCACCCACGAACTCGAGGATCTGAAGGGGGTCCTGGAGCTAGTCAGCGACATGAAAAACCGAGGAGTGACAGGAGCATCGGTGGTGAGGTCGTTCTGCCGGTGGATGATCCAGCCGATCAAAGATCGGGTCCACCTGACGTATGAGTACTGCGGGCAATCAGATCCCACACGAGAGGTGAACCGCAAGGTCTCCAAGGAGGAGATGGCAGCTAGAGTTTCCCAGATTATTTTGGTAAGGTCAAGGGGAAGAAGTGCCCGAGGGCACACTCGTTGAAGAGACCGGCTGATCCAGTAAGATCCTGAGATGTGTATTTAGGTTGTTGTGCTTTGCTTTCTTGATTCACTTAGGTTGTATAGCATTTATGTCATCTGTTTCGTAGATGCACGAGCTCCAGATGTGGTGCCCGACGCCTCTCCCTGAGCGGGAGATACATCGGTAGAAGCTGAGGTCGGACAAGTACAAGCCTCCAGCAGGTCGTTTGCTGGAGAACTATGAGTCTGACTCGTTGGTGGATGCAGACAAAGACACTGACGCAGAGGCTGGGGCGGGTCCCATCATCGGCGCCGCAAAATCCCGGCGCAGGACCAGGTCGATGGTGTCGAAGAAGTCTGCTTCGGCTGTTGCCACTGCAATCTCTACGGTGAAGGCCGCAGAACAGAAGAAAAAGAGGAAGAGGAGGGCTGCATCCCCTCCGGCCGTCGCTACTCCAACGATTCCGACACCTCACTCGCGGGAGGTTGGGTCAGAGGAGGAGGAGGAGAAGGAGAAGGGAAAGGATGAGGCCGTCGAAGAGTTGCTAGTCCCTGAAGACCAGGCAGTGGGGAGGCTAGAGAGTCCTGCTGCCAAGAGGCAGCGAGAGCTGGTGCAGAAGGCGTCAGAGGAAGGTCTCTGACGTGGTTTAGAGGCACAACGTAGTGTTGCTATGGCGTGGGCGAAGATACCTGCGGCTATTAAGCCTCGGGTGTTTTGGCTAAAGACTCGGCTTCCGGCTGTGCCGAGGTATGGACTTAAGAGCTGATGCTATCTTTATGCTTATTATCTAAACTCAAACTTGATGTGGTATTTTTCCGTGCAGGCCGGCGGCAAGACCACAAGGGGTGCTGGTTACCCCATCATCTCCGTCCCGCATGAGGTCGCCTGAGCCACACTGGTAGATGATGCCCGTACCGCTACCCCGACGCGAGGGATGGTGGAGGGGTTGACGACTTCACCACCCGTGACTGGTACGAGGGCGAGTTCTTCCCTACATACCGCTAAGGGTGTTGAGACCTCAGTTGGGGAGGTCGGGGCGACGACCTCTGAAACAGTCGTAGACGTTGACCCTATCGGGGTTGTTCCTGATGGGGAGAAGGACGTGGCCGAGGACCAGGCTCAGATCGACCTAGCGCTGGGAGGTTCAGAAGCGTCCGGTGCATAGGTTCCTTCATCTTCAACATCGAGCCTGAGGTTGCCACGTCGATCAATTAATTGGGATCACACCCTTTGACAGGATGATTGGTTCGAGGACAATGAGGACATGCGGGCTTTGTAGACCAGCATCATTACCATCAACCACGCACTCATTGTGAGTTGCCTGTGATGTATTATCACTGCTTGATTATTTTTCTTTTAAAGCATTGCTGACAACCTTGTGATTTTGTAATAATCGCTAGCAGAGAGGGCCAAGGGCCGGGCCGACCAGCTGCGGCATGCCGAGGAGAAGGAACGACGTATTACCGACCATGAGCGAGAGCTCAGGGAGGTTCGTGAGGTGGCAGTCGCCGACAAGAAGAGGCTCGAGGACGAGCTTGCTGAGGAAAGGCGCAAGGCCGTGGAGGCCACTGCGCAATTTAACGTTGCGGCTACTGGTGAGTTTTAGTCTTTGTCCCTTTTTGAACAGAAGGTCATTAGCTGTCAGCTAACTACTGTGTGTGCAGATTTCCGTAACCTCGAAGAAGAGCTGAAAAATGCTCTAGCAACCTCCAGGAGCAAGATTCAGGGCCTGGAGGGCAAGGTCCGGGAGATCGAGGTTGGAGGCCTGGAACTCAAACGGGCAATGAAGGAGGCCACCAAGAGTGAGTACGCCATATCTCAAAAGCTGGCTTATGAGACCGCAGCTCGTCGGAGACTTGAAGTCGAGTTTGAGGTTGTTATGAAGTCATCGCAAAGTGACCAAATCACCATTGGAGGGTATGAGGTGGAGCTGAACAACCTCAAGGGTGCTGCCAATTATGCAATGTCTTGCATACCTATTCCGGAGGAAGGGGGTCAGCAGCAGTCCATCATTGATCGCCTGGTAGACACTCCTAACAGGCTGTTGCTTTTATTGAGGGCAACCGGCTTGGCGGCTACGACCGATGCGTTAGTGAGAGTCAAGTCCCACTATCCTGAGGTCAACATGACCAAGATCAAGGACGGTGCTGACACCACGAAAGACCTTCACGCCCTGGAGCTCGAAGTTGATGAAGCCGCCACTGAGGTAGCAGAGAGCATCGACTTTGAAGGCGATGGCAGAGCCAGTGATGAAGGTGGAGACGGCGGCAACCAGTAGTAGCTAGGAGCTGTAGCTCCCCCTCCTCTCATGACTTGTAAATACTTTGAAGAAATTTGTAACGAAGTACTTTCCTTTTGCCTGCACGAATTCTGGTTGATCTTGTAGATGACAACATTTTGTATTCTTGACTTGCTAACCACTACTCACGGAGAGGCTGGCTTGCCGACCTTGACAGCTCAGCGTGGAGGCTTACAAGAGATCGGCGCGCGAGGGAGGAGCCCAGGGCTAAGGTCTCGCGACCTTTCTGATCAAGCATACTCGTGGCGGCAGGAGGCTTCGTACTCGTTTGCGATGATGTCCTTAGGTCGGATGACCTTTAGGTTGGCTTTTTTGCCAAGCCCCCGAGCATGTCGAGGGAAAGGGATAAAGTGGACTTAAAACCCCCAGGTCTTGCGACCCAAATGTTGACTTTAGCCAAGCCCGCGAGCATGTCGAGGGGTGGGATTTATAGTATGAGGAAGGAGGAGGTAGTGCTCGACTCGTAGCAGAGGACTGCTTGAAATACTTTTTATTTAATTTGAAAAAGAGAAATACAACACAGGAAAATACATAGCTTGAAAAAAAACTAATCTATGGATAGAATCGTCGTAGATGCTCCACGTTCCAAGGGTTGGGTACTCCTTGCCTGTCACCCCACTGAAGTCGATATGTTGATGGGCTGATTACTTCCGTGACGATGAAGGGCCCCTCCCAAGGGGCACAGAGCTTGTGCATGCCGTCAGTCTTTTGGATGCGTCTAAGGATGAGGTCGCCAACGTTGAAAGAGGTTTCTTTAACATTGCGATCGTGGTAGCGACGTAGCTACTGGTCTTGATGGGCTTGTCTCATGACAGCGGTGAGTCTTTGTTCTTCGAGACTGTCGAGGTCGATGCGACGTGTTTGCTCGGCCTCTCGTTCCTCGTAGAACTGAATTCACAGAGCTCTAAAAGTGACGTCGGTAGGAAGTATAGCTTCTGATCCTAGACTAGAAAGAAGGGCGAAAAGCCTATCGCAGAGCTGACTTGAGTCCTGAGACCCCAAATTACATGAGGCAGCTCAGTTAGCCATCTTGTGGCGTAGTTGGAAGTGTCATCGTAGATACGGTCCTTGAGTGCTTGGAGCACCATGCCATTGGCTCTTTCGACCTGGCCGTTACACCATTGGTGGGTGACCGAGGAATAGTAGACGTCAATGAGGTTATCTTGGCAGAAGTCCCAGAAGACCGAGCCGGTGAAAGCTTTGCCTAGATCGGTGATGATCCTGTTGGGCACACCGAAGCGGTGTTTGATGTCTCCGATGAATTTAACTGCTTCTTCCAATGTTACTTTCGCAACAGGTCGGACCTCAATCCACTTAGTGAATTTGTCTATAGCAACTAGGATATGCTTGTAGCCGCTTGGAGCGGTACGAAATGGTCCTACCGTGTCGAGACCCCACATAGCGAAGGGCCAAGATGGAGGGATAGTGCACAGAGCCTGAGCTGGAAGGTGCTGCTGTTTGGCAAAGAACTGGCATCATTTGCACCTCTTGACGAGGTCTTTAGCGTCAGTTAGAGCCGTGGGCCAATAGAATCCAGATCGGTACGCTTTATCGACCAAGTTCGTGGATGCCGCGTGGTAGCCACACTCACAACTGTGTATCTCGGCTAAGAGTTGTAGACCCTACGATCATAGGATGCACTTCATTAAGATGCCTGTGGAGGCAGCTTTCCTATATAGGTCGGAACCAATCACGACGTAGTTAGCGCTTCGCCGCGTGATACGTTCTCACTCTGTTTTGTCATCGGGGACAAGCTGGTCGAGTATGAAGTCTATGAAGGGCTTGCGCCAATCATCCTCTTTTTCAGTCATGAGCACGTCACGGGGAGGTGCTGGATTTTAGTCGTTTGAAGGCAACTTTGGATTATTAGAATCCAAGAGCTTGATTGAAGGCTTGCGTAGGTCTTGGACAAATACGCCTGCTGGGACTAGAGCTTGACGAGAGCCTAGTTTGGAAAGCACGTCGGCGGCGATGTTGTTGTTGCGTGGGACGTGCTGGAATTCGATCACCTCGAAGTGGCCTTCGAGTTTATGAATCTCAGCGTAGTAAGCATCCATCGTGTCCTTGACGCAATCCCACTCTTTATTGACTTGCTCGATGATGACTTTGGAATCGCCAAAAGCTAGTAGTCGCTTGATGCAAAGGGACACTGCTATACGGAGGCCGTGGATTAGGGCTTCGTATTCTACTCTGTTGTTAGAGGCCTTGTAATGAATCTGCAGGACGTACTTGAGTTGCTCTTCCTGGGGAGAGATGAGTAACACGCATGTGCCTGCTCCTTCGAGGTTGAGGGCGCCGTCGAAGTACATGATCTAGTGTTCAGGTCGCTCCTTGGGAGGGGGCATCTAGATCTCTGTCCATTCAGACACAAAGTCTGCGAGGATCTGCGACTTGATCGCTTGTCTGGGACAAAACTCGATTTCAAACTCTCCAAGCTCAACTGACCACTTGACGATGCAGCCGTTAGCGTCACGGTTGCGGATGATCTCTCCCAAAGGGAACGAGGACGGGACCACGATCTTGTGAGCTTGTAAGTAGTGCCGAAGCTTTCTCGATGTGATCAGGAGCGCATAGAGCAGCTTCTGAGGTTGTGTGTAACGTGTTTTAGCGTCGGCCAGAACCTCCCTCACGTAATATACAGGTCATCGTACAGGAAGGCCTGCCCTTCCTCTTCTCACTCGGCGACGAGAACCGTGCTGACCACATTAGTGGTGGCAGAGATGTAGAGTAAGAGTGTTTCCCTCGGTATTGGAGATGTCGTAACTAGTGGTGTTGTCAAGGACTCTTTGAGAGCCTCGAACGCTTTTTGGGCTTCGTCGTCCCATACGAACTTGTCGGCCTTCTTTAGTAGCTTGAAGAAAGGAAGTCCTTTTTCACCGAGCTTGCTGATGAAACGACCTAGAGCTGCCATCATTCCAGTGAGCTTTATGACGTCTTTCTTATTGGATGGCTTGGCCATCTTGCGTATAGCGTTGATCTTCGCTGGATTGGCCTCGATGCCTCGGTTCCTGACCATGAAGCCCAGGAGCAATCCGGAAGGGACACCGAAGTCACATTTTGTTGGACTGAACTTCCATTGGAACTCTCGTAGATTAGCAAAGGTTTCTTCTAGGTCGGCGATGAGCTTGTCTTCCTCTGTAGTCTTAACGACCACATCGTCCACATAGGCTTCGATGTTCTTCCCAATTTGGGTCTTCAAGCACTTTTGAATTGCCTTTTGGTAGGTTGCTCCGGCGTTTTTCAGGCCAAAGGTCATGACCTTATAGCAGTAGATGCCGTGGGGCGTTATGAACGCTGTCTTGTCTTCGTCGTCGGGATGTAGGGCTATCTTAGGATACCCTGAGTAGCAGTCAAGGAAGCAGAGTAGGACCCTACCGACCGTGGAGTCCACGACCTAATCGATACAAGGGAGAGGAACGGATCCTTTGGGCAGTGCTTGTTAAGATCGGTGTATCGATACACATTCTTAATCCACCAGTTTTCTTTGGTACAGGAATGTGACAACCCGCCCAGGAAAATACCGTACTATTGCCTCAAACCAATCCACTTTGGTCATTAAGCAATAGTAAAGTATCATCCTGTCGTTAGTTGCCGGGTTAACGCCCGATAAATCACTTGGAAAACATACACAGGATCGACATATGCATTATAACTCACACGAAGGCGAGTCCAGAGTACAACACAAGTTAAGAGCCAGTTTATTACAACCATTGTTCATGACATGGAGTAAAGGTTCAGAGTTCGCAAACAGCGGAAATAAATAAAACTAGCGCAACAGTAAACATCACAGGAGGCCATCCGTGATGTCATCACGTGTCGTTATCCGCTCGATCAACAACACCTGCACAACAGTTTTAAAGCAAGGCTGAGTATACTAATACTTAGCAAGACTTAACCGTTGGGTGATAACTACATCACCAAACTCTAGACTTGAAAGGCTTTTGGCCGGTGGAGTTTCTTTTGCTAAAAAGCCACGAAGAGTAGGTCCTTACTTTCAGTATTTTAGCACAAGTTCTAGATGATTACCATTTCTAAGTGTACCAACTAATTCAATCAAGAGTTTAAACAAACAATTAATTCATACAATATTGTTCACCAATTCCATCATTACGGGATATCATGGCCAGTTGATTAAGCAGTCTCGGATAATGGTGAGAGGCCGACAATCGATTGATTTAAACCTTGCAAGGTAGACCTAAGCACACGGTAGGATGCCCCTGCGAGGACAACCAACCAGGTAGTTCCCAAAAATCCTTGAGGACCAGGAGCGTCCCGGTGGTCGATGGATGACCGCTCCTCAGTGATGAGTGATTGACAATGGGTGTTGGATTGACTCTTGGCTCAGTGCGCAGGTGTAGACTGCGGCCTAGTTCGTGTTGTTGCAGGTGAATAACGGGCGCGAAAGGTCTTCAGCCTTGAGGGGCCTCCGGTATATGGAGAGAAAAGTAGGCTCGGTTCGAGGGACCCGGTGGGCGGCGGGACTAGGTGCGGGCCACATGGTGGCGAGACGAGCAAGACGAAGTCATGGACGATCCAACCGGTGCATGGTGGCGGTCGAGTCAAGAGGCTTGGCGGGAGGCCGGGCTGAGCACGTGGGGTTTGGTGGTTTGCCCACAAAACCATCGGAGGACGGTTTCTTGGATTGGGCCTCAAAACCAAGTCCGAAGAACCAACACGACGGAGACGGGATCCGGGCGTGTCAGTAAGCTTCCAAGCGGAGGACACGTGGCGGGATCGCATGGCTTGCGTCGGGAGGACGCGGGGTGCGGCAAAGGCGTGGCCGTCCGATGGAAAGACCCACAAACATTACATAAATGCCCCTGCGTGGTTTGTATCGCCAGTAGCTGAGTTAGGTGTAGCCGAGTCATTTCCCACACCGGCGGGACCCGATATATAAGCCATGAGTGGGAGTGGATGGCCCCCTCTCTCGGCGACTCAGGTTTCATTTCCCCCCTTCCATTTCTCTTTTTCCTAGACTATTTTTCTTCTCCATTTTCTCTAGGCTAGCATGAGAGCTTCATGAGAGATTTGTTGAGAGGGATGGATGCTAGGGCGGCATGCTAGACCTTGTGAATCTTTCCTGGTTTGTATAGAAGATTCGGCGTTGTGAATTTCGTGGTCTTTTTCGTGCTTGTTTTTTTGGTGCCTTTGTTCTTGGTGTGACTACGCGGATTTGAGTGGGTTTCTCCCCGGATTTCTTTGAGGGAAACATGGAAGGATGTCTAGTGCATCTTTGGGATTGATCTTGTCCCATCAAACGCCGGGAAACCACTTCGATTCAAGGATTTTTGTTCGAAGCTCTAGCTTTTGGTGGTGTTCAAAGGATCCGCGATTCCCGATGGTTTAGGAAGTTAGGAGGCAAAATTTTTGGGGTATAGCATCCTTGGTTGACGCTTTTCATGTCCCCAAACTCTTGTCTCAACAGCTTCTACCGTTTGGGAGATCCGGTGATGGATTGGGAGTGTTGACTTTTGGGGTCGAGCAGTTTTCAGTTTTGTTCGTGCCTGGCGGACAGTCCGCGAGGGCCTGGCAGACGGTCCGCGAGCACAGTGTTCTTCGCGTGTTCTTCGTGTTCTTTCTCAGCTTCGCTTTCGATCCATTTTGGTTTCAAGCTTTGGTTGGAAATGGTTTCGGCCAGTCCGCAGTAGCAGGCGGACGGTCCGCGGGTGCCTGGCGGACAGTCCGCGTGCTCCCAGCGGACGGTCCGTTATTCGGGGTCGTCTCTAGAGGTTCTGTTTGCTTTTTCGGACGGTCCGCGGCGCAGGGTCGGACGGTCCGCGGTGTGGGTGCGGACAGTCCGCGGCAGCAGGTCGGACGGTTCGCGTAACTCGAGCGGACAGTCCGCCCCGCCTGGCCGGACAGTCCGCCTGAGGCTCACAGCTTGTTTCTTGGTTCGATTCCTCCCTCATTCTTTTGTGCTTCCGCGTGTGCTTCAATGAAACGTTCCTAAGACTTGAGGTTGATCCATAACCTCGTTGTCTTGGCGATTGGTGTGTGATTCGATCCATCGCTTGTGTGTAACCGGGATTTGACTAGGGTATAGGCCGGGTTCTCTGAGAAGAATTTTTACCGGCTCCTATTCACTCCGCCCTCTCTAGTCGTCATCTGATCCTTCAATCCTCGGGTTGGGTTCGAATCTTACAGTCCTTGGTACAAGGCTAACTGGCACACCCCGCGAGGCATCCAATCTCACACATGCACCCCCCCCTTCCCGGTAGCTAGCCGGTTAGGTGATTCCTCAGGAGTAGTAATAGTAAGTTCCCGCACTGTCTCTTTAAGGTACTAGGCTTACCGGTCCCCTTCCCGAAAAGTGCTTAGTACGTTCAAAAGCTTAGCCCACGAAAGCCACTAGACCAGATCCCAAATCCGCCGCACTTCGATGGCAAGGGTTACCACAAGTGGGCGGCTCGTATGATAATCTTTCTTCGTGGCAAGTTGTTGGATTTCATTGTGCTTGACAAGACCAATGCTATTCCGGCCAACATCCATACTCTTATGGTGACTGATGCCGGTGCTAAGGCCAAGTATGAGGCAAATGCAAAAGCCGTTGATCACTTGGTCAGGAGCTTGTGTGATCCTGAGTTTAAGCGTGTTCGCCATTTGAATCTTGCTTGGCAAACTTGGGAGAAGTTGTTGGTGGCTCACGGTGGTGATAACCATGTGAAGGCTCGCCTCTTTGTCTCTTACCGGATGCAATATGAGAACTTCACTTAACTTCCCGGTGAGGACATTGATGCGATGTTTCAGAGGTTCACCGCCATCGTGAACAACATGAAGGCTAATGTTGAGGATTTCCCTTACACTTAGAATGATCAAGCTTTGAAGCTCTTGCATATCTTGGACCCAAATGTTTGGGGTGCTAATGTTGAGGCCATCAGGGAGTCCGGGCAATATTTGACCATTGAGTTGGATGATCTCTTTTCTAAGCTCAAGTCGGCTGAGGTTGACAGGAAGTTGCAATCCAAGCATGAGGGCTCGACTGATCATAGTCTTACTCTTGTGGGCGGATCAAAGGGCAAAGCTAACCCTTCCTGTCAACAGTTTTCCTTGTCTTCTCTTATGTCTATTCCAGATGAGGAGTTTGATGTGCTGGGCGAGGAGGAGCTGGCCTTGCTCTCAAGGAGGTTCAATCGACTACATGAGAGTCGGAGGAATGCAAGGCGGAGCTCGGGAACATGCTACAAGTGTGGCAAGCGTGGACACTTCATCGCCGAGTGCCCGGAAGCGGAGGCGAACAAGTACAAGATGAGCGAGTACAAGGCGCACCCGAGGCATGATGACAAGTACTCCTCCAAGGGCAAGCACTTCAGCAAGTCCAAGAGCAAGGACAAGGACAAGTGGCGACCGAGCAAGGGCGGTTACAAGAAGGACAAGGCAAGAGCCATGGTGGCCGGTGCAAGCGACGTCGACTCAAGCTCAAGCGACGTGCAGTCAAGCTCAAGCAGTGAAGATGAAGACGCCGGGAGGCGCAAGGGCAAGAAGAGTGCAAGCCGGAACCTCAGTGGGTTGAGCTGTGTGGCGACTGAAGGTTTTTGTGGCATGGCCCATAGCTCAAGCAGCAAGAAGAGCAAGAAGGAAGACAGCGACTCCGACTAAGAGGATGAGGTAAATCGTGATCCCGACTCTTTGCTTACTGAGATCACTAGGTTGAATGGCTTGATTGACAACCGTGATAGTGTGTTGAGAGATGCTAAGAAGATGATAAAAGATCTTAGGGCTCAACTTGAGAATGCTGGTGAGAAAGTAGGAGAGCTAGAGTCTAAATTGCTTGAATTGAAACTTGAGAATGACTCTTTGAAACTTGCTCCTACTATTTCTGATGATGTTGAATGCACTGAGTGTGATGCATGGTTGAATGAGATCAAGTTGCTTAATGAGAAGAATGCTTCTACTTTGGCTAAACTAGATGCTCTTAGAACTGTGTATGATGAGCTTAAGGCTAGACCCACTTTGCTTGCTGCTTGTAAATCATGTCCTACTATGCATGCTAAGCTTGTTGATTCTCGTTCTACCATTAGCACTTTGGAAGTTTTTTTGAAATCTCCTGTTGTCAATGCATGCACTAGCTGTGATGAAGTTACTTTGCGCAAACTTGAACTTACTTCCCGTTTGGATGTCATCTATGAGGAGAATGATTATTTGAGGAAGGTGGTGAGTTGGTTGTCTGGGCAGGAACCTCAATTGAAAATCATGATTGAGGAGTTCAAGAGAGCTGATGGTCGTGGTTTGGGTTTTGAGAAGTTGGGTGAGAAAGTGGGAGAAAACAGTGGGAAGAGTGTGTATGAGAAGTGTGTTGAGTCTAACCCCGAGTTTGAGGTGATCGGAGACTTCCAAGTCCCACTTCCAAAAGCACCCAAGAACTCTTTCACTCCAAAGCCCAACCACCTTTGCAACAAGCTTGACACAACCCAAGATCCACCCAAATTCCCACCCAAAACAAATGACTTCTAGAAACCAGTGAAGTTTGTGAGTGAGAAGGGTGAGAAACCTAGAGAGAAGCCAGAGCCAAAACCAGAACCCATCCGCTTCAGGTGTGAGTATTGTGTCAAGGAAAGACATCTAGCAGAGTTTTGCTACAAGAGGAAGAGGGATGAGAGGCTTGCTAGGGAGCAAGCAAACCAGGACAGGTATCGCCAGTCTCATGGTATTCCTGAGCCTAGAGTGCCACTTCCACGGGGTGTGGGAAGTGTGAGGAGTGTTGGTAGAGTTGGAGCTCGGGTGGTAGGTTCCCACAGAGAGGTGGTGGTGAGAGGCTTGATAGGAGAGATGATGGTGTGCGTGCTGGTGAGAGGTTTGGTCAGGCTCGTGGTGGTTTTGCTGGACGTCCCCCTACTCGTCCTCAATACGGGTTTAGGGGAGATGATCGCAGCGTTGGGTTCCAGAGGAACTACGGACCACGTTTTCCCCCTCGTGGTGCTCGTACTCCTTCCATGGGACATGAGAAGTTTGGTAGCAAGGGAATGATGTTTGCTAACCCATCTTTTGAGCAGATGGCTCAACACTGGTTCAACTTTCTGTGTGCTAACCCTAGTGTCGAGTCGTTAGCTCATTCTCGTTCTTGTTTCTGACTACAGGCAGGAGGCTTGGAGAACATTTGGTTGATCGACTCCGGATGTTCCCGACACATGACCAGAGATAAGAAGTGGTTCTCCAGCCTCACCCAGTGAAGGAAAAGATGTACATCACATTTGGGGACAATGGACGAGGAAGGGTGATTTCTGAGGGTGTAGTGCATGTGAGTGACAAGGTAACGTTGAAGAGGGTTACTCTTGTGAAGTCTTTGGGTTTCAATTTGCTTTCGGTTTCTCAGTTGCTTGATGAAGGCTTTGAGGTGCGTTTCAAGTCTGGTGAGTCTCGTTTGCTGGATTCTCGAGGTGATCTTGTTTGTATGATCATCCCCGAGGGTCAGATTTTCAGGGCTGATTTCTCTCGTTTTTTGGGTCATGCTCGCTGTTTGATGGCCGGTCCTTCTTCTGATTTGTGGAAATGGCATAGGCGGTTGGGTCACTTGAGCTTTGATTTGGTTTCCCGCTCGAGTGGTCTTGACCTTGTCCGAGGATTGCCGAGGTTGAAGCTTGAGAAGGATTTGGTTTGTGCTCCATGTAGGCATGGCAAGATGGTAGCCACTCCCCATTCACCCCTGACCGATGACATGACCGAGCGTCTGATAGAGCTGTTGCATATGGACCTTGTTGGGCCAGCTCGAGTTCGCTCGGTGGGTGGGAAGCGGTATGTCCTTGTTGTGGTGGACGATTACTCTCGCTATGCTTGGGTGTTTTTCTTGGAAGACAAGAGTGAGATATTTGGTTTTGTTTGAGATCTGATCATGAGGTTGAAAAACGAGAGGCATGGGAATGCTATTCGAGCTATCCGCAGTGATAATGGCTCAGAGTTCAAGAACTCTCGTTTTGATGCCTTTTGTCGTGATCTAGGTCTTGAACATCAGTATTCGACCCCTTATGTGCCCCCTCAAAATGGAGTAGTGGAAAGGAAAAATCGGACTCTTTGTGAGATGGCTAGGATGATGCTCGATGAGCACAAGACTCCTAGGAGGTATTAGGCTGAGGCGGTCAATACGGCTTGTCATGTTTCCAAAAGGATTTATTGCGAGCTTTCAAGAGGAAGACCTGTTATGAGCTGATGCATGGTCGGGCACTGAGGACCATGTGTGGTTCGAGGACCGGTGGATGGTCGCTTCCTTGTGTGGTGAGTGATTGACAACGTTGTGTGGACTGATTCTTGGCTAAGTATTGCAGGTGCAGGTTGCGGCTTGACTAGTGTTGGTGTAGGTGAAGAACAAGCGCGAAAGGTCGTCACCGGTGAGGCCTCCAGGTGTGGAGAAGACAAGTAGGCTTCGTTCGAGGGACCCGGTGGCCAGCGGGGTCAAGGGCGGACCGCATGGTGGCATGAACAGCAAGATGAAGTCGTGGACGGTTTCTTGGTAGAGCCTCAAAACCAAGGTCGAGCCGGGACTTCGTGGGAGCCGAGTCATGAGTGGAGATTGGCGGAGGCTACACCGAGTTCGCGGGGTTTCCAGTGGTTCACCAGAAAACCACTGGGTTCCTTGGTTAATCCACAAAGCCAAGACAGAAGAACCGAAGACGGAGCCGCAAGAAGGCGGTGCGGACCGGTCCGACCGGGGTGGGTCCGCCGGCCCGACCGGTGGGGACCGGTCTGACCGGTGAGGAGCACCACTCTGACCGGTGTGCGACGACGCAGTCCGGAGACTTCGAAGCGGAGGACACGCGTCGGGATCGCATGGCTTGCGTCGAGGCTATGCAGGGTGCGGTCGCCAGGCATCCTTCCGATGGTGAACACATAAAGACTTCCAAATCCACCCTTGAGGGGCTTGTATCCCTAGTTATTTGGAATGGGTATTTTAGACATTCGGTTGCCTCCATATAACCCAAGAGGTGAAGGATGGCAGCCAACTTTTGGAACCCTAGCTCATTAGTTTTCCTATTTTCCTTAGGTTTTCTTTAGGACTAGCAAGAGAGCTTCACAGAGAGATCTTGTTGAGAGGCATGGATGATTGGGCGGCTTGCTAGACCTTGTATGAACCTTTGTTTCATGTATAGATGATTCGGCGTGGTTCCTCAAGGTTTGGATGTGTTTTCCCCGGTTGTTCTTAGTGGTGATTTTCGGAGCCCTCTCTTGGTGATTTTTTTGGGTTGTTTTTGTGACCTTTCTATTGGGGATTTGATGGGGGAAATTTGTGAGAACCCTTCGTGGTTCTTTGGGCTGTGATTCCCCTCCCAAATCCGTGAGTAAAGGTGCTCGATTTTGGGGGTTTCTTGAGTTCTTGGTTTGGAAGTGCTCTTGGCGGGATTTCCTTGATTTCTCATTTTTGGACGAGTTTTAGTGGGATTAAACTTGGCTATGGACTCCTCATGAGGTGTTCCTAATATCCCCAAAGTCTTGTTCAAGTCCGTGGAGCGATTCGGGAGATCGAGGTTTGGATTTGGGGGAGTTGACCCGCGGGTGTTGTTCATCCCGAGCGCCCGGAGCTACACCCGGTCGACCGGTGCTCTTGGACGGGTCGACCGGTGCGAGCCCCGGTGGGTTTTGCTCGGGTGAACGTCTTGGTGTGTTCGTTGTTGTCCCGTGTTGCCGCTTGTTTCGAGTTTGGGTCGGTTGGTGGTCGGTTGGCCGTTTGGTGCCTTGGGGGCTTTCAGGCTGTGATCGGTCTGACCGGTGTGTCTCACCGGTCTGACCGGTGTAGAGCCACTTCGTGAAAGTTGCTCAGTTTCACCAGCAGGGACTGGTCTGACCGGTGTAGGTCTGTAGACTCGAGGTTTGGTGTTCCGCTGCGTTCTCGGGTCGGAAGGTTGTGTGTTGGTTCCTAGGTCCAGTGGCACTCCAGTGGCTACGTGGGCTTGACCAACATGGGTAGTGAGTCGGAGACGTGTGTTGGAAGCCTTGTTCATCTTGTTGGGGTTCCCATCTCCTTCGAGAAGAATTTTTATCGGCTCCCATTCACTCCCCCCCCCCTCTCTGGTTCGCCGTATCGGTCCTTCAAGTGGTATCAGAGCCGGTTCGGGTCTTTATTGACTCTAACCAGTCTAAGGTCCAAGGATGGCGTACCAGGAACGGGGTTCGGGTCCTCCACACTTCGATGGCAAGAACTACCAGATGTGGAGCAAGCGGATGGGTGCTTTTCTCCGCGGAAAGGGTCGGATCCTTTGGGATGTCACGGTGGACACGAAGCTATGTTCGGCCGATGGACTTCCTCTCTCCGGGATCGAGGGGACGATTCGACGCCAACAATAAGGCGATCGACTACTTGTTTCGTGCTTTGTGTCAGCCTGAGTTCGATCGGGTGCACACCGAGCACTTGGCTTGTAGGATTTGGGCGGTGTTGAAGGAGGCTCATGTTGGGAATGCCCAAGTTCAGGCACGGATGTATGCGACCTACCGGAGAGAGTACGAGAACTTCACTCATCTCCCCGGTGAGTCCATTGATGCCTTGTTTCAGAGGTTCATGGTGGATGTGAACAACATGAGGGCCAATGTGGACGTGCTTCCGTACGATGATCATGATACAGCGGTCAAGCTCTTACACTCTTTGGATCGTACGATTTGGGGCGGAAAGTTCGAGGCCATTGTGGAGTCGGAGAAGTATGACACTCTGACGGTGAACGAGCTGTTCTCGAAGCTCAAGTCAGCTGAGGTGGATAGGGGCGTGACTGCCAAGCTCGAGGGACCGACTGATTCCCATAGTCTTGCCCTCGTTGGTGGTTCGAAAGGAAAGGCTAACACTAACCCATCCACTAGGATGTTCTCTTTCTCCTCTTTGATGTCTATGCCAGATGAGGAGTTCGACGAGCTTGGAGAGGACGAGCTGATGCTCCTGACGAGGCGGTTCGAGAGGCTGCACGAGAACCGCGTGAACATGAGGAGGAACACGAGAACATGCTTCCAGTGTGGCAAGCCGGGACACTTCGTCGCCGACTGCCCAGAGAAGGCCGAGAACAAGGACAGCTACAAGCACAAGCCGAGGATGGACGGCATGTACCGTTCGAGGCGCGACCACAAGAGCAAGCATAAGAACAAGTACAAGGACGAGCGACGATCGAGGAAGAAGGAGAGCCGAGGCAAGGCCCGAGCGATGGTTGGAGCGAGCGACATCGACTCCAGTTCCGCGTACTCCACCTCGAGCTCGAGCAGTAGTGAAGACGAAGGTGATCATCGCAAGAACAAGAACTCATCCAAGAACCTGAGCGAGCTGAGCTGCTTCGCGAGAGACAGTTTCTGCACCATGGCGCTGAGCTCCAGCAGCAAGAAGAGCACACAGAGCGACTCGGACTCTGAGTCCGACGACGAGGTGCGTGATGAACTTCCCTTCTTGTGCCAGGAGAATGAGAGGCTTGGCTCTTTGCTTGATAACCGTGATGACATGCCTAGAGAGGCCAAGATAATGAGAAAAGAGCTTAGGGCTTCACTCGAGGATGCTAGGACTAGAGTGGCTGAGCTAGAGACACAGGTGCTTGATAGCAAGCTTGAGATTGATTCCCTTAAGGCTAGCCCTGATTGTGCTGATTGCTCCATATTCCTTGCTGATCTAGCTTTGTTTAAGGAGAAGCATGCCTCCAAGTGTGAGGAACTAGATGTGCTTAGGGTTGAAGTGGCTGAGCTTAAGTCTAGACCTGCTTTGCTAGGTGCTTGTACTTCTTGCCCTGTTTTGCATGCTAAGATTGATGAGATGCATGCTTACACTAGTTCTCTTGAGGCTAAATTGAAGGAACCCATGCCTACATCATGCTCTACCTGTGAAATGCATGCCTTGAAAAATTTGGAAGTTGCACATTATGTTGATCGTTTGCAGGATGAGAATGATGACCTGAGGAAGTTGATGGGTTGGTTGTCCAGTCATGAGCCTCAATTGAGGATGATGATCGAGGCATTAAGAGGCAGGATGGTGAGGGACTTGGGGCAAACAAGGTTGGTGAGGGAAGTGGAGAGAATATCCCAGAGCCACCAAAAACCCACCACAAAAATGATTTCCCCCCAAAACCTAACCATCTTAGGAACCGACTTGACACAACCCCAGCTCCACCGGTGTTTCCTACACCCACAAATGATCTACAAAAGCCTATCAAGTTTGTGAGCACTTCGGGGAAAGTGTTCTTTGGGAAAGAAAGTGAGAAGGCTAGTGAGGGGAAACCGGTGGAGGAGATGAGTGGAAAGAAACCAAGTGAGCAGCCACATCCCAAGCCTAAGCCTAAGCTTGTGAGGTTCCATTGTGGCTATTGTGGGAGAGATGGCCATAAGGAGGAGTTTTGCTTCAAGAGGAAGCATGAGGAGAGAATGGCAAAGGAGTGGGCTAAAAAGGACCAGTACCACCCTTGCGATGGTGTACTTGAGCCTCGTGTGTAGATGCCGAGGGCCAAGGCGAATGTGAAGACCGTTCGGGCTTGGGGAGAGCGGAAGGCTGTTGGAGGTGCTGCTGTCCAGGTCACACCGGTCAGACCGGTGTGGGGCACCGGTCAGACCAGTGCAGGACTAGACAGGCAGCGTTTTGGGTTTCGTGCTCGTACAGGTGCGAGGGTTGTTTTTGGAGGTCGTGGTTCTGGTGGTTGGGCTGGAGAGTTTGCAGGTGGTCTGGTTGCTAGGCGTTCTCCCCCTCGAGTTCAGTACGGGGATGGGAGGACTCGTAGCTTTGAGAAGGAGAGGAGGGACGGTCCACGGGTTCTCTTTCGTTGTTTTGGTCCTCCTCCAGGCAGAGAGGGGTGGTTCCCTCAGGGTGGTTACCGTGGTGGTGTTCGTGGAAGTAGCTTTGGTAGGAGAGATGCTTTGGTTGGTGCTAACCCCACTTTCGAGCAAATGGCTCGGCACTGGTTTTACTCTTTTGGTTCTAACCCCGGTCTTTGAGTCGTTTGTTCGCTCACGTGCTCGTTTTTGAATTTCGGGTGGGAGACTTGAAGAACATTTGGTTGATTGACTCCGGTTGCTCGAGGCATATGACCGGAGACAGGGGGTGGTTCTCAAGTCTCGTCCGGTGGTGACGAAGAGGTACATCACCTTTGGGGACAATGGGCGTGGGCGTGTGCTTTCGAAGGTGAGATCAAAGTGAGTGACAAGATCAATCTCGAGGCGTGTTGCTCTTGTTCAATCGCCGGGGTACAATTTGCTTTCGTGTCCCGGTTGTTGGATGAGGGCTTTGAGGTGTTGTTTCGGCCAGGTGGTTCTCGGATTTTGGACTCTCGAGGGGACCTTGTCTGTATGGTCGTTCCCGAGGGTCAGGTGTTTCGTGCTGATTTTTCTCAGTCTTTGGGTGTGGAGCGTTGTTTCTTGGCTGGTTCTTCGAGTGAGTTGTGGAAGTGACATAGGAAGGTGGGTCACTTGAGCTTTGATCTTTTGTCGCGCTTGAGTAAACTCAATTTGGTCCGAGGATTGCCACGGTTGAGGCTTGAGAAAGAGTTGGTTTGTGCGCCGTGTAGGCATGCCAAGATGGTAGCCTCTTCTCACCCGCCTCTCACCGTTGTGATGACTGAGCGTCCATGCGAGCTGCTCCATATGGACCTTGTTGGCCCAGCTCGTGTGCGATCGCGCGGTGGGAAGTGGTATGTCCTTGTTGTGGTGGACGACTATTCTCGGTATGCGTGGGTGTTCTTTCTCGAGGATAAGGGGGAGACGTTTGGTTTTGTTCGAGATCTAGTCTTGAGGTTGAGGAATGAGAGGCACGGAGATGCCATACGAGCTATCCGCAGTGATAATGGCTCGGAATTCAGAAACTCTCGTTTTGAAACCTTTTGCCATGACTTGGGTCTTGAGCACCAGTTTTCGAGTCTGTATACGCCTCCCCAGAATGGTGTTGTGGAAAGGAAGAACAGGACCTTTTGCGATATGGCTCGGACGATGCTTGATGAGCATTGGACTCCGAGGAGGTATTGGGCTGAGGCGGTGAATACCGCGTGCTATGTGTCGAACAGGATATACCTCATAGTGCACAAGAAGAAGACATGCTATGAGTTGATGCATGGTCGCACACCCAAGGTGAGTCACTTCCATGTTTTTGGTTGCAAGTGTTTCATTCTGAAGAAAGGCAGGAAGTTGGATAAGTTTGAGGCTAGGTCTGTCAATGGCATTTTCTTTGGTTATGCATCTCATTCTAGAGCATATTGTGTGCTCAATCTTGAAACTAACCAAATCGTGGAGACTTGTGAGGTAACCTTCGACGAGACAATGCCATGTACCTCTCTTGGCTTTGAATGTGCAGGTGATGAAGAGATGGCCGAGGACCTCTTTGAAGAGGAGAAGGATGACGCTGGAGATAATGATGGAGAGAACCATGCGCCTGAAGCTGAATGTGTTCCCACTACTTCCCCTACGATCACTACGGAGGGTGGACCGTCTACATCATGGACAATGACAGTGCGACAAGAGGACCAGGCGAGAGAAGCTGAAGTTGAGGGGGAGGTAGTCTCGAGGCGTGAGGCTCCCCGGCGGATTCAAGAAGTGCATCCCCTATCGAGGATCATTGGGGACATCGATGAACGTACTACACGGTCAAGGTCTAGGAATTCCTCTCATTTCGCTCATGCTGCATTTGTTGCCACCTTTGAGCCCAAGGACATTGGACATGCTTTATCTGATGCAAACTGGGTCAATTCTATGCATGAGGAGTTGGAAAACTTTGAGAGGAACCAGGTGTGGGAGTTAGTTGAACCACCTCCAAATTGCCATCCTATAGGAACCAAGTGGGTTTGGAAGAACAAAGAGGGAGAGAATGGAATGGTTGTGAGGAACAAGTCCAGACTTGTTGCTCTGGGTTATAGTCAGAAGGAGGGGATCGACTATGAGGAGACCTTTGCTCTTGTGGCCCGTCTTGAGGCAATTCGAATCCTTCTAGCCTTTGCCGTGGATAAATGGTTCAAGTTGTTTCAAATGGATGTGAAGAGTGCTTTTCTGAATGGGGTCATAGAGGAGGAGGTGTATGTGAAGCAGCCACCGGGGTTCGAGAGTGAGAAGTATCCACACAGGGTGTACACGTTGAAAAGGGCTCTGTATGGGTTGAAACAGGCGCCCGGGCTTGGTATGGGAGATTGACATGTTTTCTGGTGAGCAGAGGGTTTGTGATGGGTACCGTGGATAGGACCATGGAAATGACTTCTTGGTTGTGCAGATATACGTGGATGATATTGTCTTTGGTGGCTCGTCACATAACCTTGTTGCCAAGTTTGCAAATGAGATGAGCAGGGAATTCGAGATGAGCATGATGGGCGAGTTGCAGTACTTTCTCGGGTTGCAGATCAAGCAAGTGAAGGACGGAACATTTGTACATCATACCAAGTACACGAACGACATGCTGAGGAAGTTCCAGATGCAAGATGTGAAGCCTATGTCGACACCCATGGGGAGTACGGCTACTTTGGATGCGGATGAGGACGGAGAACCAGTGGACCAGCGGGAGTACAGGAGCATGATCGGCTCCCTCCTCTACTTGACGGCGACGAGGCCAGACATACAGTTCAGTGTGTGTCTGTGTGCTCATTTTCAGGCTTCGCCGAGGACATCACATCGGCAGGCCGTCAAGAGGGTCTTCAGGTACCTACAGTCTGCCCCTAGTCTTGGCCTTTGATATTCTTCCTCCTCGACTCTTTCTCTTCATGGTTTTTCTGATGCGGATTTTGCTGGTTGCCGAGTCGAGAGGAAGTCTACTTCTGGTTCTTGTCAGTTTCTTGGGTCCTCGTTGGTTTCGTGGTCTTCCCGCAAGCAGTCTAGTGTAGCTCAGTCTACCACCGAGGCAGAGTATGTTGCAGCCGCGAGTTGTTGTTCCCAGCTGTTGTGGATCTCATACACTTTGAGAGACTTTGGTGAGGAGTGCACCCAGATCCCACTTCACTCCAGAACCAAACACATAGAAGTGAGATACCATTTCTTGAGAGACAACGTGGAGAAAGGGACCATTGTGTTGAGCCATGTCCCTACCCAAGATCAGCTTGCAGACATTTTCACAAAGCCTCTCGACCAAGCTACATTTGTGCGCTTGCGGGGGGAACTTGGGGTTTGTTCCCTTTCTAATTGATTCTTGGGGGATTTTCCTTTTGTACCATATGTATCATACCATGTTTACTTTGATGTATATACATGCTTTGCTTGATGTATAAACCATGGTAGGATAGCCATCTTGTTATATATCATGTTGCATTTGTATCATATTGCATTTTTAGGATGATGAGCTTCTTTCATATGCCTTATTTGAGTCTCTTTGGCTACTTGTGAGATATTGGTCATGTGTGTGGAGAAATGGCTATGTGAGGCTATGCTCTTGGAATATTTGAGATATATGTGTTGTGAGATAGCCCTTTTTGAATCAAATGCTAATCTTGACTAACTTTGGTGAAATGTGCTCCACTCATGTATAGTAGTGTATCCATGTCACGTTTTGGTCTAAATGTGCTTTCATGCTTAGATTGTGCCTGGATGTTTCTTTCTTGCATTTGGGCCAAAGGCCGACATCATTGTAAATGTTTAGCCTATGTTGCATTCATGGAGGAGCATAAGATTCTTTTTGCCACAAAGGCACTTCATGTACCATGAAATGAATAAATATTGAAAAGAAGTGTGTATGCTTGAAAAATGCTCCATCCATCATGTCTATGCTTAAAATGTCTTATCTTTCACACATGCGTGCAAAACATGTTGCATGATGTTCACCAGTGGAGAAGTCTCCCCGAAGTGGACACATGGCTCATGAGCTTTAACATGACATGCTTTGCTTTGTGGGTGTTTGCAATGATCTTTTGTCGAGAATTGGATATCCTTGTATGATCTCTGGATGATATGCATGTTTTTGGCTCGAATATGACATGGATAGGCTTTTACATTTGAAGTGAGCCATCTTTTGATAAAACTGCTCAAATCTGAAAATTTGCTTTGTCACATTCCTATATTTTCATCTATTACTTGTGGCAATGCTTTGACTATGTTATGATCCATATATGTGCTCTTTGTCTCATTTCTAGCCTTTGACACTAAATTTGGCCTATTTGAGAAGCTCATGTAGATGTTTATATGCTTTGTTTTACATTCCTTCATTTTCACCTTGATTCATACATTGTCAACAAGGGGGAGAAGAGGTGAGCTTAATGCAAATTCAGAAGAGGTGAGCTAAAATTTGGAAGTTTGCATCCACATGTTCAGGGGGAGCTTGCATTTGTTCGGGGGGAGCTTTCTTGCTGTTTTCAGTGTGGAGTTTGTGCTTTGCTCTGCTTGTGACCTTTCTTTGCCTTTCTTTGGTTTTGGTCATGAGTTGCGCTTCTTTGTTTTTCTTTTTTCTTACTTTCTTTCTCTGAATTTCATTTCGCGTTGTGTGTTGTCAATGCACTCATCAAGGGGGAGATTGAGGACTAGGAATGTCCCACTGGTCGATGGATGATCGCTCCTCAGTGATGAGTGATTGACAACGGGTGTTGGACTGACTCTTGGCTCAGTGCGCAGGTGTAGGCTGCGGCCTAGTTCGTGTTGTTGTAGGTGAAGAACGGGCGCGGAAGGTCTTCAGCCTTGAGGGGCCTCCGGGAGATGGAGAGACGAGTAGGCTCGGTTCGAGGGACCCGGTGGACGGCGGGACTAGGTGCGGGCCACATGGTGGCGAGACGAGCAAGACGAAGTCATGGACGATCGAGCCGGTGCATGGTGGCGGTCGAGTCAAGAGGCTTGGCGGGAGGCCGGGCCGAGCACGCAGGGTTTGGTGGTTCGCCCACAAAACCATCGGAGGCCGGTTTCTTGGTTTGGGCCTCAAAACTAAGTCTAAAGAACCAACACGACGAAGATGGGATCCGGGCGTGTCGGGAAGCTTCGAAGCGGAGGACACGCGGCGGGAACGCATGGCTTGCGTCGGGAGGACGCGGGGTGCGGCAAAGGCGTGGCCGTCCGATGGCAAGACCCACAAACATTACATAAATGCCCCTGTGTGGGTTGTACCGCCAGTATTTGAGTTAGGGGTAGTCGAGTCATTTCCCACACCGGCGGGACTCGATATATAAGCCATAGTGTGTGTGGATGGCCCCCTCTCTCCGCAACTCAGGGTTTCATTTTCCCCCTTCCATTTCTCTTTTTCCTGTACTATTTTTCTTCTCCATTTTCTCTAGGCTAGTATGAGAGCTTCATGAGAGATTTGTTGAGAGGGATGGATGCTAGGGCGGCATGCTAGACCTTGTGAATCTTTCCTGGTTTGTATAGAAGATTCGGCGTTGTGAATTTCGTGGTCTTTTTTGTGCTTGTTTTTTTGGTGCCTTTGTTCTTCGTGTGACTGCGCGGATTTGAGTGGGTTTCTCCCCGGATTTCTTTGAGGGAAACATGGATGGATGTCTTGTGCATCTTTGGGATTGATCTTGTCCCCTCAAACGCCGGGAAACCACTTCGATTCAAGGATTTTTGATCCGTTTTGGTTTCGAGCTTTGGTTGGAAGTGGTTTCGGACAGTCCGCAGCAACGGGCGGACGGTCCCCGGGTGCCTGGCGGACAGTCCGCGTGCTCCCCGCGGACGGTCCGTTATTCGGGGTAGTCTTTAGAGGTTCTGTTTGCTTTTTCGGACGGTCCGCGACGCAGGGCCGGACGGTCCGCGACGCATGGCCGGACGGTCCGCGGTGTGGGTGCGGACAGTCAGTGGCAGGAGGCCGGACGGTCCGCGTGACTCGAGTGGACAGTCCGCCCCGCCTGGCCGGACAGTCCGCCCGAGGCTCACAGCTTGTTTCTTGGTTCGATTCCTCCCTCCTTCTTTCGTGCTTCCGCGTGTGCTTCAAGGAATCGTTCCTAAGACTTGAGGTTGATCCATAACCTCGTTGTCTTGGCGATTGGTGTGTGATTCGATCCATCGCTTGTGTGTAACCGGGATTTGACTAGGGTATAGGCCGGGTTCTTTGAGAATAATTTTTACCGGCTCCTATTCACTCCCCCCCTCTAGTCGCCATCCGATCCTTCAATCCTCGGGTTGGGTTCGAATCTTACAATCTTGGGTACAAGGCTAACTGGCACACCCCGCGAGGCATCCAATCTCACACATGCACCCCCTTCCCGGTAGCTAGCCGGTTAGGTGATTCCTCAGGAGTAGTAATAGTAAGTTCCCGCACTGTCTCTTTAAGGTACTAGGCTTACCGGTCCCCTTCCCGAAAAGTGCTTAGTACGTTCAAAAGCTTAGCCCACGAAAGCCACTAGACCAGAGCCCAAATCCCATGCTCTTACCACATGAGCATTCCATAAGGACCTATTTTTGCGAGTGACGAACATCACCTAACTTCTATCGGGTCCTATAGCAGAGCAGCTATCGACCTACCATACTAGTGATAGAGCATAGGTACCTAGGGATCATGCATCTAGGGTTTCAATTCAATTCCTGTAACGTAAATGCGCAATCATAGAAAAACATAATGGCATAGTTTTAAAAGACGGGTTAATGATCCAGGGTTTGCCTTCACTGGTAAGGTTGGCCTTGGGCCCTTCTGAACATGGGTCCAGTTCTTGAGCTACGTCCACGTACTGCAGCTCTTCGTGAGCACCTTTGTCTCCTCCTTCCGGCACGAGCGTAGGTCTACCGTCGGAAAGATCTACACGAAGATGCAAATGCAAGATTTATTCGACGATTTTTAATTTAATTAATTACAAACAATAAATGACAACCATGGGGTGCATTGGTTGAACATATTCACCTCGATAAGAATACATTCAACATACTCTTCCAAAAAGGAACAATATGCAGCTCTTTATTAAATATTCTTTCTGATAGTGACTGTGTACATATATATGTAAATAATTTAATTTAACTTCACAAACAGCAATGGTTTGGGATTTATCTTTTTTAAAATGACATTTATCACACACAAGTCATAAAAGTGGTTTGGTGATTTTTCTCATTTAAATTACTATTAAGCCTTAAATTGCTCCAATAGCTTTGATTCATAATCTAATTCTTTAAAAATTCAGTAGAAGGGTTTATTAAGCACTAAACACCCATAACAAGCCACTGAACACTCATGCATGCTTAGGATAGCTAAGAAATTAATTATTTTTGAAAATAACAAAAGCTAACTAGAAGAACAAGGTAAATGCACACAAAAATAAATACTCATCAAAATGATCCAAACTTTCTCACATGTTATATGGTCCAAAACTAGACTAGGGTTGTAGCATATACACCTAGAACTATTATGAATCTTGAGTTATGTATTTTCAAAGAAAATCAAGCATATTTCAAGAATAAATATTTTTGATAATCATAAAATTGTGATTAATTCACCAGAGGTGTATTTTGGTATAACAAGGCAACATGCAGAAGTTGGGCACAAAACATAATTATTTTTGGCTACAAAAATCATCTAGGCCGATTCTGCAGAATTGGAAAACAATTTTTAGAAACATATTTACAGCACAACTTTGTGCAATGTTTGGTACAAAATCTAGCCATGTCATAACACACAACATACCCAAAAATTAGCTACAGAGGATTTATAGTTTTTGAGATATGGCAGATCTAGGGTTTTCACATTCCTATTTTTCATGCAAAAACTATCAAAAAACATCTCCGGAAAGAATAACAAAACGTGTAGGATTTTTCACAAAGAATCCAAAAAAATTGGGTTTGCATTTTTCTGATTTTTCTACGATTTTCTAGAGATTTTACAAGATTCAGCCAAAGGTCAAACACTATTTAACAACCAACTTTCACAGGGGTCCTTGGAACTTTCTCGCATTCAAAGATATGTCCCTGGTTCACGAAAAACACCCTGGATAGACTCAATTTCTTGCAATGTCACCCCTGGGGGTGGAGGGCGGCGCGGTTCGCCAGAATCCGGCGAGTCCGGCGGCGCCATTGGCCGGGGAAGGGGCCTGAGGGTAGGAGGAGCTCACCAAGGCTCGGTTTTGGCCGGAGTTGGGGCCGGTAAGGCCGCCGGTGAGGTCACTCGGCGACGACGGGTGGCACCGGGTGCTGGAACCTCTGCTCCGGTGAGGGAAGTGGCGTGGCTGGGACACACGCAGTACGGGGAGCTCGAGTAGTGCAAGGGCAAGGGATAGGGGCGTCACTTGGCTATGCGAGTGCACTAGAGGGACAGCTCAACGACGACGGCATGCACGAGCGAGTTGCACGGCGAGCGGCTGCTTTTGTAGTAGGGGCGGCCCCCTGTCTCTGCTTCGAAGTAAGGGCCGGAGTTAACACCTCAGTACGACGACCAACCTCGGTAGGTGCGCTTACACAGGGAAGGGACCGGTGGGCGGAACGGTAGACGCACGCGTGCGGCCGGGCGACGAGTGGGGGCGCGACGCATTACTGGGCCTGGGCCACCCATATCGCGTGGAGGGCGGCACGGGGACCGGCGGTCGCGGACCCGCACCCGGCGCGCACGTATGGCGGCGTACGGCGGCGCACGGCGAGGCGCAGCGCACGGGGTCGCGTTCTGGAGCGCGAGAGCGTGGCCGGCGTTGCGATGTGTTGAAACAACCCAGGGTAGCCCTGTTTGACTGAGATTAACTCGAATTTTTTCATCTAAAGTGCACTAAGGGGTGAATAGGAAAGTTGTAGATCCCACTACCCTCTACAACTTTTACAAAATCCCTATGGTGTTTTTCTCAACGGATTTTGCACAAATTGAAGCCAAACTTTGAATGTCGCCATGTCTCGGTGAACAGGAGATGGTGACAGTTGACCAAGATTTTCACCAATTTCCTCTCAAAATTTGAAATGCCAATCTACATGAAAGTTGTGTCCCTCGACAAACAAGACAACTTTCGTAAAGGTAAATTTTTAAGTGTTTAGGTGAAATTTGGATAACGCGGCAAAAGTTCCGGAAGACATCCACCGATGTCAGGGTTTAAGCGGGGTTTGACCGTGTTTTTGACCAAGGGTTGACCACAACGGTGTGTTGACTTGGTCAAGGGGGTCAATAGTGGTTGTCGGCTCGGTTTTCGAGGTGATGACCCAGGTTCACCTCGGTTTGACCGGTGCTAGCGGGTTTGACTCCTCTGATCCGGTCATTAGTGGTAATGATGCTAATTAAAACTTGGGGCGTCACAAAGAACCGGGTTTGCGAGCCAAACTGGGTGTTGACATTCTCTAATAAAACCTGCAGCTAAGAGCTTACAGACTTCTACTTCTATAGCTTGTTTTCTATCTTTTGCAAATCACCGAAGCTTTGCGTGATAGGTCGAGCGATCTTGTTGACTTCGAGTCTGTGCTTAGCCAGCTCCCTAGGGACTCCAGGCATATCGGACAGACTCCATGCGAAGATGTCGGCATTGTGCCTGAAAAAGCTTGTGAGCGCGAGTTCCTATTTGGGGTCGAGGTCGGCCCCGATGATGACTTCCTTGGATGCGTCGGGCAGACTGAGGCAAACCTACTTGACGGCTGGACTTGGGTCCAAAGCTGTGCTTGTACGCTTCTGCTCCGGTACTCGAAGAGTAGTTTGGTCAATCTTGGCTACCTAAGCGGCCATGACCGTTGCCGCGGCTTTGATTGCTGAATCTTTGGAGAGCTCGATGGTAGCACTTTCGCAATTGTAGGAGACCATGATGTCCCCGAGGACGGAAAGGATTCCGTTTGGCGCCGGCATCTTTATGATGAGGTTAGTGTGAAGTGGTATAGCCATGAACTTGGTGAGCATAGGTCGTCCGAAGATGGCGTGGTATGAAGAGCGGAAGTCCGCGACATCGAACGTCAGGTACTCCATTCTGAAGTTCTCCTCTGTGCCGAAGGTGACCGGCAGGCCCACGCGACCTATGGGGTATGCAGCCTTGTCGGGCACGACCCCGTAGAAGGGTTCATCACAAGCGGTCATTTTGGAGAAGTCGAACTCCATCTTGCGTAGCGTCTCTGTGAAAATGATGTTTAGGCTGCTGCCTCCGTCGATGAGGGTCATAGGCAACTAGGCCCCGTTAACTATGGGGTTGACAACCAGCGGATAGGTTCCGGGGTCGGGAATGTGAACCCAATTATCCTTCCTAGAGAAAGTGATTAAGAATTCAGACCACCGTAGAGGTCGTGGATTTTCATTGTTGATTTGCCCGATCTCTCTAGCGTTCGATCGAGTTTGCTAGTTGGTTTTGATCGCTTGGCGACCACCGACGATGAAGTTGATCTCGCGGTTGGACTTCTGAAATGCACCATTGGGGTTGCCCCCTTTGGGTGGTGTCGGAGGTGTCCGCTCCTTGCGGTTGTTGTCTTGGCGGATGTGGTCGTCCTGGTGACATCGATCGTCATGCCGGTCATTGTGACGATCGTCGTGGCGATCATCACGACGATCACTTCTATCGCGCTTATCAGTGCGGTCGTCACTACGGTAGTCATCGCGTCTGTCATCACGGCGGTAATCGTCATTGCGAGGATAGGGTCTGCGGTCACGGTAATCTCGTCGATCAGGTCGACGGTTGCGATTCTCGAAGCGTTGACCACCATTGTGGTCGTCATTGCTGTTGCTCCTAGTCTTCTTGGAGGTAGATGGTACCCCGAGGGCATGCTTTAGCTGCTCGCACTCCCTCATGGTATGCTTGACATCGCGGTGGAACTAGGGATGGCAACGGGCACGAAATATCCGCGTACCCACGGATACCAAACCCGATGGGCGCAAATGAGGATCTAGGTCTATGTCCGCGGGCGCGGGCGCGGGCACGACCCTAAAACCACGGATACTCTGCTAACGGATTTGAAAAAATGATATCCGCGATCGAAATCCGCTAAACCCCCAAAAACGGCTAACATGTGGACCCCGTGGCACTAGGGTTTCTCTGGTTCCAGGAGCCACTCTTTTTTCCCTCACCCGGCATCCCATACTCGCGGCCGCCACCCCCTCACCTGAGCGGTCGAACCACAACTCCCCCAGTCCCACTGAGATCCGAAATTCCAAATCGAGGTCTCCCTCTCATCCCGCCTCTCCCTCCGAAGTCTCCTCCGGTCCTCCTCTCTCAAGTCCCAACCGCATCCACCCAACTCAATTTGTGTGCTGCCGAGCAGTTCAGGGCCAGGCACGGCTGGGGGGCTTCTGCAGCGCCGCCTCCCCTCTTTTCCCGCTGGATTCGCGAGCCCCCGCGTGCATCAGAGGCGGCGAGCGACGACCGCCAGCACGAGGAAGGCGAGCGGCTGCTGCAGCGCCAAAGAGACGACCGCATCCGCAGCGTCATCGCCCTCCCTCTCCTGCCGGTTCCATGAGCTTGTGCACGTCAGTGGCGGTGAGCGCTCACATGACGAGCAGCAGCTGCAGCGCCAGGGAGACGGCAGTGAGGAGCGCGCCGGAAGGTAGGGTAGTCGGTAGTTGTGGGCACGCGAGCATGCTCGCGGGCATGAGCTATCCGTGGATAGCAGGCGCGGGTGTGACTTCGTGCCCGTTGCGGATAGCGGGCGCGGGTGCGGGAGCGAAGTCCAGTGTGCTGGCGCGGATTTTTGTAGTAAATATCCGCGCAGATTTTACCCGTTGCCATTACTAGGTGGAACTGGCACTGGTCATCCATGACCATATTGAAGTCACCTTCAAGGAAGGTGGAAGGTCTTGAAGGATCTGTTACATAGGATTCACCGGATCGCTTGCGCGACCTGGTGCCTCCGTCGTTGTGATCTTCTCCGTTGAAGTCATGCATTACCGCGTCTTGAGTGTCAACCAGTTTGTCGACGTAGGCCATGAGGTCACCAATAGTATTAGCATCGGCTTCGTGGATCTTCTAGAACAACTTGATATTAGTAATTCCCTTTTTGTATATGCAATGACATCATCGTCTTTGACACCTGCGAGGGTGTTGCGGTTCTCGAAGTAGCGGTTGGTGTACTCACGGAGAGATTCGTCTCTTCTCATCCGTACTCTAGCGAGGTGATGAGTATTTCCAAGACGATTGTAGGTCGCCTAGTAGTTGGTCGTGAATAGGCGGGACAAAGTCGCCCGGAGGTGATGCATTCTGCTGGGAGATTGTCGAGCCACAGGAGTGGTGCCTTGCCCATCACGAGAGGAAAGTATCTGGCCATGTGGTCTTCATTGCCTCCCGAGGCACGTGCGGCTATACTGTATATCTTGAGCCATATACTCGGGTCGGAGCAACCGTCATACTTCTCAATTGAAGGCTTGAAGTCTTTAGGGTATCTAATCGTCCGGAGACGTCGTGAGAAAGCTGGAAAATTGTTGACCGCCCCCGGGCTTGCTGATGGAGCATGATCAGCAGTGATAACGTAGAGGTCGTCCGGAGGGCCATTATCTTGGTCGTACTGGGCGCGTCGTAAGAGCTCCTGGTCGTGCATGATCTGGGGATCTGTAGCTTGGATAGGGTTGTTGGCGTCGAGGGGGTCAGGTACCCCATGCTCGCGGTCGTAGTTTGCGTGCCGAGCTATTTCGACTTCGTCTCTTATGCGGGGCTGACTTCCCTCTACACGATCGGCCTAGACCAGAGGAGGCTGAGCTCCTGCATTGCGTCTTGGATTTGGTGGATGGTTTCCCTGGATGTTAGCAGCATTGGCTGCATTGTTGGCGGCATAGCCAGCGGCATTAGCCGGGGCGTTTGGTGGAGCATTAGCCGCTGGGTTGGTTGGAGCATTGGCTGCAGCGTTAGCAGCGGGGTTACCCAACTGCATTACTTCGTTTTCACTTCTTCCTTCTTCAGCCACTGGGTCGAGGGGACCCGGGCTACGACATCGCTGGCGAGGACACTCCGATCTGCTTCTGGAATAGGAACTTGCTGCAGATCTACTATATCCAGGGCCTCTTTCCTCGATCTAAGCAGCTGCAACACGAACATTGGCTTGGAGGTGCCGGGTCACTGGAGAATCTTCAAGGTGGTTTAGGACAGTGAGAGCAGCTCCCGAATTGGTATGTGGTGAATTGTAGACTTCAAGTGTGTCACGCTCGAAATCCTAGAGGAGATCTCACGCGCGTAGTCAGTTGGCACGAGGTGGATCATCTTGGCGTTGTTGCTGTAGCGCCGCTGGCGCCACAAGTGCTTGTTGCGCGGGATTGGCGTTGACATGTCCGACATTGGCTAGTTGGAGGTCTGCACCTGGGGCAGTGATCTCTTGTTGTCGTCGGACAGCTCGGGCGGTGTTGGAGTTTTCACGCTCTTGACGTTGCGCGTTTGTTTCTGTCTTGCGGTGGTACATCTGCAGAGACGACCAAGATCTGGCGATCTAGGGTTTCTGACTCTTCTTCCGGATAGTTCGGGGAGATTGTTGTGTGGGCGACCTGGAACGCAAGGCGGTCTAGAGACGACCCTTGGTTTAAACAGTGGTGGTGAGCCGCGGTAAGAGGTCGGCGAAACTTTTTGAGGACACGGCAGTGGCGTGCGGTGTGCTTGGAATTTTCATGGATAGGGCAGGGCTCGTCAAGGTAGTTCCCGCGGCTTTCACGATCTTGATGGTAGAGTCCATATTCGATCTGGATCTTGCGCTTCATGTAGCGTGATGACATGCGAGAGGCGTTGCACAAGCCAAGAGGCATGCTAGAGGTGCAAGGGCGCTTGACGCGCCCACAGATTTTGATTGTGTCAGAGGGCATGTCCTCGACATGATCGATTCCAGTGATCGGGTCGCTAGGAGTGGGTGGGTGGGTCTTCTTTGACAGATCCATTTCGATCTGTCGGTCGGAGGTGACCGTGTTTCCTTCGATGACGAGGTAGGCGGCTGGGGCGATGGATGTCGCCAGCATAGAGCCGAAGTAGATGTCGACGGGGTTGGCGAGGAAGTCCGCCATGCTCTCCGGGAAGATGACGCCGTTGGTCGAAGCCATCGAGTTGCACGAAGAACCTTGACTCTGCCCCTACCTGGCGCGCCAACTATCAGATTGTGAGATCTGGACAGCCCACGGGGGGTGTTAATCCCTGTGGTTTATTTGTTCGATGGGGAGGAGTCTAAGGCTAAGAACTCGAAGGTCGCACACGAGTACGCGGAACACAGAGAACACGGCGAGTTTATACTGGTTCGGGCCTCCGGAGAGTAATACCCTACGTCCAGTTGTCGGTGTAGATTGCTTGAGGATTGGTCGAGGTGAAGTTACAAGGGGGATCACCTCATCCGCCTTATTTTGGCCAGCGAATGAGGTCGGTTCCCAGACTCCTGGTCGGTTACGGCCAGGAGGCCTAAGTCTACGTTACACATCTTGACATATCCCGTCGATCTGCTTTAGGCGAAGTCCACCGAGGTCTCGTTTTGTCTTGTACACCAAGTCTTGAGGTCGTGTTGGATTATGTCGTCTGGGGAATCTTCTAGAAGGTCTTCGGGAGGTCGTGTGGGCTGCCAACTAGGTCGGTTGGGCCCATTGACAGGTCGGCAGGTCTGCTAGTAGGCCGGACCCACTTGTCGAGGACCACCATGAGCCTGGTCGGTGGGGACCCAGGGGTACCCATGTCTTACAGGCAGGAAGGCCCTGTCGACTATGGGATTAACAACTAGCTGGCAAGTCCCGGGGTCAGGGATGTGAACCCAATGATCTTTCTTGGAGAAAGTGATTGGAAATTCAGACCACCGCGGAGGCTGCAGGGTTTCAGTGTTGACATGTCCGATCTCTCTAGCGTTTGATCGGTTCTGTCTGTTGGTTTTGGTCGCTTAGCGACCACCAACGATGAAACTGATCTCTCGGTTGGCAGTCTGCAATGCACCGTTGGGGTTGCCTCCTTTGGGCGGTGGTGGTGGAGTCTGTTCTTTTCGATTTTTGTTGTGGCAGTTGTGGTCATCTTGGTGACATCGGTCATCCCGTCGATCATCTCGACGATCATTGCGCTAGTCATCACGAAGATCATCCCTGCGGTCTCTACGCCTGACGTTGCGGTCATTGTGACGATAGTCATCACGTCTGTCGTTGTGGGGTAGTCACGGAGATAATCACGTCGATCCCTGTCGTCATTGCAGCGGTAGGGCCTGCGATCACGATAATCACGTCGATCGGGTCGACGATTACGGTTGTCGAAGCGTTGGTCACCGTCCCGGTCGTCGTTGTTGCTACTCCTAGTCTTCTTAGAGGTAGACGGGACCCTAAGAGCATGCTTCAACTACTCGCACTCCCTCATGGTATGCTTAGCGTCACTGTGGAATAGGCATTAGTCGTCCATGACCATGTTAGAGTCACCTTCATGGAAGGTGGAAGGTCTTTGTGGATCTGTCATGTAGGCTTCGCCAGATCGCTTGTGCGACATGTTCCCTCCGTCATCATGGACTTCGCCATTGAAGTCGTGCATCAACACTTCTTGAGTGTCGACTAGCTTGTCGACGTAGGCCATGAGGTCGCTGATGGTATGCGCATCAGCTTCATGGATCTTCTCAAATAGTTTGATGTTGGTGATCCCCTTCTTGTAGTAGGCAATGACGTCCTCATCGTTGACACCCGCTAGGGTGTTGCGGTTTTCGAAGTAACGGTTGGTGTACTCTCAGAGAGTTTCATCACTGTGACAACCCGCCCAGGAAAATACCGTACTATCGCTTAAACCAACCCACTTTGGTCATTAAGCGATAATAAAGTATCATCGTGTCGTTAGTTGCCGGGTTAACGCCCGGTAGATCACTTGAATAGCAACAAGGATCGAAGTATATGCATTAAAACTCACTCGAAGGCGAGTTCAGAGATACAACATCATTAATATCCAATTTCGTACCCCGAGGGGTTTAATTATTACAAACCGAAGTTTTTGCCATAACGAAATAGTTCAGAGTTTTGAAACAGCAGAATTTAAACTAACAGAAGCAAAAACACCACGGGAGGCCATCCATGATGCCTTCAGTTGTCGTCCTCCACCCACTCCAGCTCCCAGCAGGGCGGGATCTCTCCGGGCCACACATCACCGAAAGCATTACCTAAATCAACACATTATAGCAAGGCTGGGTATACTAATACTCAGCAAGACTTACCCGTCGGTGATAACTACTTCACCAATTCTAGACCCTGAAAAGGCTTTTTGGCTACTGGGTTGCCTTTTTGCTGAAAAGTATGTCTTTACTTTCAGGATTTTAGCACAAGTTCTAGTGGGTTTAATCTTTACTACATTGGCCAACTAGTACAAACAAAGTTGTACAATACAATTAGTCAAGCATAATATTCATCAATTTCCATCATTAGGGATCTCATGGCTAGTGGAGTAAGTAGTCTCAGATAACGGTGAGAGGCCGACAATCGATTGAATCAAACCTTGCAAGGTAGACCCAAACACACGGTAGGCTGCCCCCGCAATGACAACTTTCCCAGGCCGTTTCTAAAAATCCTCGGGTCGGGATGAAAGGCCAGAGTGTTTGGTGCAGGCTATCCAACATACCCCGCGAGATACCCGGAATCACCATACACCACCGGTAGCTAGCCATGAGACAAACCCCAAGAGTAGTGACATTTCCATCCCTACCCATCTCATTAAGGTACAAGGCTTACCGGTCCCATTCCCGACAAGTGCTTAGTACGTTCAAACACTTATCCCACAGTAGCCATTGGACCGGAGCCCAAATCCATGCTCTTACCACATGAGCAATCCAATTAAGGATATATTGTGATTCCTATTCTAGGAACCTATTCTCGCGAGTGAGGTCATCACCCGACTTATAACGGTCCTATAGCTTAGCAGCTATCGACCTATCATACTAGTAAGGAAAAAGGAACCTAGGATCATGCATCTAGGGTTCCATTCAACTCCTGAACTTAAATGCACAATCATCCATAGATAATTGAATAAAGAAGTTGAAAGTTGGGTTAGATGCACCGGAGCTTGCCTTCGTCAGCTAGGTTAGCCTGGGCACCCTCGGTGTCGTTGAGCACTTCCACGTACTACAGGGAAGCTTCCGCTCCTCCTTTCTCGGTTTCCGGGACAAGGGAGTAATCACCGTCCGGAAGATCTACGCGGAATGCAATGCAAGTTCAGGTGATGTGATTGGTTGTTATCTTGCCCAACTCTTGTTGGTCATATTGACCTTAACAAGTATCTAGATAGTACATCTCCTTTAGGAAGGTTATTAGTTATATATGATTTATTCTTTTATTGCACATTTGAATAAATGTTTCTTTGTACTTGTCATTTCATGTGAATGTGTAGTCCTTTTCTTTTCACAAGCAAGGTTATGAATAATATTTTTGTTCATGAATCAATTCCTTATCAGCAAGGGTGTTTTATTAATCTTAATTAAGTTAAGTAATACATTCCCAAAAGGGAAAAGACTTAAAAAGGGGTTTTCCTTATTCAATTGCTCTTTAATATTAAAAAGGCTTTTAAGCTTTTTATTAAACAATAAATTACCAAAATTTAAAGGAGTGTTTCTTAAGCATATCAGCACTTATACTGGCCCACTAGACCCACAGGTATTGCTTGGAAGCTAGGAAATTAAATATTATAGAATATAACAAAGACTAGCTAGTGATTCAAATTAAATGCATACAAAAATAAATAAGCACCAAAATGATCCAAACTTTCTAATGCATGCTCTCTGGTCCTAAACAAGCCTAAAGAACCAGCATGTACACCTAAAAATTCTAATGATCTTGCTTCATTAATTTACCAAGGAAAACATGCACAAATTAAGAATAAATAATTATTTCTGTTAAGCGAAAAATCATGATTAATTCACAAGAGGTGTATTTTGACATAACAAGACAGTGTGCACATGTTGGGCACAAAAACATAAATCTTTTTAGCTACAAAAATCATCTAGGCAGTTTCTGCAGAAATGGAAAACAATTTATCTAGCAAGATTTACTTCATAACTTTGTGCAATTTTTGGCACAGAAGCTAGTCATTGCAAGACCTACAACATATCCAAAATTTATATACAGAGGAGTTGTAGTTTTTGAGTTATGACAGATCTTGGTATTTCACAATCCTATTTTTCATGTTAAAAACATTTAGAACCAAGCCATGCGAGAATAACAAAAGTTGTGGGTTTTCTATCCCTGAATCTAAAAAAATTAGTTTGGCATTTTTCTGAATTTTCTACAATTTTCTAGGAATTTTCTAGTGCTCTGGACCAAAAGGCAAGAAAACTTTGATATGATTCTTCACGAACAGGTCCTAAAGTTTGCACAAGACACCCTGTTAAGAAATCGATCCTTGCAATTGGGCCCTTGGCCGGGGAGGCGGCGCGGCTCCGGCCAAATCCTGGCGAGCTGGCGGCGCTCCCAGCCAGGCAAGTGGCCAGGCTCGGCCAGGGGCTCACCTAGGGGTGTTGGGTGTCGGGGTTGAGGTGGAAGGGATGGATGGCGAGGGGTTCGATGGCGGCCGGCAGCGGTGGCCACGGCGGCTCGGGGGAAACGGCGAGGAGGGCGTTGTGCTGGGCAACAAGCGAGCTTGGGAGGTTCAATGGTGTCTAGTAAAGCTACTGGAGCAGTTGGTCGGCGGCGAGCGCGAGCGGGCGCACGAGCTCAAGGCGGCGGCAGCAATGGCGCGGTGGAGCTCGGGGTGGTGCGCGGAGGGGAGAAAGGAGGGGTCTAAATAGGTGCTCAAGCACTTGGTGTCGATGGATGACGGCGAGGAGATGCTCCCGCCGTGCCACGGCGGCTCGGGCGGCGTGCGTACGGCGGCGACACCGCCGACGGACCGGCGGTCCGTGGCGTGCGCGCGTACGGCGGCGTGATGGCGCCGACTCGAGGCGCCTCGGGTGTCGGGGTGCGAGTGGCTCGGGCGGCGCATGCCTCGCGTGGCGCTCGGCCTCGGGAGGCGCGGGCGCGGACGTCGGTGCACTGTTTGACTCGAAATTTCTCCAAAATTTTGTATAAAAGTTGACCAAGCGTTGAACATGAAAGTTGTAGATCCAATTTTGTATAAAAGTTGTATGAAAATTTTGTATAAAAGTTGACCAAGCGTTGAACATGAAAGGCTATATAGGGGTTTTCTTCACAGATTTTGAATTACATGAATGCCAACTTTGAATGTCAGCCTGTCTTTTTAAACAGTGAATCCTGTCTTGCAACCAATTTTTCAAGCTTTTCCACTCAAAATTTGAAATGCCAAACTACATGAAAGTTGTGTCCCTCGACAAGGTGGACAACTTTCATAAAGGTAGAATTTTAAGTGTTTAGGTGAATTTTGGAGAACGCGGCAAAAGTTCCGGCAGACACCTATGGACATTAGGGTGGCAAGGGGGTTTGACCAAGTCTTTGACCATGGGTTGGCCCCACAAGTGTGTTTACTAGTCAAAGGGGGTCACTAGGGTAGGTTAGTGAGTTTTTCGAGGTGAGGGCCCAGGTTGACTGTGATTTGACCACTGTTGACTACTTTGACCGGCTGTTTGGGTTAATTAAAAACCTGGGGCGTCACAATCACGCCTCATCCGCACACTGGCGAGGTGGTGAGTGTTGCCACGATGGTTGTAGGTCGCCTGATAGTTGGTCGTGAAAAGGCGAGACAGTGTTTCCCAAGAGGTTATGCACTCTGCTGGCAGATTGTCGAGCCACAGGAGTGGTGTCTTGCCCATCACAAGGTGGAAGTATCCCGCCATGTGGTATTCATTGCCTCTAGAGGTGCTTGCTGCAATGCTATACATCTTGAGCCATGTACTTGAGTCAGAGCGACTGTCATACTTCTCAATGGCCAGTTTGAAGTCCTTGGGGTATCTGATCGTCCGAAGACGTCGTGAGAACGCGGGGATGTTGTTGACCGCTCCCGGGCTTGCTGACAGGGCGTAAGCTGCCGGGATGACGTAAAGGTCGTCGAGAGGGCCATTGTCTTCGTCGTAGTGGGTACATAGCAGGAGTTCCTGGTCGTGCATATGTCGGAGGTCTGCTGCTTGGACGGGGTTGTTGGCATCGAGGGTCTTAGGGACCCCATGTTCACGATCATAATTAGCACGTCGTGCTCTCAGCACTTCATCTCTTATACGCTGATGCTTGTTTCCTTCAGCGCGATTGGCCTGTATTAGAGGAGGTTGAACTCCTGCATTGTGTCCTGGGTTCATGATGGCGTTTCCCTAAACGTTGGCAACGTTAGCTGCGTTGTTGGCGACATTACCAGTGGCGTTCGCTAGAGCGTTTGCCGGGGCATTTACTGCGGGGTTAGCTGGAGCATTGGCTGCAGCATTGGTAGTGGGGTTGACCGGCTGCACGACTTCGTTTTCACCTCGTCCCTCTTCAGCCACGGGCTCAAGGAGACCATGGCTACAATGTCGGTGGTGAGGATGTTCTGATACTCCTAGAATAAGAACTTGCTGTGGATCGACTGTATCCTGGGCCTCTTTCTTTGATCTAGGCAGCGGTGACACGAACGTTAGTTTGAAGATGTCAGACCGCTGGAGAATCTTTGAGGTGGTTTAGGGAGGCAAGAGCGTCTCCTAAGTTGGTTCGAGGAGAATTGTAAAGTTCAAGGCCATCATGCTCAAAGTCTCTTAGGAGGTCTCTGGCACGTATTCGGTTGGCGCGATGTTGATTGTCGTGGTGTCGCTGCTGAGGGGCGGCCGGTGCCGCAGGTGCTTGTTGCCCGGTGTTATCATTGACCTGTCTGGCGTTGAGCGATTGTTGACATGGTTGTTGACCTGCACCTGGGGCAGCAGCCGCAAGCTCTTGTTGTCGTCGAATAGCTCTAGCAGCGTTGGTGTTCTCACGCTCTTGGCGTTGCTCATCTATCTCTCCATCTTGAGGTGGTACATCTGTAGAGACGACCAAGATCTCACGATCTAGAGTCTCGAGTTCTTCTCCCGGATAGTTCGGGGAAATTGTCGTACAGGCGATCTGGAACACGAGGTGGTCCGGAGACAACTTTAGGTTCAGCTAGCGGTGATGAGCTGCGGTGAGAGGTCGAAGAAGATTCTTGAGGACACGGCACTAGCATGCTGTGTGTTTAGGATTCTCGTGGATAGGGGAGGGCTCGTCGAAGTGGTTCCTGCAGCTTCCACGATCTTGTGTGTGGGTTCCAGATTCAATCTTGATCTTGCGCTTCATGTAGAGGGATGCTACATGAGCTTCGTGACGCTTGGGTCTGCACTGCTGACGGCTCGGGCTCCTTCCGGCGCCGCCTGACCATGCAGCCCAACCCGAAGACAGGCTTCGTGACGCTTCCTGAAGTTGTCACAGGCGAACTCGCCGGCAAGTTCGGCGAAATCTCGCTCTTCAACCACCACGCTGACTTTGAGCTCGAGTCCGCTTCCAACTCAAACTCGATGTCTCCATGGGCCATCGCATGCGAGCCGGCTGCTCAGCCATCGCAGGTGGTCCCCTCACCTCGTGAGCACTCCGCGCGCGGCCCCCGCACCCTCGGCCCGGGCCCGCACGGGGGCTCCCCCTCCGCGGCCGGGCCGGCAAGGAGCCCGTACCCGAGTACAACTCGGACTCCGACACCGCCCCCAGTCCCGCTTCGGAGTCCAGCCCTCTCTCCGAGTTCTACTCGAACCCCGATTACGAGTTCGACTTCGGGTCGGACCCTGAGGAGCTCGAGTTCGAGGACAACTCCACTGAGCTTCCCTTGTCAGGGCCGGCCTCTGGGCTGGTTATAACATCCACACCGGACGGGAGGTTTGTCTACTAGCCAGACCGCAAGCCCACTGACCTGATAAGTGGAGACTCACGCTACATCGCCTACATCGACTCGCTACCGTTCCAGGAGGGAACGCCACTTGCCCAGGCTGACTCAAACACACCAACCGAGGTGGCGGTTTCTGAGTCCAGCTTTGGCACCCCCGATCGCCAAGTCTTCATGGCTGTCGGCGACACCCCAGGGCCTTCAGGCACAGTTCAAGACAAGTACCTAGAAGACATCTCCTCCGACGAGCTCTCTGCCGATGCCCCAGCAGACGAAACCACCGCCAGCAGAGACGCTCGACGTGAGCGCAACCGGAAGCGCAGCAAACGTCGGTGATGCCTCCGCGACAACTTCCCCATCCGCAACCTTGTGGAAGCTCTCGAGGCAGTCAAGAGCAGGGTACACACTACCCTCGAGCAATGCCTCATGTCGATCACAGCGATCGCACGTCAGGCTCAGTGCATCCGCGCTGGGGAGGTCATCGCCAAGCTTGCTGAAGATGCCTACTTCATGCGAGTCGACAGCAGGGTCAATCAGCCTCCCCCCGCCAGGCAACGCGACAACGAGGCTACGAGTCGCGGCGGCCGGCACCGGTCCCAACCGTACTCGAGCCGACCTCCCGGCTCGAACCCAACCGCACCCGCTCCAACGCCGACGGACGTCCACGGCGTGATAACGAACAACCGCGAGGTCGTCCCCCACCGCGCTCGGTCGGCGGCGGCGGCCACGACCCCGACGGCGGCGGCGGCCGACGGCGGAAGCTCCAACCAAGGAGCCAACGGGAGGGCGGCGGCGGCGGCAGTCGCGGCGGCTGAGGCCACGCGAAAAGCCACGCCTCTGGCGCCTCACAAGGCGGTTACGACGCCCGCCAGAAGATTGAGGAGCTGCGACGGAAGAAGTCGACCACCGCGGGCGACGGCGACGGCTTCCCCGCCTTCTCACCTCGACTTCACAACTTGCTCCTCCCCGACAAGTTCAAGCCTTTGGGGATCACCAAGTATGACGCGAAGCAGGATCCCATCCAGTGGCTCAGGTGCTACGCCCTCTCCATTGAGAACGCTGGCGGCAACAGCGACACCAAGTGCCTCTACTTCCCCTTCTGCCTGGACCAAGCACCACTCACATGGCTCGAGTCGCTGGACAAGCACTCGATCGACAAGTGGGACCAGCTGAAGGAGCAGTTCACCAGCAACTTCGCAGGCGTCATGGGCCGATCGGGTACTCACATGGACCTGGCCATGATCAAGCAGGAACAAGGCGAGACCCTCCGCAAGTACATGCGCCGCTTCTTCAACAAGCGCGCCACCGTCGTCGACGTCACCGACAAGGAGGTCATCGACCTCTTCCAAGACGGCCTCTACCACCACCGCACCTTCGAAGACTTCGGTTGTCGTCGCCCCAGGTCCACCCCGCACCTCAAGGACATGATCACGTCCTGGGCGGATGAAGAGGATAAAGCCAACGCCAAGTACGACGCCATCCGTGGCAAGACCAAGCAGAACCAGGGCGGCGGCAGCGGCAGCAACGCGAACCAAGGCGGTCGCAACAACAACAACAACAACTACTCGGGTCCCAACCGCAAGCGCAAGCCAGACAACACTGTCGCGGCTATCCAGCGCCCTGCGAAAGGGAACTCGAAGTTTAACTCCGGCGGTTTCAAAGACCTGCTGAAGGAGAAGTGCCCATGGCATCCGAACGGCAACCACACCACCGAGCAGTGCTACCAACTCAGGCATGCACTCAAGGATACGCCGAAGCCACCGCACCCTCACGACCAAAAGGGCAAGAAGAAGGACGGCGACAACAACGACTTCCAGGAGCCGGACAAGACCGTCAACGTCCTCTTCGGCGGGCTACCCAGCAGGCGGGAGCAGAAGGCTACCCGTCGTGAAGTCATGTCCATTGAGCCAGCGGTCCCGACCCCTCTCAGGTGGTCAGAGGTACCCATCACCTTCTCCCGTGCGGATCAATGGACTAGCTTCCCCGAACCAGGACGATTCCCCCTCGTCCTGAAGCCAGTGGTCGCGGGCTCCAAACTCAACAAGGTGCTCATCGACGGTGGAAGCGGGCTCAATGTCCTTTTCACCAAGACCTTGAAGAAAATGAAGCTCGGCATCACTCACATGCTCACCAAGAGCAACACGCCCTTCTACGACATCGTCCCCGGCAACGCGGCTATTCCACTAGGCTCAGTGGTCCTGCAAGTTACCTTCGGGGCATCTCGGGACAACTACCGTACCGAGTACATCAAGTTCGAGGTCGCGGACTTCGAGACTTCCTACCACGCCATCCTCGGCAGACCGGCCATCGCCAAGTTCATGGCGGTGCCCCACTACACTTACTTGGTACTCAATATGCCAAGCCCAGCCGGTGTACTCTCCCTCCAAGGGGACCTGAAGATCTCCAACGACTGCGACACAGAAGCTGTGGACATCGCCTCCACAAATCAAGTACCCAACGCGATGATGGAGGTCTACGCTGCGTCGAAGAAGCTTGCCACATGTGAACTCGACATCCCAGAGAAGTCTGACAGCGCCAACAAGCCTCAGCCACCTGAGGAGGTACTCATCAAGACGATCGACCTCGGAACAGGCGACCCCAGCAAGACCACCACCATCGGGGCCGGCCTCGACCCCAAATAGGAAGACGCGCTCATGAGCTTCCTCCGTGCTAACCGCGGCATCTTCACGTGGAAGCCAGCGGACATGCCAGGAGTGCCCAGGGAGCTGATTAAGCACTGCCTCAACGTCGATCCTAAGGCCACCCCCAAGCGACAACACCTCCGACGCTTTGCCGACGATAGACGGGACACCATCAAGAAGGAACTCGCCAAACTACTCGCGGCTGGCTTCATGAGAGAAGTTTTCCATCCTGAGTGGCTCGCCAACCCCGTCCTCGTCCGCAAGAACTCGAACGAGTGGAGGATGTGCGTCGACTACACCGACCTCAACAAGCACTGCCCCAAGGACCCCTTCGGGTTGCCGCGGATTGATCAAGTCATCGACTCCACGGCGGGGCCGCGACCCGCTCGCTTCCTCAAGCGCTACTCCGGGTACCACCAGATCGCGATCAAGGAAGAAGACCAGGAGAAGACCACGTTCATCACCCCGTTTGGCGCGTACTGCTACACGACCATGTCCTTCAGGCTGAAGAACGCCGGAGCCACCTACCAACGACCTATCCAGGCCTGCTTCAAAAGGCAACTCAACAAGAACGTCGAAGCCTATGTGGATGACGTGGTTGTTAAGACCAGAAACTCCAGTACCCTCATCGACGACCTTGAAGAGACTTTCGCATCACTACGCGAGTACCGCTGGAAGCTCAACCCGAACAAGTGTGTCTTCGGCGTACCTTCGGGCAAACTACTCGGCTTCATCATCAGCCAACGCGGCACCGAAGCCAACCCCGAGAAGATCTCCGCCATCACCAGCATGAAAGCTCCCACAAGCATCAAAGACGTCCAGAAGCTGACCGGGTGCATGGCGGCACTGAACAGATTTATCTCGAGGCTCGGAGAACAGGGACTCCCCTTCTTCAAACTACTCAAGCATCAAGAGAAGTTCGTGTAGACCCCAGAGGCGAATCAGGCCCTTGCCCAGCTCAAGGACTTCCTATCGAAGCCGCCGATCCTCACGGCTCCTCACAAGGGCGAGCAGCTACTGCTCTACCCATCCTCGGGCCAACGAACAAGTCGAGCGCGCCAATGGGATGGTGCTCGACGCTCTCAAGAAGCGGCTATACGACGCTGCTAACTCCAAAGGGGGCAAGTGGATCAAGGAACTACCCAACGCACTCTGGGGGCTACGGACTCAGCCATCCAAGCCAACGGGGCAATCCCCTTACTTCCTAGTCTACGGCTCCGAAGCAATCCTCCCTGCCGACGTCATATGGAACTCACCGGCAGTGGAGCACTACGACGAAGGCGTCTCAGAAGACAGCAGATGAGTTGATATCGACAGCCTCGAAGAAGCTCGCTGCGCTGCCCTCGTCCAATCAGCAAGGTACCCAGAGGGTATCCGACGCTACCATGATCGCAACGTCAAGGAACGCTCCTTCAACATTGGTGATCTTGTTCTCCGCCGTATCCAGAACACGGAAGGACTACACAAGCTCAGTTCCCCCTGGGAAGGTCCCTTCACCGTCGAAAAGGTGACCGGGCCGGGCTCCTACCGCCTCCAAACACTTGAAGGCGAAGACATCAACAACTAGTGGAACGTCGACCAGTTCTGTCGATTCTACGCCTAGTCTGCACGACTACATCAACACCCCTCCGCCGTAAGCGGCCTCCGGGTCCTGGCTCCAGTCTCCAGACTACTGCTCTCCGGGATCCAGCCCGTGCGACTACCTACGGACCCTGGGCTGCGACGAGCGTCAAGGACTCTAGCAGTGGTCTACTGAGAGACCACACTCCAAGATCCATCCTGCACGGCTACCTACGGATCTACAATCCAGCCTACACGGCTACTCACGGATCCACTGTTGTAAGAGGCTACCCGCTCCAGTGCTACTTAGCTGTAAGCGGCCTCCGGGTCCAAGTGACTACTAACTACGGCCCTAGCCATCCAGGTGTACTTCTTCGGTAATAAAGTTTGATCGTTCATCAACTTCTTTACTGTCTACTCCCTACAACGGGATCACCACTGCCGAGTAGGACTACTCGCATCTACTCCACGATGGGGCTCCGCACTCTGAGATCGCGACTACGAGTACTCATTGCTGGAAAGTTTCTCTCATTAATACTTAAGCAATTCATTACAATTGTTTTTGTACAACCTTGGCTACTAGCTATCTATTACAGGGCTACTGGAGATTTAGCTTCTCAGCTACTTGCTCCGCGATGGGAGCCATCTGCTCCAGCATCTCCGCATACTGCTCATCAGTGCAGTTGGCGGCTACCCCGCCGGCGACTACTTCCACTGGGGCCTTCGGGAAGTATGACTTCATGAAGGCCAAGACCTGCCTTGGGATCGATCTCGCCATATGCTTCACATAGGCCGCCAGCCGGCTTGGAGCTTCCTTGAGGCGATCTACCAGTGGAGCAATCTTGGGGCCGCTCGGGTTCGACACCAGGAGCCTTGCGATCGGCAGTGCGGCTTCTTCAAGCTCCTTCAGTTGGGCCCGCAGTGCCTCGCAGTCTTCATTCAACTTCTGCAAGGATTTGTAGCAGTTGACGAGATCGCGGTCAGATGCAATCCGGAGCTCCATGTGCTTCTTGCACTCGAAGGCAAGTTCTTTGTAGTCGAGCTCGAGTACCTGGCGGGCTTCTTGCTCCCGGTAGAAGAGGTTCTTCATGCTCGTCTCCGAGGACTTCAGCTGCTCCACCTGGCCCTCAAGCTCTGCAACACAGCAACAGTACAGCGGGTCAGACTACCTCTCGACCTCCAACAACTACCCGACAAGTCCAGCGGCGTACCTTTGCGAAGGCTCTTATTCTTCCGCACCAAGTCGTCGCCCTTCGCCTGCAACTCTTGGACATCGTTGTGGTATTTGGCGAAGGCGGCATCGAGCTTCGACTGCATGGCAGCCGCGTGCTTCCGCGACTTCACAAGTTGCTCTTCCAGCGCCTCAGCCCGGAGCACCGCGTCACCATAGCCTTGCAGCATGTTGGACTTGTCGCGGGACCTCTCCGCAACATCCTGCACAGACAACTCAAGTCACACGAGTACTCAACGATAGAGGATTGACTACTCAGAAAGCTACGACTACTTACCTTCATCCACTGCTCGGCCTGGCGGACCGCCTCCAAGTGCTTAGCTACCGTTGCCGGGTCAACGAGATCGTCCGCGAGCAGCTCTATACCGCCACGACTACTCGCGGCGGCCTCCGTCTTCAGCGCAGAGCGGATAGGCTCTGCGTCCTGGATCTAGAGTGACCTCTAGCGACGTGGTGACCCCCTCTCCCCCGGCCGCCACGGCGGCCTCCTCGACGACTCCTTCCATAGGCTCGGGGGCTCCTCCCGCAGCCTCCGGGACCTCTGGTGTCGACTTCTGCATTGGCACCCCCGCAGGGATGTCACTACCTTCAGCCTCAGCACCTGTCAAAGAGGAGACAAGTGCATCAGCGACAATGACTACTCCTCGAGGAGCTCTACAGCTTCAGACGAGTACTTACCCTCGACTACACTGGCCTCCGGCAGCGGCGCTTCGGTAGCCGGCGGCTCGGGCACCGCCTGGGAAGCGGGAGCGGACTCCTCGGTGGGCGGCGCGACTTCTTCTGCCACCGCTGAAGAGGGTTCATCTCCCTCCCAGGACAGATCCGTGGATTTCCGCAAGCACACACAATTGGTCGTCAGTCAACCTTGACTACTACAACAAGTACTACTCGGGAAGATGCGGTACTTACAAGTTCGACCGGACTATTGTCACGGCCGGGCACCGAGGATGCGGCGATGTCGACCGGCCCACCCTCGGCGGGCGCCTCCTCCTGCGCCCCCGCGGCTACCGCCTCCTCTGCAGCAACGGCGGTCGGCGCAGTGCTCTCCTGTGCTCCTGAAGCCACCACCTCTTCAACGGCGGCGGCTACGGGCACCGTGCTCCCCTGTGGAGCAGGGTGCTGGCGCTCCAACTGCACCAAGAGCTCCTCCATAGTGGGGGCTGGACTACGACTTCCGGCTGGCTCCCCCACTGTGTCCCATACGACTTCGTCGCCTTCCTCTACGGGCTCCGCTGGCGGGACCTCCTGCATACAAGGAAGGCTACTCATCAGCAAGCGTACTCGTACGACGGATACTCGACTACTCTGTTCAAGACAACTTACCTCCTGAGGCGTGGTCTCCGAGACCTTGAGCTTCTTTGTCACCCGCTTGCGGGCGGGGTTGCGCGGCTTCCATGGCGGCGCAGCCAGGCTAGCCTCTAGGCTAGTCGGGGGGTCTTGCACCAGAGGCACATGAGGTAAGCCTGGACGGCTAAACCTCGACCGCAACTGAAAGCGGTCCTGCAATGTCTCCTCGTCGTCATCATCGGTGGTGTCCTCCACGATAACGGTGTCATCGCCTTCGCCGACCTCTCGCCGCTCTTTGGCTTTGGCTTTCCCTTCCTGCAGGATCTCGATCCCATGAGGGGGCGGCTGCGGCTCGGAGATGAACTTCTTCAAGTCATCCTGCAAAGGCACAAGACATCAGCAAGTCTACACCAAGCAAGGACTACTCGACTAAGGGAGTGCGACTACTCACCTCCTTTGGCGGGCGCGCGGCGGAGTACTCCTGGACAGGGCACGCCGTGTACGGCGGCATATCCTTGAAGATCCGCGACAGCCTCTCGATGATGTCGCTGTCGTCCAGCTCGCATCCAGGCATCCGCGACGTGTCGTCGTCGCCGGTGTACTCGAAGCCCAAGGTGCCTCGAGCCATCAATGGCTGCACTCTCCGCTTCATGAAACTAAAGGCCACGTGCTCGGCCCTCAGTCCCGCTTCCCTGAGCACCTTGATGCGTGCCAGCAGCTCGGGAAGCTGGATCCCCTCCTGCATGGTCGGCTTCGTGTTCCACCACTCACGGTGTCTGGGCTGCCGTCCGCTCGGCTTCGGCAGGCCGGGGTGGTGGTTCGTGATGTAGAACCACCTTGTCTTCCAGTCAGTGTTGGAGTCAACAAGCTTGTACGCCAGGTACTGCTCCGCGGCGTCTTCTCTCAACTGGATGTCGGCTCCTCCGACTACCCTTGGGTTGGTGGCACTTGGTTGCGGCTTGACCCGGAAGAACTTCCGGAAAAGGATTCAGTGCGGCTTGATCCCAAGGAAGGCCTCGCAGAAGTGCACGAAGACCGCGGCATGGAAGATGCCGTTGGGGTTCAGATTCAGGTACTCGACTCCATAGTACCCGAGGAGACCCTTGAAGAAATCACTAGCCGGGTGCGCGAGTCCGCGCTCCACGAATCGCGCGAACATTGGAATCTCGTCTTCGGCTTTCTCCATTGGATATGGATCTCCAGCAGCAGCCCTCCACATGTCGACCTCCTCCTGGATGAACCCGCTGTTCAGGAGGGCCAACAGATCTTCCGTCTTCACCTTGGATTTTTTCCATTCGCGGCTTGGATCAGCTCGCGGTGGAGACATCGGCGGTGCTGCTCCAGTGGCATCCGCGGCGACCTCTTCGCGGCCCCTTTTCTTCCCGGCGGCTTTCGTAGACTTGGACGGTGAAGCCTTCATTCTCCAAGTGCAAAGCGTCTTCACGTGCATCCGCTCGGGGGCTACCCTAAAAGCTTTGGGTTGCGGCGCACTTAGATCTACTACGGCGGCAGTGTGCGTTGGGAGTGGATCTACCTCAGATGGAATCGAAAGACTGCAGCTTGAATGGGTGAAAAACCCTAAGGGTTTTTGGCTTCTATTTATAAGTCAAACCGGCTCTGCAACGACCGGTTGGATAAGCCCACGCGCGGCAGACTCAGCGGCTGCGCGTGACCCTTCGTATTCTACTAGTTGACGCGCCTCACCTCAGGGGCTCGGCTACTTCTACTCAACTACCTGGGAAGCGGCTAGTCTCAAGAGCATCTCAGGACACATTCTTTAAGATGACCCTTCAATTTGAGAGGAAGTACTCGACTCAAGGCTCGGGGGCTCCGTGCCATGTGTCCTTCGATTTTTTCTCTCCGGATTTTTCGGGATTTTCATGCCAAGACTTCAGATGGACCCTCAGCCAGGGCCTGCGGCTCAACCTAAGGCTCGGGGGCTGTCGGTGTTTTATACCGGCAAACCTACCGAGGGGGTACCCGAGGTAGTAGATTTTGCGGTGAGGATCGTGATCGGTTGACCGAGAACTCGAAGGTGTGCGCAAGGACACGGGACACAAGATTTATACAGGTTCGGGTCGCCAAGGTGGCGAGCCCTACGTCCTGTTTGGGGAACAAGTATGGCGCCCTGCGCTTGGTGTCGTCCCCGGAGGGATTGGGGATGTGCGGCTAGGTACCCGGCCCTCTCTTATATAGTCCAGGGGGCGGGTTCCTAGTCGGTTACAAGGCAGGAGTCCTAGTAGGAGTACACAGAGCGAGTCCTAGTAGGAGTACAGGGGAATTCTACCAGGAGTCCGTCTTCTACTATTTTTCCTTCCTTGCATGAGTACCGGGGGTGTATGCCCGACAAGCCCCCGAGCACGTTGGAGTCGAGAGTAGTAGTTCGAGTAGTCTTGAAGCCTCTTCGAGTAGTTCTTGAGCGTCCTCGAGTTCTCGCTTGGAGAAGTCTTCAATAGTACTTGAATCGCCGCGAGGCCGGAAGGTGGTCCGACTCATCGATCTTGAAAAAAATTTGAATGATGGGTGTAGCATAGCAGCCCCCGAGCCTTGAAATGATTAGGTAATCAATCCAAGGGTCTTCAGTGTTCGCGAAGCCATCATCCGAGTACTCTTGCAGCGTGTAGCCCCCGAGATAAGAGAGCTGTATGAGCCACGTCGAGTAGTGATTGGTGAGGAGCCCCCGAGCTTGGGAGCGAGCGAAGCATGCTGAAGTTATCTTCGAGTAGTATGTGAAATGCAGCCCTCGAGCTGGAGAGATTCCAAGTAGCAGTTTGGTGTCAAGCCGTGGAGCTTGAGAAGTAGTCGTGCCGTCAGAACGGACTTTAGAATGCGACTTAAAAACCGAAGTCGACTTTGTGCCGCGCGGAGCGGACTTTGAGATGCGACTTGAAATCCGAAGTCGACTTTGTGCCGCGCGGGGTGGACTTTGAGATGCGACTTGAAATCCGAAGTCGACTTTGTGCCGCGCGGGGCGGACTTTGAGATGCGACTTGAAAACCAAAGTCGACTTTAGTTGCCGCGCGGAGCGGACTTTGAATGCGACTTTAGAAGTCGACTTTGCGCCGCGCAGAGCGGACTTTTGAAATGCGACTTTGGAAGTCGACTTTAGGTTGCCGCGTAAAGCGGACTTTAGATGCGACTGCAGTAGTCGACTTTGTGCCACGTGGGGTGGACTTAAGATGCAAAAAACGAAAAGCACTTTCCGGAAAGCCAAAGCGAATAAAAAATCAGAAAAAACGAGTAGTTTTGCCGCCGGAGCGGGCTTAAGATTGCGACCGGAGTCGGCTCGTGCCACCGGAGTGGGCTTAAGTACCGAGCCATGGATTTCGGACCCAAGGTACGGCTTGCCGCCGGGAGCGGGCTTGAGTGCGACCGTTAGCGTCGACTTGTGCCACCGGAGTGGGCTTGAGTACCTGAGCCATGGATTTCAGACCCAAGGTACGATTGCCGCCGGAGCGGGCTTGTGCCACCGGAGTGGGCTTAAGTACCTGAGCCATGGATTTCAGACCCAAGGTACGGCTGCCGCCGTAGCGGGCTTGTGCCACTGGAGTGGGCTTAAGTACCTGAGCCATGGATTTCAGACCCAAGGTACGGAGCGCGGGTACTTAGGGTACTTGGACCCATGGTACAGGGCATGAAGACCACGTGCAGCTAGGATCCATCGTCGCCAGGACCCGAGGGCCGCTTACAGCTAGGTTCCATCGAAGCTTACACACGTAGTATGCCACCGAAGTAGGCGAAGATGCGACCAGCGTCGACTTTAAGATGCCGCACGGAGCGGACTTTAGAATGCGACTTTAGAAGTCGACTTTAGATTGCCGCGCGTAGCGGACTTTAGAAACTGCCTCCTAGGGATAGCCCCCGAGTTGATGAAGTAGACTCGCGGCGACTTGATTGATATGCCCGAAGAGTAGTCGGCGAGAGTGTAGCTCCCGTGAAAACCCGCCGAGAAGCATACACAAATGAGTAGTCGGCAAGTAGTCCTACATGATGAGGAGAACGAGCCAAGAGAACAAGAATCATTTAGATAAATGACTTAGTCGTTGCTGCACGGGCGACTTGCGATGAAGCCGTGGCGATCGGCGATGGAGCCGCGACGGTTGTCGTCGAAGTCGACTAGTCGAGTTGATTCCGACTAGTTGTTGGTGGCGTGATCTGCGTTCTCGACTAGTTTGGAAAACTAGTCGAGATGAATGGTCGGCGCGATGCGACCGGGGGAAGATAACGTCGTGAGCGCGCGCGCGCGTACTCGAAGTAGAGCCGTGTTGCCGCGAGACAAGTAGTCATGACGCACGGCGTGGATGAAGTAGAGCCGCCGTGGCCGCAAGACGAAGTCGCGGCGCACGGAGTAGTCGATGATGAGCCGTGTGACCGGCCGCGTGACGTGCCGAGGCACCCGGACGCGCGCCGTAGGTGGAGTAGTCGACGATGAGCCCGCGTGAGGCGACCAGTCGACGACGAGCGCGCGACAAGCCGCGTGACGAGCCGCGCGACGTGCCGAGGCACCCGGACGCATGGCGAAGGCGAAGTAGTCGACGACGACGAGCCCGCGCGAGGCGGAGTAGTCGACGACGACGAGCGGCGCGACAAGCTGCGTGGCGAGCCGCGCGACGTGCCGAGGCACCCCGGACGCGCGGCGGAGACGAAGTAGTCGACGACGAGTAGTCGACGACGAGCGGGCGCGACAAGCCGCGCGACGTGCCGAGGCACCCGCACGCGCGGCGAAGACGAAGTAGTCGACGACGACGAGCTCGCGCGAGGCGGAGTAGTCGACGACGAGCGGCGCGACAAGCCGCGTGATGAGCCGCGCGACGTGCCGAGGCACCCGGACGCGCGGCGAAGACGAAGTAGTCGACGACGACGAGCGCGCGACAAGCCGCGTGACGAGCCGCGCGACGTGCCGAGGCACCCCGGACGCGCGGCGAAGACGAAGTAGTCGACGACGGCGAGCGCGCGCGACAGGCCGCGTGACGAGCCGCGCGACGTGCCGAGGCACCCCGACGCGCGGCGAAGACGAAGTAGTCGACGACGACGAGCTCGCGCGAGGCGGAGTAGTCAACGACGAGCGCGCGCGACGAGCCGCGTGACGAGCGCGCGCGACGTGCCGAGGCACCCCGACGCGCGGCGGAGACGAAGTAGCCGACGTCGAGCTCGCGCGAGGCGAGTAGTCGACGACGAGCGGCGCGACGAGCCGCGTGACGAGCCGCGCGACGTGCCGAGGCACCCCGACGCGCGGCGGAGGCAAAGTAGTCGACGACGACGAGTAGTCGACGACGAGCGGCGCGCGATAAGCCGCGTGACGAGCCGCGCGACGTGCCGAGGCACCCCCGACGCGCGCGCGAAGACGAAGTAGTCGACGACGACGAGTAGTCGACGACGAGCGGCGCGATAAGCCGTAGGGGACGAGCCGCGCGGCGTGCCGAGGCACCGGGACGCGCGGCGAAGACAAAGTAGTCGACGACGAGCTCCGGGCGAGGCGGAGTAGTCGACGACGAGCGCCGCGACAAGCCGCGTGACGAGCCGCGCGACGTGCCGAGGCACCCGCGACGCGCGGCGAAGACGAAGTAGTCGACGACGAGCCTGGGCGAGGCGGAGTAGTCGACGAGCGGCGCGGCGAGCCGAGTGACGAGCCGCGTGACGTGCCGAAGCAACCGGAAGCGCGGCGTAGAAAGATTGATTCCGCTTTGACAAGAGCAAGGCGACTTGCTTCAATGGATCTCGGCGAGTCGACGAGTGGATTGATCTTGTTGACGAGGGTCCTTCGAATTCGCTCGGTGGTGATGATCACCCCTACCTGGCGCGCCAGCTGTCGGTGTTTTATACCGGCAAACCTACCGAGGGGGTACCCGAGGTAGTAGATTTTGCGGTGAGGATCGTGATCGGTTGACCGAGAACTCGAAGGTGTGCGCAAGGACACGGGACACAAGATTTATACAGGTTCGGGTCGCCAAGGTGGCGAGCCCTACGTCCTGTTTGGGGAACAAGTATGGCGCCCTGCGCTTGGTGTCGTCCTCGGAGAGATTGGGGATGTGCGGCTAGGTACCCGGCCCTCTCTTATATAGTCCAGGGGGCGGGTTCCTAGTCGGTTACAAGGCAGGAGTCCTAGTAGGAGTACACAGAGCGAGTCCTAGTAGGAGTACAGGGGAATTCTACCAGGAGTCCGTCTTCTACTATTCTTCCTTCCTTGCATGAGTACCCGGGGTGTATGCCCGACAGGGGCTACTCCATATGGAGTGCGATTTTGCAATTGCACCTCCATATCAGCTCCGGCTTCAAGACAAGACGGGCATTTTTTGAAGACCTTCGAAGGCAGTGTTCGAGGACGCTTGGGACTACTCGAGAAGACTTCAAGATTGCTCAAACATCAGCTGGAGTACATTCCAGCCTCTGGATGCTTCGACTATGCTTGAGGACTTTTTGACTTGTAGCACTCAGGGACGCTTGAGGACTACTCGTTAAGGCCGTCAAGACTACTTGAAGCTATCCTTCTCTACTACAAAGTACTCGGGGGCTTGTCGTATGGACCTCCCTGGGCCCACTACCTCGGTGGGTACCAGAACCGACTACTCGGTGGGCCCCTGGGACTACCCGGCTTGCGCTACACGGCACCTGAAGGCGTGGAGCACAAGGACTACACAGGAGTAGTACTCAGTTAGGGAGCTGTACATGTTCCGCACTGATAGAGGACTCCTAGACGTACTCGACTAGTACTCTCTCCCTACTCTGACTTGTAACCCTACCTCCCGGACTATATAAGGCGAGGCAGGGATCGATCACCTCATGAGATCTCATCTCATACAACCCACGGCGCACCATTGCACCATCTGGTAATCGTGCCCAATCAATCCAGAGCTACGCAGCATACAGGACGTAGGGTATTACGCACCTCGCGGCCCGAACCTGTCTAAATTGTGTGCCACGTGTCTCATCCTTCGAGTTACCGATCTCAGCGAGGCCACATTCATCTACTTCGGGTACTACCCTTAGTAGGTTGCCGGTCTAAAACACCGACACAAGTGTTCTTCGTGTTCTTCATGAGTTCTTGTGTGTCTTTTGTTCAATCCATTTTACCGGTGGATTTTTGTTGCACGGAGTTCGTGGACGGTCCGTACTAGAGTGTCAGACGGTCCATGACGGGTCGGACGGTCCGCGCGCCCATCACGAACAGTCCATTATTGAGGGTGCAGCACTAGAGGTTCGGGGGTTATTTTCGGACGGTCCGCCGCAACCACGCGGACAATCTGCCTAGTCCTCGCGGACGGTCCGCCTGGTGCCTGTGGACAGTCCGCCTAGACCTCGCGGACAGTATGCCTAGTGCTTGCGGATGGTCCGCCTGGCCCAGTGCTGAGCTGCTAAGTCCTTTGCTCTTTGAGTTTCGCTTTCTCTTTGGGATCATTTGGGGTTTGCTCCTAGGGTTGGTAGGTCTGATGTGACTACGTGACTTTGGCAAACTCGTGTGGGGATCCTTGGTTGTGAATTTGGGACATAGGCCGAGCTCTCTCTTTGGAGAAAATTTTTATCGACTCCCATTAACTCCCCCCTCTCTGGTCGCCTAATCGGTCCTTCAGTCCATGACCACGTTGAAGTCACCTTCAAGGAAGGTGGAGGATCTTGGTGGATCTTCCATGTAAGCTTCACAAGATCACTTGCGCGACCTGTTTCCTCCGTCGTCATGATGTTCTTCGTTGAAGTCATGCATTATTGTGTCTTGAGTGTCGACTAGCTTGTCGATGTAGGCCATGAGGTTGGAGATTGTATGTGCGTCAGCTTCATGGATCTTCTCGAAGAGCTTGATTTTAGTGATCCCTTTCCTATAGTAGGTGATGACGTCCTTGTCTTTGACACCCGCGGGGGTGTTTCAGTTCTCGAAGTAGCGATTGGTGTATACTCTAAGAGTTTCATCACATCTCATCCATACTCTGGCGTGGTGGTGAGTGTTACCAGGTCGATTATAGGTCGCCCGGTAGTTTGCCGTGAAGAGGAGAGACAATGTTGCCCAGGAAGTGATGCACTCTACTAGGAGATTGTCGAGCCACAGGAGTGGTGCCTTGCCCATCACAAGGGGGAAGTATCCCGCCATGTGGTCCTCGTTGCCTCCAGAGGCGTGTGATGTGATGTTGTACATCTTGAGCCATATACTTGGGTTAGAGGGACCGTCGTACTTCTCAATGGCGGCAAGAGCGGCTCCCAAGTTGGTTTGTGGAGAGTTGTTGACTTCAAGGCCATCTCGCTCAAAGCCCTCAGGAGGTATCTGGTGTGCAGACAGTTTGCACGAGGTTGATTGTCTTGTTGTCGTGGCTGAGGGGCAACTGGTGTCGTGGGTGCTTGTTGCCCGACGGTGTCGTTGACTTGCCCCGCGTTAAATAGTTGCTGACCTGGTTGTTGACCTGCAGCTGGGACAGCTGCAGCGAGTTCTTCTTCCCGACAAACAGCTCTGTTGGTGTTGGCATTCTCGCACTCCTGGCGTTGTCCATCTGTTTCTCCATCTTGAGGTGGTACATCCGCAGAGACGACCAAGACCTCACGATCTAGTGTCTCGAGCGCTTCTCCTAGATAGTTCGGAGAGATAGTTGTGTGGGCGATCTGAAATGCGAGGCGGTCCAGAGACGGCTCCCGGTTCATCTAGCGGCGATAGGCCGCAATGAGAGGTCGTCGAAGCTTCTTGAGGACACGGCACCGGCGAGCCGTGTGTTTGTGATTCTTGTGGATAGGGTAGGGTTCGTCGAGGTGACTCCTACAGCTTCCATGGTCTGGTGTATTGGGTCCACATTCCATCTGGATTTTGCACTTCATGTAGCAGGATGCTATGTGAGCAGCGTTGTGCAAGACAATAGGTATGCTGGATGACGATGAGGTTTTGCAAGGGCGCTTGACGTGTTCACAGACTTTGATCGTGTCGGAGAGCATGCCCTCGACACGATCGATCCCAGCGATCAGGTCGCTAGGAGTGGGTGGGTGGGTTTCTGACAACAGATCTGTCCCGATCTGTTGGTCGGCGGTGACCGCGTTGCCCTCAATGACGAGGCAGGTGGCCGGAGTAGTGGATTTTGTTGGCATCGAGCCGAAGCAGATGTCGACGGGATTGGCGAGGATGTCCGCCATGCTCTCTGGGAGGATGACATTGTTGGTCGAGGCCATTAAGTTGCATGAAGAACCTTGATTTCCCATACCTGGCATGCCAATTGTCAGATGGTGAGATCTAAACATCCCATAGGGGTGCTAATTCGGGTGGTTTAGTTGTTCGGCGCGGTGGAATCTAAGGCTAAGAACTCTAAGGTCGCACACGAGTACGCGGAACACAGAGAACACGGTGAGTTTATACTAGTTCAGGCCTGCGGAGAGTAAAACCCTACGTCCAGTTGTCAGTGTAAATTTCTTGAGGATTGCGTATGAGTACAAGGGGTCGCCTCACCCACCTTATATTGGCTAGCGGATGTGGTCGGTTCCCTGACTCCTGGTCGTTTACGACCAGGAGACCAAAGTCTAGTTAATTACATCGCTTGCCATATCCTGTCGATCTGCTTTGGTCGAAATCCACTGATATCTTGTCTTGTACGTCAAGTCTTGAGGTCTTGCTGGATTAGGTCGTCTGGGGAATCTTCTGGAAGGTCTTCAGGAGGTCGTGTGGGCCGCGAACTAGGTCGGTTGGGCCCACTGACAGGTTGGCGGGTCTTCAGGTAGGCCGGACCCACTTGTCGGGGACGGCCGTGAGCCTGGTCAGTGGGGACCCAAGGGTACCCATGTCTCACAATTTCTCCGGACCATAGGATATCCTAATCTAATTTCCGCTAGACATTGCTTCCTAACACCTAATGTGTATTTCGAATATTAGTTATAAATTGATACTTAATCTAGAAACCCTAAGATGATACAAAGTACTTTACTTAATCTACAAACCCTAAAATGATATAAAGTACTTCTCTAATTTGTGTACTACTTTTACTAAAAACAACTATAATTCTATTCGCACCCAAAATTTGCATAAAGCCGATTAGGCTGACGCTACCGGTCAGACCGGTGTCCCTCAACGGTCTGACCAGTAGGGTGTCCTGTAGCCGATCCGGCAACGACCACACCGGTCTGACCGGTGGGCCTGACCGATCTGACCAGTGGACTCCAAGACCGAGTAGAATTGAGGAGTCCTAGCGAATTTCAAGTTGTAAAAGGATTCCTTGCGGGGCAAGACCTCCCCACCCTATAAATATATGAAGGACCGATTAGGCGACCAGAGAGGGGGGGAGTGAATGGAGCCGATAAAAATTCTTCCCGAAGGATGAACTCGGCCTATGCCCCAAATCCACAAACAAGGATTCCAGCATGAGCTTGCCAAGGTCGCGTAGTCACAAAGAACCTACCAACCCTAGGAACAAGTCCCAAACCAATCCAACGTGGAAGCACAGCTCAAAAAGCAAGGGACTTAGGCAATCTGGAAAGCACTAGGCGGACCGTCCGCAGTGTCCGGGCGGACTGTCCGCGAGGAGGGCGCGGACTGTCCGCGAGGAGGGCACGGACCGTCCGAAATTGCTACCCGAACCTCCAGTAGTGCACCGAGAAAAACGGACCGTCCGTGATGGACCCGCGGACCGTCCGCCTCGTCACGGACCGTCCGACACTCTAGTACGGATCGTCCGCAAACTTCATGCACCAAAAACCCACCGACAAAATGAATCGAAAGAGAGGCACTCAAGAACCCGCAAGAACACGAAGAACAGCTAGGCTGTCAGGCACCTCGCGGACGGTCCGCGGTGACCTCGTGGACGGTCCACCAGGTGCGAATCAGCACAGCCGAGGAACACGAGAAACAACCTCAAACTTCAATAGATGGATCTCCCAAACCACAAGGAGTCTTGAGAAGAAATTTTGGTGAGATGATGAACACCCCAAGGAGAGGTTATGCCCCAAAAATTACAGCCTCAAACATCCTACAACTCCCGGAATCGCAAATCCTTGCCAAGGACACTATGACCTAGGGTTCATCCAAAAGTCAAAAAATCGAAGGCCAAATCCGGCGTTTGAGGGGTCAAGATCATCCACAAAGAGGCACAAACTCACCCATGATACCCTCAAAGGAATCCGGATAGAAACGCCCTCAAATCGATGAAACAAGTCAAGCACAAGATTTAGAGCAACTCGGGAATTGAAAAATTGGCACAAGATTTAGAGGATGAATTCACTATGAATATCTTGTCCAATCGATTACAAGCCACTCCTAGAATCCAAATCTAAGATGGCAAAAAGCTCCAATCAAAGAGCCACTATCACCTCTCTCCCTCTCTCCCAAAGCACTCCAAAATGAAAGAGTACCGCAGCCTGCTAGCCCAAGAGTTGGCTGAAAATTCAGCCCCCTCCTCCTATATATAGGCCCTCCGGAAAAGACCGAAGTGCCCCTACACTAGGAGGACAACTCAAGCCCTCACAGGGGCATTTTGGTCAACACATGAAGTTCACCATCGGACGGCCGCGCATCCATCAGGCCTTCACATCCTCCCGACGCAATCACCTTGATCATGCCGCGTGTCGCCCGCATCGAAGCTTCCCGACGCACCCGGATACCGTCTCCGTCACGCCAGGCCCTCGGGCTCGGTTTTGAGGCCCAAACCGAGAAACCCTCCTCTGATGGTTTTGTGGCCAAATCACCAAACCCCGCGTACACGGCCCGGCCTCACCACGCCAAGCGTCGAGCCCGCCAAGCCTTTCACCTCCGGCACCCGAACGGTCTACTCAGTCTTGCCTCGTTCCTTGACTTGGCCACCACCGATGCACCGGCTCCATGTCCACGACTTCGTCTTGCTCTTCTTGCTCCATGCGGCTCGCACTTGATCCCGTCGGCCGCCGGGTCCCTCGAACCAAGCCTACTTGTCTCTCCACTCCTCGGAGGCCCCGCAAGGCTAAGACCTTTAGCGCCTGTTCTTCACCTGCACCAACGCAAACCAAGCCGCAACCAACACCTGCAATACTAGGCCAAGAGTCAGTGCACACAACATTGTCAACCACTCCTCACGAGTGCATTGACAACACACCACATAAACAATAAGGTAAATACACAAAATAAAACACACACACAACACAACTCAACACTACACACACAAAGCTTCAAACCATCCGGTCAATCACTCATCACACACGGACCAAGGTGCTTCTCAACTTGGTTCCTCAATCTCCCCCTTGATGAGTGCATTGACAAAAGAAGGTCAAAAAACAAACAAGAACTCATTCAAGCGCCACAAAGCCAATAAAAAGCAAAAAAAAGGCCACTTGAAGTGAGAAGGGATAAAAGCATGCTCCGACAAATTCCTCTCGAAACCAAAGCAAGCACAAAGGCTAAGCGCAATCGAAGAGACACACTACCAACATGCAATCCCTAAAAGCCATCAAACCAAAATGCTCAACCCAAAGTGCCATAAAACTCTTACCAAAACACTTGTCAACCGCTCATCACCATCACATCAAGGTTCATATCAACTTGATTTTCCAAATTTCTCCCCCTTGAGGAGCGGATTGACAACAAGTGAGCACAAAAAAATGGTTTGAGAGGGCAAAGGCCGAACAACTCATCCAAGTGAAAGAAAACCACACAAGAGCAAAGAACAAGGTCACTTGGCATGAGAGAAACCACAAAGGCGAACTCAATGTCTCGATCCCCAAAGACATGGGCAACGGCTCGACACAACCGAGACAAGAATGCATGATCCCTCAAGAAGAGGCACAAAGGGCTCAACACCGATCATGGACAAGCGAAATCACACGATCCCTCAAGAAGAGGCACAAAGGGCTCAACACCAATCATGTGATAATCGAAAACACAAGTCAACCGCCGGCTCCTCAAGAAGAGGCAAAGGGATCAACACCACCGGCACAAGAGCACAAAACTCACAAGCTCCCCCTAAACACATGAACTAGGGCCAAAAAGCATACAAAGCTCACCCTAAACTCATGAGATAGAGAAAAAAGCACACCAAGCTCACAAGCTCCCCCTAAACACATGCACTAGGGACAAAGAGCATACAAAGCTCACCCTAAACACACGTGATAGAGCAATAAGCAACCACCAAAGCACAACTCAGGCAAACAAAGGAAACTCACCAAAGCTCCCCCTACACAAATGCAAGCTCCCCTTGAACATGTGGATGCAAACTTCCAAATTTTAGATGCAGTTTTCTGAATTTTTCATTAAGCTCACCTCTTCTCCCCCTTGTTGACAATGTATGAATCAAGGTGAAAATGCGTGAATGTAAGACAAAGCATATATACATGTACATGAGCTTCTCAAATAGGCCAAATCTAGTGTCAAAGGCTAGAAGTGAGACAAAGAGCACACACATGGGTCATAGCATAGTCAAAGCATTGCCACAAGTAATATATGGAAATATAGGCATGTGACAAAGCAAATTTTCAGATTTGAGCAATTTTATCAAAAGATGGCTCACTTAAAATGTAAAGACCTATCCATGTCATATTCTAGCCAAAAACATGCATATCATCCAGAGATCATACAAGGATATCCAATTCTCAACACAAGATCATTGCAAACACCCATAAAGCAAAGCATGTCATGTTAAAGCTCATGAGCCATGTGTCCACTTCGGGGAGACTTCTCCACTGGTGAACATCATGCAACATGTTTAGCACCCACGTGTGAAAGATAAGACATTTTAAGCATAAACATGATCGATGGAGCATTTTTCAAGCATACACACTTTTTTTCAAGATTAATTCATTTCATGGTACATGAAGTGCCTTTGCGGCAAAAAGAAGCTTATGCTCCTCCATGAATGCAACATAGGCTAAACATTCACAATGATATCGGCCTTTGGCCCAAATGCAAGAAAGAGACATCCAAGCACAATCTAAGCATGAAAGGCACATTTAGACCAAAAAGTGACATGGATATACTACTATACATGAGTTGAGCACATTTCATCAAATTTAGTCAAGATTAACATTTGATTCAAAAAGGCTATCTCACAACACATATATCTCAAATATTCCAAGAGCATAGCCTCACATAGCCATTTCTCCATACACATGACCAATATCTCACAAGTAGCCAAAGAAACTCAAATGAGGCATATGGAAGAAGCTCATCATCCTAAAATGCAATATGATACAAATGCAACATAGGTAGATATGTACATCAAAAGAGACATGATATATGAAAGAATGCGAGATACAAATGTCAAACCTACCAAAGTCTATACAACATGATATATGATACAAATGCAATGCAAAATGCATAGGGAGACAAGGAACTTGACTTAACACCAATAAAGCTCACGAGGGAACACACCAACCAAGAATCGCTCCAAGAGAGAGAAGAGCCACCAAAGATCCCAATTCAGTACCATAGAAAAAGTACCAATTGCAAAACCGCAAAGATCCCAATTGAGTACCATAAAAGGAATACTAATTTAAGGATCACAAAGACTGCCCAAAAAGCCACAACCCTTCTTGGAATCAAATTCCCTATGAAAAGAAGCCAAGCTCCCCCTCAACCAAGGGCAACTCACAAAGCAAAATCTAGGAAAAGAAAGAGCAAGGAAAACTCTAAAACCAACCGAAAAGAGGAACAACAACACAACCCGAAGACAAGACAAGCCCAAAACTCCAAGGAAAGCTCACAACATGCTACACAATGCATTGACAATATCAATTACCATAAATAGAGTATTGTAACATGATTTCACAAATATGAATAAGCATGGGCAAGCAAGTATGTCAACAAGGTACAACACTAAACCAAAAAGATACCAAAGAACAACATGCCAAACAATATAAAAGAACTAAACAAAGGCACGATACAAGATCACATGGATCATCCACCAATATATATTACAAAGCTAGCATGACAAGATATACATGGGGGACAAACATGCTAACAAGAAAGGTACCATCGAGCTAGACAAAAATGATATGGATGAACAACATGACATATTCGAGCAATCAACCATAAAGCATGACATGATGTTCATAAATATCATCCACCATAAAATCATACAAAGATAGCAAGATAGATATTCAAGATCACAAAGCTATCATGGACAAGGTGGCTAGCCTACCATGGTTTTCACACAAGCAAGACACAAGTATATACAAGAGAGGACAAGGGGACAAGAAAACTCACTATACATGTGTACAAAAGGCTTTCAAGAGCCATCCAAAACGGTGTGGAGAACCATCTTGTCTTGATCTCCTCACGGGCAGAGATCAAAGCCCATCCAACTCATGTTCTCCAACTGCGTCTCCATACCTACACACAAGGAGACAAGAAAGACCGAGCCTTGGATCCCAAAGGGTTAGCAAGCACGTAATTGGGAATCCAAGATTTGGTCACACGGGTAAGTGGTGCACACAACCTATCATGTGGGTTAGCATGATGCAAATGCCGGTTGGAATGAAAAGTCTTTCGAACACCCTTGGAACCATGCTTCAAAGAAGTCACTCGCGAAGAAAGTCGAGTGCTACCACAAGCAAAAAGGCAAAGATCCATCGGGGTCGTAGGAGAAGAACCAACACAAGCACCACAGGAAGCATGTCGTGGACCAACACAAGAAACACTAGAAGCATGTCCACGAGCATGGCCTAACTCACTAGAAAGAGTGTCATAAAACCCGTCCACAAATTGCGCCTTCTTAGGCTCACAAGTGTTCATGCCATGAGAAGGGCTATGAACAACCAAAGGCCTAGAGGCACCTCCTCGCCGTATTTTCCTTGCCCGGTGTTAGCAAAAACTCTCTTGATGCCCATCCTTCCCACAGTGAGAGCAATGGTATAAAGGCCTATCGAGAGGCACGGTACGAGTGGATGAATCACCATTCTCTTGTAAGTGGGAATTCCCTTGGGACTTAGAGCATGAAGCATCAACCCCAACATCCAACTTGGTGCCCACATTACGTGGATTCTTAAAAGCTTTGGCACGCACACGTCGCTCGTGCTTGACATGGCGAAAGCAAAACTCAACGGTATTCCCATCCTTCTTGCAAAAGGTGCAATGGAACCTCGTCTTGGGAATATGAGTTCCAAATATGTGGGAGGCACCCTTTCCATTCAAATCACCTTGGGCAACACCGGAAGAAGCAACAAGCATAGGAGTAGCTATGAGAGAGCTATCCAAAGCACTAGCACACTTACCACCATCCAAAGACTCACACTCAAGAGAAGAAGTCGACTCCGGTTTAGAAGAAGCAAATTTAGAAGCATCAACATCGGAGTGACAAGAGAAGCATGAATCCAAACCCTTGGCACAAAGACTCTTGCACCTTCTGTGCAAAACCTCATTTTGAGACTTGAGGCGCTCACAAGTACCACATGTCATATTTCTCAAATTATTGGTTTCTTCTTCAATGCATTTAGCATATTTGGTACGCAAGAGTTCATTTTCTTTCTCAAGGTTGGCACTCATCTCATCATGCTCAACCAAGTTGGCGCTCATATCATCGCGCATTTTCTTTAAAGCCAAAACTTCATTTTCCAAATCAATGCATGAAGTGCAAATGAGACCACATGAACAAGTATCATCATTTACACCCATCAAAGCATCATCATCATCATCACAAGAAGTATGGCAAGCATCCTCTACAAGAAACAAAGAGCACTTGCTACAAGGCATGGATTTTATATCACAAATTTCAGCCCTAGCATGCTCAAGATCATCTACATATGTGGTGTGAGTCAATTTTAATTCATTAATTTCAGCATGCGAAGACTCACAAGAAACACATGGTAAAGAAGCACTTGTCTGTAACAAAGCATTCTTACTCCTAGCCATATCAAGCTCATCATTCAAAACAACACAAGAGTTGCAAGGCATAGAAGCATTGGATTTCAACAAGTCAATTTCAGATTGCAAGTTAGCAAGAGATGATCTCAATTCATCATTCTCAAAATCAAGATTGTCGCATGCTCTTCTAAAAGCTTCAACATGCATTTTGCGCCAATTAACTTCATCTTTTAATTTCTCATTTTCAGCACACAAGGCATCGCAAGATTTGCAAGGCAAAGAAGCTTTGAAATTTAACACCTTAATTTCAGATTTCAAGTGCAACGGAAGCAATGAAAGCATCATTTTTAGCATGCATGGTGTTATAAGAAGTGCAAGAATTCAAAGCATGAGACCTCCAATGAGCCATACCACATTTCAACCTAGTAAGAGAGCATTACATCTTCTCATTCTTCCTACGCAAGGCATCACACAGATCTATGTTTCTCCTATGCAAGTCTCCATAATCACGCTCACAATCATCCAACCTATTGCATAGGATCAAGATAGCTTTGGCAAGTGTACCTTGGTTCATGCCTCCTAGCTTGTGGTAGAGCTTGCCTTTCTTGATGTCACCATCTCGATAGTCCTCGATGAGAGATATCATCTCCTCCACTTTGGCTTCCGCCTCAACCTCCATACTCCTCCTACTCAAAGAACCACAAGGATAAGAACTTGGTGCCATAAACAAAGTACCAGTTAGGATTAGCCGAAACCAAGCTCAAGGAACAAGCAACGATGCAAAGAAAGCACTCAAAATGCCTCAATTCTCTAACAAGTACTCACGAGTTCAATAGAAAATGATCTTATCTTTTTCCCAAAATTTTACCACTGAACAAGGAGCACCAAAGATAAAGGCACAAAAAATTCTAGCTCAAAATAAGGTGAAATGAAGCCTAGAGAAAATCCAGAAGAAACAAGACAAAGCCGCAAGAGACTTAAATGAGGATTTTTCAATTATCTTCTTGATTTTTTTCTGAATTTTTGAAGACCCCGAAATGATCTTTAGATTTAGTCACGAAACCGCTGTAAAAATGGATCACCTACAAATGGAGTCACGAAACCGCTGTAAAAATTTGAGCCAAAACGGAGCACCGAGCGAAAAGTTATGCCCGTTTTATTGATGGTATCTCAAGTTATGGTTTTCCAAGGGCACAACTCCAAATTACCGGACTCAAAACGCGCAAACCAAGGTCGCAAGCAAAAGCACCTCTTTCCTCTAGTCACCCTATTGATTCAAGACTTGTTAGAGCCACAAGAATCCACAACCGGCTCTGATACCAATTGAAGGACCGATTAGGCGACCAGAGAGGGGGGAGTGAATGGGAGCCGATAAAAATTCTTCCCGAAGGATGAACTCGGCCTATGCCCCAAATCCACAAACAAGGATTCCAACACGAGTTTGCCAAGGTCACGTAGTCACAAAGGACCTACCAACCCTAGGAACATGTCCCAAATCAATCCAACGCGGAAGCACAACTCAAAAAGCAAGGGACTTAGGCAATCTAGAAAGCACCAGGCGGACCGTCCGCAGTGTCCGGGCGGACTGTCCGCGAGGAGGGCGCGGACTGTCCGCCAGGAGGGCACGGACCGTCCGAAATTGCTACCCGAACCTCCAATACTACATCGAGAAAAACGGACCATCCGTGATGGACCCGCGGAGCATCCTCCTCATCACGGACCGTCCGACACTCTAGTACGGACCGTCCGCAAACTTCATGCACCAAAAACCCACTGACAAAATGAATCGAAAGAGAGGCGCTCAAGAACCCGCAAGAACACGAAGAACAGCTGGGCTGTCAGGCACCTCGCGGACGTTCCGCGGCTACCTCGCGGACAGTCCGCAGTGACCTCGCGGACGGTCCACCAGGTGCGAATCAGCACAGCCGAGGAACACGAGAAACAACCCCAAACTTCAATAGATGGATCTCCCAAACCACAAGGAGTCTTGAGACAAAATTTTGGTGAGATGATGAACACCCCAAGGAGAGGTTATGCCCCAAAAATTACAGCCTCAAACATCCTACAACTCCCGGAATCGCAAATCCTTGCGAAGGACACTATGACCTAGGGTTCATCCAAAAGTCAACGAATCGAAGGCCAAATCCGGCGTTTGAGGGGTCAAGATCATCCACAAAGAGGCACAAAGCACTCACCCATGATCCCCTCAAAGAAATCTGGATAGAAACACCCTCAAATCGATGAAACAAGTCAAGCAAGAAAATAGCATAAAAGGAGCTCCGAAAATGCGACAAGAGCAACTCGGGAATAGAAAGATTGGCACAAGATTTAGAGGATGAATTCACTATGAATATCTTGTCCAATCGATTACAAGCCACTCCTAGAATCCAAATCTAAGATGGCAAAAAGCTCCAATCAAAGAGCCACTCTCACCTCTCTCCCTCTCTCCCAAAGCACTCCAAAATGAAAGAGTACCGCAGCACCGCTAGCCCAAGAGTTGGCTGAAAATTCAGCCCCCTCCTCCTATATATAGGCCCTCACGGAAAAGACCGAAGTGCCCCTACACTAGGAGTACAACTCAAGCCCTCACTGGGGCATTTTGGTCAACACATGAAGTTCACCATCGGACGGCCGCGCATCCATCAGGCCTTCACGTCCTCCCGACGCAAGCACCTTGATCATGCCGCGTGTCGCCCGCCTCGAAGCTTCCCGACGCACCCGGATACCGTCTCCGTCACGCTAGGCCCTCAGGCTCGGTTTTGAGGCCCAAACCGAGAAACCCTCCTCCGATGGTTTTGTGGCCAGACCACCAAACCCCTCGTACACGGCCCGGCCTCACCACGCCAAGAGCCGAGCCCGCCAAGCCTTTCACCTTCGACGCCCGGACGGTTTACTCAGTCTTGCCTCGTTCCTTGACTTGGCCACCACCGATGCACCGACTCCATGTCCACGACTTTGTCTTGCTCTTCTTGCACCATGCGGCTCGCACTTGATCCCGTCGGCCGCCGGGTCCCTCGAACCAAGCCTACTTCTCTCTCCACTCCTCGGAGGCCCCGCAAGGCTAAGATCTTTCGCGCCTGTTCTTCACCTGCACCAACGCAAACCAAGCTGCAACCAACACCTGCAATACTAGGCCAAGAGTCAGTCCACACAACATTGTCAACCACTCCTCACGAGTGCATTGACAACACACCACATAAACAATAAGGTAAATACACAAAATAAAACACACACACAACACAACTCAACACTACACACACAAAGCTTCAAACCATCCGGTCAATTACTCATCACACACGGACCAAGGTGCTTCTCAAGTTGGTTCCTCAATATAAAGGGCCACGACCATTTGAGGGGGAATCACCCAATCGATCATTAATTTCTACAACTTTTATCTCCCAAACCCTAGCTTTTCCAACCTTGTGCTTTCCTTGTTTGTCTCGATGACCATAACGGACGTTCTGAGTGGCCTTGCCGACCTCAGAGCAACCCAAGGCGCGCCACCTCCGGTGGGGTCCCTCCAGAGGTGGCGATCTTAGGTCTTCACTGCGCCTCTGCAGCCACCGGTCAGAGCGGTGCCCCTGACCGTTCAAACCAGTTCGGGCTGGAGCTCGGCGAGCTCAGCGTTTCGATGTTCCGTGCGATCTAGCACTCGTGTGTGTTGACTATAAAATGTCAACATACTTTTGGCGACCCTTCTGGGGAAGAAAGATTAGGTTGATGAAACTGTTCAATCTAACCTCAGCCACATGGGTGCTCGGTGTGAACTTGACATGAACAACGTTGTCACCGTTTCGTAGAAGATCTCTCTCTGGAGGAGAAGCAGAAGTTCAAGGCGTTACAAGAGTACTTACAAGTACAATTCCTAGTTGGCGTCAAGAAGGATCGATCCGGCAAGGTGGCAAGATTGAAAGAGTTCGAGGTACCGGTGATCAAGCTAAATGACAACAACATTGAGGTAATTGCCACTGTAAGTAAGAAACCTCTGCCTAAAACTTTGCCTATGAAATCTACAGTGGAAAGTGATGAATTGCTTGCTTTGTACATTGCTCGTTTAGAACACTTGAAGGATCTTGAAAAAGATAGGAGTCTAGGTTTCAATAATAATGAAATCTCGAGTTTGATAGATTTCCTCTCCCACGTGGTTGGTGTATGCCCGATTTAATTAAATTTAGTGGTGATGATGATCGAACCACATGGGAGCATGTTAGTCAATACATTGCACAACTAGGTGAAGCTGGGGAATTGCTAATTAGCGGTCGCGCGTTCGCAGCGAACGATTTCGGACAGTTAAAAATAGGTGACCGAGGCTACAAGTAGGGGGCAACAAAGTATTTGCGTGCGCGTGACGCTTGCCATTGTCTCTTAAAAAAAATCAACAAGATAGCTTCCCGTGCTTTTTTTCAATTTCATGATAAAGAAAATGCTCCGAAAATTTATACATACACATATTTTGCATATTCAAATTTCATTTTATGAAAATATTATACCTTATTATACTTATAAATTTGATGTATAATTTTTTTCTAATAATTTATGCGTATAATATTTCCTCTAATGATAATTTATGCACATAATTTTTTATAAAAACAATTTATATGCACAACTTTTTCTCTAATGATGAGTTATGTGCATAATTCCCCCTCACAACGAGTTGTGCGCATAACTTTTCCCCAACGTAAGTTATACACATAACTTTTCCCTTAACGACGAGTTATCTGCATAACTTTTTCTGTAATGATGAGTTTTCTGCGTTGTGTGAATAACTTTTTCTGTAACGGCAAGTTACCTGCATACTTTTCCCTAATGACGAGTTATCCACATATTTTTTTGCTAAAAAAATTATGTGCATAATTTTTTTCCGGAGTTATGCCCATAACGTTTTCCTCAATGAGGAGTTATGCACATAACTTTTCCCTAATGGCAAGTTATACTCATAAATTCTTCTCTAACAACGAGTTAAGTGTATAAATTTTGCACTAATGATGAGTTATGCACATAATTTTTCACTAAAAATAATTTATGTGCATAGCTTTGTTCTATGACAAGTTATACGCATGTCTTGTACATTTATATAGTATTTATTTGATATAGAAAAGAATATTTAAAAAGAAAAAACTAACCAGCAGCACATGGGCCGATAGGTGCGCCAGCGTGTGAGGGCCGAAACGAAAATCACTCGCATCTCATCACGGGAAAAGGGCAAACGGAGGGATTAAAATAGAAGTAGGACCCACCCACGAATAATTGTGGCGCGGTCTGCATCGCAACATGGGAAGGAAGTGAGGCAGCGCTGGTCGGAGTCAGAGCGAGCGCTCCGTGCGCGCGCTTGCTGAATTGGTTTCGCGGTGAAGCTGGTGTTTATAATGCCTTGAAAGGATGCTTATTTTCTCTATCTTTGACTGGCCCCGCTTTTGCTTGGTTTTACTCACTTGCTCCCAGTTCTATTATATCTTGGGATATTTTAAAACGTAAGTTTCATGATCACTTTTATAGCAGGAACATGCAATTAAAATTGACAGACTTAACATCGTTTAGGCAAGGAACAGATGAGACTATCTCTGCCTACATTAAAAGGTTTAAAGAAACTATAAACTGGTGTTGTAATTTGTCAATCACTGATATGGGCCTTGCAAACATTTGTCTGAAAGGTTTAAGGTCATCTATTAGGGATAAGATAGATGGCTCTGATTTTTCTTTCGGTTGCACAAGTTCAAGTAAGAGCTTTAGCTGTTGAAAACTGAATGAATAAAGAGAAAGATAATTTTAAATCACGTCGTTCTAATGTTCATGTTATTGATGATGATTCTGATAGTTCGGACGATAGTGATAAAGAAACTTATGCTACTGAGTTTGCTTGGCCCTCTAAAGAAAAAGCTTATTCTTGTTCATCTCTTAAGCCGGCTAGTAAAGGTTGGCAAGAAGAAATTTAATTTACATTTGATGTTTTCAAGTGTGATCGCATATTTGTTGAATTGCTTAAATCTGGAAATATCAAATTAACTCATACTATTCCTCCACTTGAAGAGTTGAAAAGACGCGCATATTGCAAATTTCATAATTCATTTTATGATGCTATTAACGATTGCAATGTGTTTCATCGACAGGTTCAATCGGCCATAAACGAAGGTCGTTTGACTTTTCATGAGATGCAAGTGGATAAGGCTCCTTTAATAATCAACACCATGGATTTACAGCAGCCTAAGGTACTGGTTCGGCCACATCAAGCTGAAGAAACTAAGGGCAAGAACGTGGTAATCGGAGAGGCTAGTTCGTAAAGTTGAGTATGAGAAAACTCCTGGTGGTAAAGAGACCTTCGAGGTTACATGAGTGCCTCTGGACATGGGGGGCAAGGATCATCCACACCCGCCGATTAGCGACCGTCTGAGCCATCTCTGGCTAGACCGGTCAGACCGGTGGAGGTGACCAGTCAGACTGGTATACTCCCAGGCCGTCTGAGGATGATCAAGCCAAGCCGTCCGGAGATTGGAAATTGGAAGCTTAATGTAGCAAAGAATCAGGGGAGTGGTTCTAAGCCAAAGGTCACTTTAAGCATGCTATTTGATAAGTATTCCAAGCAAAGGCCGTTACAAGTGATCGACCGTTAAAAAAAGGATGAGATCACCTACAAACCAAGGAGGGTCCTCTTCACCTCCAAGGGTTGCTACGAGACTCAAGGGTGAATCATCGCAGCAAGGGCAACGCTTTACTCCATGTTGACGGTGAATTTCCGTCAACCTAGCCATGAGTTTATCTTTAAAGTTGGCATTGATTTATTATTCTAACCACAGGAACTAACCCCCCGTATATAACAAGTTCACTCTTGCATGTCAATTTCGGAGTTTATTGTTTACGCAGGAAATCTACGCTAAAGAGGAGACTTTTGGGATAAGTTCATCAAGCACTTTGGAAGAACATCATGAAGCCCGACAAGAGTCAAGACACGCGATGAACATGACTCCAAATGACCTGAGGACCGAAGCGTCAACATGCAAATCTTCAGGGACTCAACCAGGAAAGGGCGAAGCTTGGGTAGCAAGATTCAAGCCTTAACCGTGAAGGAAACGACGTCAAAGGCCCACATGCAAGTGCACACAAATAAGTAATCGCGCAAGAAGCAACCGGGTAAGAAACTGGGGCCGAACCGGGCTGAAACGGGCCTGGGCCGGCCAGCCTGGGCTGACCGGCCCAGCCCATTCCGGGCCCGGTTCGACACCCCCTTTACCTAGCCGCCCTTCGGACTATTTATAGCCCATTGCCAAGAGCCACACAGAAATACATTTGTCATCCGCCGCCGAGGAGCAGAGAAGGGAGGGACACTGTTCCGGAGAGGAGAGGGTCAAGATGGTTGACTAGGGTTTCCCTAGCCGATGTGGGAACCTTGTATAGAAGACCACGTCGGAGTTCCCGGAGCTAGGATCAAGGTCGAGGTAGGATCCCATTGGTGATCTTGTCCATGTATTATACTCTCATGTTGAATTTGCAAGTTTGAATCCGATTCCTAGCGATCAAGTGCTTTCACTACGACTTTGTCTTCGCTTGGGTTTTTTCTTCTCCAATCTATTCCGGATAGATTGCATAGGATGCTCTTGTAGCCATGTTGGCTAGAGGTGCATACCTGACCTACCGAGCGTTTTAATCTTGTCCTTTGGACTCACCCTAGGCTAACCCGCACGAATAGGGGTGCATTGTGACAGAACGGTTGCTCCAAAAGGCGGGCATCTTCGGAGTTGGAACGGAAGCCACGATTTAAAGAGGCTTTTTATGAGATTCGATTTGCTTTGTTCATCTATGCTTGGAACTTCAACAAGTGCTCGATCCTATCTCTCTAGATTGGTTTTACCTATCCCTCTCTATCTCTTGCTACCTCCAGTGTTTCATAGATTAGATTGGTTTTCTTGGTGTTTCCATAGATTAGATGCAAAACCCCTTTTCAAGGTCAAAGTGTTTTCCGCTTATTAGATTGGATCTTGCGTTACACATTGTTCCACGGATTGGATACCTTGGGTTGACTTGAGGGAAGAAGGGTCCCTTGACTACGACGGAGGACTTGTCCGCTTGCAAGTCCAAACGAAATTTGATACAACTGTTAACCGTCAACAAGCCCCTTTTTCTGGTGCCGTTGCTGGGGAACAAGTAATCAAGATTCAATCTAGTTTGCATTTGTGAATTTTGTTCAGTTTTTCTTTTGGTTTTTATTTTGCATCTCTTAAATTTTGATCATCCTCAAAACAAAAAAAATCAATCTAGGGTTTTGCTAAACCCTAGTTTTCTTTTAGTTCATTTTTTATATTTGCTAACCCTAACCGGAGATGGACGGCTACATCTCCAACAAAAAAACATATATTTTTGGATGGTCTAGAAAAAATTTGCAGGTAAAGGTGACGTGCAACACAAGATATAAAAGCGGAGGCCGAAGAGCCTTGGAATCTCTAAGAGAAGCTCCACCTCCAAGATCGAGAGGAGATCAACCTCATCGCCACTCATCCTAGGGAGATCTTCCTCAAGATTGTCGGAGCAATCGACATTGGCAAAGGGGAGATCAAGTTCCACATCGATGGTGTGAGGAGTACATTCAAGTCAACCATGATTCGAGGTATGCAACATGATTCATGTTAAATGCATTCTACCTCATCATCGCATCGGAAGGGAGGAGTCAACGGAGAACGAAGAAAAGAAGACACAAAAGTTGTTGCATGCCTCAAGACCAAGAATCAACGCCCGCCTGTGAAGACCAAAAAGATGACTAAGCTGAAGAATAAACCTACACCAAAGCCATAGATGGTGTAGAAGTGGGGCCCCCGAGATTGCAACGCCCGCAAAGAGCGCTGATCTAAAGAAAAGAGAAAAAGTCTAGATATAGACTACAAATGAAGCGCTTGGCGGGAGGCACAACGTTCGACGAGTCAAGGATAAGCTACTGGGAGGACAACCCGTTAAAGAGTCAAGCTACCGGGAGAGCAACCCGAACAATTTTTCATGTTTTCAAGGTAAGTTGGTCTTAGAATTTGCTATGCATTACATATTATAAATCTCTATGTGGTTGAATAATGTTTAGAAACATTATAATTGATCGGTCATTTTACTTGAATTTTATATTGATCATAAACCAATGACTTGAGCCATCTGAAGTTTTGTTTGCATCTTTTATAGAAACTAGTACCAAAAATTCAGCACCTATCCCAACCTTTCATCCTCTCCATGGTGTTAAGGTTGGCTTGTTTTACACGATAAAAACACGCGAGTAGAGCCTTCCTTTGTTTCTTTATGTTTTAACCTTTGATGCATGGTAGGACTCACGTAAACCTAAGCAACTTTATTTTTGGCTTCATTTAACTTGACATCCACCGGTTTCTCTAGATTTAGAATTTTTCTAAGCCCCATTGACTTTATTTCTTATTCAGACTATCACTCTCATGTTTGGCCAAAATTAGAACCAAAACCTATACCCCCACGGTCATGCCGGAGGAACTTGCTATCAATTAATGAAAGCAATCGATCCCAGTGCAACCAAAATAAATTATAATTGTTTGTGATGCCTAAAAGCTCCTCTAATGATATATTTGAACTCATTGCTAGCGCTGACTTAATTCTTAAAGTTTCAAAATTAGAGGAGTGATTAGCATCTAAACATGATTAAGGGAGGATTTTGAGCTTGATTAACGTATTGTGCCTCGTGATGCATCATGTGTCAACCATTTGGCATCTTGGGCACATGAAAAGGACAAGCATGGGGGAAAGCAAGGACCTTGTTTTGTAGGAAATTGGTGGAAGCACAAGAGGCAAGGGAACAAGATGTGAAGTAAAACGATGGAGGTGGAAGATTAATCACGCAAGCAAAGGTGTGGTTGTGAACGGTTCGGGCAATGGAATCTCGTGGATTGCGTGGACACAAGGATAGAAGGGAGAAAGAAGCATTTCGGAGAAAGATCAAGCCCCCTGTGCTCCCCTTCGCCAGGTGTCGGGGACAGCCCTAGGGGTCCCCTTAAACAACGGGGAAAACCTCACTTAAAACCCGCAACGAAACCCAAATACGTTTAGCCTAACCATGCAGGTGCCTAACCATGCAGGACACGGCCCACAGGGACTCCGACGGCCCATCGAGGCGGCCCACGTAAGAATCCCCTCGAACAGGCTCCGCCTCGTTTGAGGCCGCGCGCTCCCTTCGGGCGGGCATCGCCCCCGCTCGAGGGGCAGCACTCCCTTCGGGCGGGCATCGCCCCCGCTCGAGGGGCAACACTTCCCTCGAGCAGCTCCGCCCTCGCTCGAGGGTACGCCCCCGCCCTCGGCCGGGGTCCGCCACGCTAGAGGGTGCCCCTCACGCGTGCGCCGGCCCCGTACACGGGCATTTAACGCCCCGACGCCGCGCAGACGGCGCCATCATGCGCCGGGGCTCGCACCCCGTGCCGCCGCACCAACTCCCCGAGAAGGATCCCATCCCCGCCACCGTGGGAGGGGACCGTGCGGGGCGGCGGTGTCGTCCCGTGACACCGTGCGCACGCCCCGGCACGGCTAACACGCCGAGCCCTCGAAAGGGGGCCGGCGCACCCTCGATGTACTTTCTTGTGACCCTGCGGGGGTTAGGTGGAGGCGCTAGGCCGGTGGACCGCCATCCCCGCCACCGTAACGGCGTGGCCGCCGTACCCGCGCGCGTGCGCACGCCGGCCTTGTAGCAACGACTCCAGCCCCGTGAGGCGCGTCGGGGAAGGAACGCCGTTCGCCAACTCCCCGTACGCCGCACGGCCCGCGTCGCACCTCCCTCGGGCCTATCGAGGACATCACCGCCATCCGCTGCTCTCCTACCCTCGAACCGCCACTGTTCGGGTACAAGTCAGGCCATGATGACCGGATCGCTGCAAGGATCGCCCGGACGGCCGCCCACTCTACAGCATAGCACGTCGTGCTTCTCCACGTAGCTAGATAGCGCGGTATGCATGTAATTCGTCTCCCCCTTGATCTATAAAAGGGGGACGAACCCCCCAGCCGCAGGGGGACAGGAGACACGGAACAGCGACACGCTCAAGGCCACAGACCAAGAGCACGCCGTGCACTCACTCTCTTATTCTCCCACAACATCTTCAGCCACTCCACTACGGACTTGGAAGCCACGCTTCCTCTCCCGCCTCGCTTGTAGCAGCCCCACTACAGGCACCCCCGGTGCTGAGCAATATAGTGCCGTGAGCACACCCCTGCTGGACGTACGGCCCCTGTTGACGGTGAAAATCCGTCAACCTAGCCATGAGTTTACCTTCGGTGTTGGCATGAGTTTTATACCTTATCCATTGGTACTAACCCCCGTGGTATAACAAGTTCACGTGTGCATGTCGGTTTTGGAGTTTAATGTTTATGCAGGGTTTTAGTGTTGAATGCAAGACTTTCGGGACAAGTTCATCAAGCACCTCATGACAAGACCTTGAAGCCCTGAACAAGTCATGCAATGAAGCAAACTTAACTCCAAGAAGCCAGGGACTTCATCCGAGAAGACGAAAGACTCCAGGGACCTGACCAGAAAAGTGCTGAATCTTGCAAGACAAGGAGTTGAGTCCAATTCGGAGAGAAACCGACGACATGGACCTACATGCAGAAGGGGGAAAGATCCAGGAAGCAAGGGAACCGACGTGGGGCAAAGGAGCCCACGGGCCGGGCCTGGGGCAATGGGCCCGGCCGGCCGGCCCGGTCCGGCCGGCCCGGTGCCCATTTTGGGCCCAAACACGCTCTCCTTTGCCCTAGCCACCAATCGGGCTATTTATAGTCCCCTGACCGAGAGCCACGCGGAGAAGATTTCGTCTTCGGCCGCCGAGGAGCAGAGAAGAGAGGGACACCATGTCGGAGAGGAGAGGGTCGAGCTAGTTGACTAGGGTTTCCCTAGCCGACGTGGGAACCTTGCATGGAAGACCACGTCGGAGTTCCCGGAGCTAGAAGCAAGATCAAGGAAGGATCCCGATGGTGATCTTGTGTATGTATCATTGTCATAGTTGATTTATCAAGTTGAATCTTTTCCCAGCGATCAAGTGTTTCCTCGAAGATTTCGTTTTTCGATCGGCTTTGCTTATTCCAATTCTATTCGCGCGATAGATTACATAGGGTGTTCTTGTAGCCGCGGTGGCTAGAGGTACACGCCGGATCTTCCGAAAGAATCTCGACTTGTCTTTTGACTCGCCCTAAGCTCCCCGCATGAATAGGGATACGTTGTGACAGAACGGGGGTCTCGAAAGGCGGATGTTTTCGGATTTGGACGGGAAACCACGATTTAAAGAGGCTTTTATTAAGATTCGATTTGCTACTTCTTCTCTTGCTTGGAACTTCAACAAAAGGCTTACCCCCGATCCCTCCGGATCGGTTTATCTACCCAATCTTACTTTGTTTTCTCCGGTTTTTAGTAGATTAGATTTGTTTTGTGTCTTTTACTTAGATGCATTAGGTTCTTTATTGAAGATTGAAGTTATTTGGCTTTAATAGATTAAGTCTTGCGTCACACATTTGTTCCACGGATTCGATACCTTGGGTTCACCACTCGAGGGAAGAAGGGTCCCTTGACTACGACGGGAGACTTGTACGCTTGCGAGTCACAAACGAACTTTGATACAATTATTAACCGTCAACAAGCCCCTTTTTCTGGCGCCGTTGCCGGGGAACAAGTGATCAAGATTTGATTTTTTATTGCTTTTTTCTGTAATTTTCAGTACTGATTTTGTTTTATTTTTGCATCTACTAAACTTTGATCATCCTCAAAATACAACTAATCTAGTTTGTCTAACTCTAGTCTTTATAGATTTGTTTTGTTTTCTAGTTTTCTTTGCATACTTTGCTTATTGCTAACCCTAACCGGAAATGGTTGGCTACCTCTCCAAGAAACCCAAACCTTTTTGTGGATGATCCAGGAAAACTTTACAGGCAAAGGTGACATGCAACACAAGCTAAAGGGGTGGAAACCCTAGATTCAAAAGTTGAAGTCGAAGGACCGTCGAAATCTCCAAGGGAATCACCACCTCCAAGTCCAAAGGAAGATCAACCTCAACCACCGAAGCGCTGCACACCCCGGACATCGTTGATCTACCTATCATAAACCTTCAAGACGCCGGGAGGCCGTTCAAGATCAAAGCCTCAACTATCCGCATGACGATTGCGAGAGCTGAATGCATACGAGTCGGATTCCTTGAGTGGCATATCGGTTTACTTAAGAGGAGGATGGAGAAGATGGAGATGGAGAAAGAAGCTCAACACCTAAAGGCCGCCGAAGCAAGACCCTCATGCAAGGAGTGTGTGGAGTACGACCATGTCCAAGGACGCCGTCACTAAGTTCGAGGCTATGGAGAAAATATTGAAGAATTTAGATGGCAAGGTGACGAAGGTCGGAAGCTCTATACGTGAAGTGTTCATCGTGATGAAGATGCTAGACGCAAGTGGGACAACTTGCCGGCGCCCGATGGGTAACGAAGAAGAATATCCGAGACAACTCCAAGGTCCCAAGACGGCGAAGGCTACTCAAGCTCATTCGGGAGAGATGAAGGATCACACTAGAGACCATGAAGATCACGACCGAAGGACCGGAGTTCGAGATGCCGAGCCACAAGGAAGTTGTTGCATCCGTCAAGACCAAAGGACAAAGCCGGCCGTGAAGACCAAAAAAATTGACTAAGCCAAAGCGGGTACCCAAGATTGCAACGCCCACAAAGAGCGTTGATCCGAAGTAATCAAGTGAAGAAGTCTAGCCATGGACTATAAACGAAGCGCTAGGCGGGAGGCAACCCGTTTCGTCGAGTCAAGAATAAGCTACCGGGAGGACAACCCGATTCCAGGTTTTTCGAGTCTTTTTAATAATTTAGTTTTTGAGTTTTATTACGCAAAGACATTAGACTTAGAAGTGGTTGAACAATATTAGAGACATAATTCTTGATTGAATGTTTGCTTTATCATAAACCCTTTGCATGAACCCTCCTATGTGCTTGTTTGTTCTTTTCTTTTCGAGAAACCCTCAACCAAATAATTTCAGAACCTTAACTCAACCTTTCACCCTCATTATGGTGCTGAGGTTGACTTATTTTTCATGCTAAAACCACACGAGTAGAGCCACGATTTATGTTTAAGTGTTAATAAAATTCAGCACGTGGTAGGACTCGCGTGAACCTAGAAATCAAAGCTTTTGGTTGGTTTTAAAAATCTTTATCCTTGGTTTCTCTAGGATTAGAATTTTTCTAAGCCTATTCTAATTTTGTTTTATTCAAAATCTTTCTTATTTAGCCAAAATTAGAACCTAAACCTATGCCCCCATGATCAAGCCGGGAAAATGTCTGCTCTCAACCAATAAAGGCAAACTATACCGGTGAGACCGAAATCGACGTAAAAAGAAAATATTTTTGACTTGCATTTGTTTTTAATGGTTTAAAAACTTCTCTAAAATTATGTTAGAGCTTTTGCATGGCTCGGAAAAATATTTTAAATTTCGAATTAGAGGAGTGCTTAACCTTAAACGCACCTTAGTGGAGGCAATCTAGTAATCATGCATGCACCATTGGATTCCCTTTCATCAACTTTCACCAACTCCACATGCAAAGGACGAGCATGGTGGGCAGCAAGCATCAATTTTGCAGGAATTTCATGGTGGCATGTGAAGCAAGTGGAGCTAGGGAGTATGGACATAACCCAAAATATGAAGCATCAAGTGGAAGGACCAATAAAAGGAGTGGACGAGAGCGTTTGGGCGGTGCAACTCGTGGAGCACGCGGGCAGGAAAGTTGCAGAGGTGAAATGATCGTGTTGGAAGAAAGACGAGGCGGGGAAGAGCACCGAGGCCGGCCTCACCTACATAAGGAGCCCCCCCGGCTCCCGTTTTCTGCAGGCAAGCTTCCCTCCTTCCTTTGTTTGTGTGTTCAAGTTTGTGTGCTCAAAACCTCCGTAGACATAGCCAACCTTCCCAAGCTTGATGACTCAAGAAAAAAATCCACATCCTTAATCCACTCAAAGTCCACATCCAAATCAAAGAGTTTAAGTGCCTAGTTACCGGTTGCAACCCGGAGTTTTAGTTGAAAAAAAAGAGTGCAGCAACCATGTGGAAGAAGACCACAAGTCTCTTCTCCAAGAAGAAGAGTTCGTCGTCGTCCAAGCCGTCATCAACCACGTCTTCGAGGAGGCACTTGGTTTCCGAGTCTCCCCGGAGCATGGAGACGGATACGGCACCACCGAGGAACGATGCTCTCCTCCTTGGTGGTATGAGGGCTGCAAGAAGCACTTCCATGAGGTTTACCGAACCTCGTGGGCACACGGAGGAGCAGCCCGCGCCACCACGACGATCGACTCGCTCAACCGCACCACCTCCTTACACCCCGACGCACTCTTCGTACGGCTTCATCATCTTGTCGGCGGAGGAGGAGGAGAGGCTCGCCAATCTTGAGAAGAGGCTTGTGCCAAACGTCGAGTTCGACGACCAAGCACTCTGCACCTTGGGTTTTTGCACCGACATATACTATATGTTGGGGCACCTCGGATGGGTGCAGTTCTCCAACGGAGTATCGGTGGACACCCATTTGGGGTTCGCTTTGGAAATTTTAATGACTATTGCACCCATCGTTGATGATGATGGGGTGCAAAGCTTGTCATTCCGTTTGGAGGGAGTCCAACAAGTGGTTCCCTACGAGCACGTTAGGGAGCTACTTGGATTCCACAAGGGAGCTCCGGAGAAAGTTGACGTGCCACCTGGCATGTTAGCGGGATTTTGGAATATGATCTCCGGAGAAGCCCATCAACAACGCAATTGCATCTGCAACCCCATTATCTGGATATTTCACTCTTGGATGTGCAAGAGGGTATTGGGGAGGATGAAGGAGACAAAGGCGACCAACACGGAGTTGAATTGGCTATACTCGGCTTTAATTGCCAGGCAGCCAATAGACCCCTCTTACCTCATGATCAACCGTTGGTGTTGTGAAGCAACATCGGGGGCGGGTAATATTGGTTCGGGGTGTTACCTCTCCATGTTGGCCTTTTCCTTGCGGCCGGGGATCGCAAGAAACCCCGACCACCTTTTGCGAGGTACCTCTCTCGGCATTGAATATTTGCGGCAAGGCAAATACATTAGTGGAGATGAGAGAGGAGGTTATCGGTTGGCCATAGTGAACCTACCCCTTCCCAACGAGAGGCTTAGGCTTTTTAATGAAGGGAGAGAAGATTGGTTGGAAGAGGGACTACTTGTCCCTGCAAGGAAGAACAAGAGAGAAAGAATCGTAGAGGAGGGAACATCCTCCGCACAGGCGAGTGGAGCACAACCCAATGTGCAACCATTCGGCGGGGTCCCTCCTCCGCCAAGTTGTTATGGAGGGCCACAAGAGCAAGCATGGGGGGGTGGTGCACCGGTACCCCCACAAAATTATGTTGTGCCCAACGCTAACTTCGCGGAGTCCTACGCTCATCATCCCCAACCACAACAAAGCATGGCCATTATTGGAGGGTATGCTGCAAGAAATGCTCAAAACATCGCAGCCATCCAATCTAACGCAGCCCAACTCGGTGAAGGCAACGCAAATATTGCCTTTGAACTTGGACGCCTTCACCTTGTGGAGCCAAATCAATTCGTCGGAGGAAGTGTCCAACCATATTACGAGCAAGGGTATTATTATCAAGATCATCAACATCAACCACCGGCGGAGGACTAGAAAATTTAGGAACTTTAGTTTTCTTTTCTTTTTTTTCTCTGTAATTTTCAGCTTTTGCTTATGTGTGTTTGCGTAGTATTTTCTGTTTTTATTTAAATTTCAGCAAGCATGTTTGTTTATTTTCAGTTTGTATTTCGACTTGATGTCACCATTAATAAAGACACCACCTTGATTATATCATTGGAAAAGTTACAAAATTCGTGCCATGATGATATATGATTAAAATTGCAGCTTTGTTCATCTTTGTAATTGATTTATGCATGTTTAAACTAGTGCTCTCTTAAAAATACAGATCTGAATTTATTTAAATGCTAGCTTAATTTTCAGCGGAGGTTATGATTAAAGTAAAGACCCATAGTGTTTTATGTGCTCTCAAGTTATGAATAGATTAAAGATGTCTTTTATGCTCAAAAATATTGCTAACCTTGTCACGAATATCACTTGTGTGTTGCTCAACCTATCCAAAGCCTTATATATATTTGAGTGCATGAACCTTAGTGTACAAGATTTATTTTTGAGTGAGTTATTGCAGGCCATGATTTCTCTGGCCCGAGACTAAGAAGTTCGGTCATTCCATTTTTGCGTATCTATCTTTTTGCTAGCCTTTTATCCGTGCATTGTGTATCCCCGCATCGGTGATCTCACAAACTTCGCCGGATATCCACCCTTAAACCAAATATCATTTTTTTTGTGATTACCTCCTTGACCACAACCTATCGTTGAGAATGGATCATCAATTCAAGGAAGATCGCAAGACGGTGCCAACGTTGAAGATTTCAAGTATCTCTCCAAGGAAAAATATTCCGGTACCTACCTTATTTTTCGCCTCTTTGCTCGAGGACGAGCAACGTCTAAGCATGGGGGAGGAGGTAGGTACGGTGCAGTTTTAGAGTTCAAAAGGGAGTATTTTAAAAAAAATATATAATGATGAAAGAAAAAAAATCCAAAGGATATTCATGACTTTCAAGGTATAAAAAATCAAAACTTCGTTGTGAAAGTCATGGACTGAATAAATGACGAGGAAAGAAAAAAAATGAATGAATGAAAGAAAGAAAAGAATGAGAAATATAAGAAAGAAAAAAATATATTTGTGCGTAAAGTGAACTCCCCGGTTCTCTAAGAGTGCATTCAAGGCTTCAAGATAAAAAGATCCATTCTCATTTTCCAACCATGTGCAATCCGATAACGAGGACTTCTTTTGTGCCTTGGGATCACTCTTTGCCATTTGCACATGTCCACTCATCTAAAGTGTGTGTATTTTTCTCTTTCCCCTCCTTGATTTAACATTATTTTCCAATGACCTTTTTGACGAGTCTCGGTAAGACCATGAGAAGCTTGTCTTGTTTTGACAACACCTCATTTTATAAAATCTTGTTAGGACTAAACTTTCCCAAAGCTCTATATAAAGCCTACCACATATATATGAGAGGGAAAGGAGTAGAATATACAGGCTTGAGAGACAAGTGAGATGAGAGTTCATGAGCAATACACGAGATGATTTAAATTTGTGAATTTGGTTTAGCTTTTCTTTATCTCGTTCTTTATTTCAAAAATTCTGAGATCTATTTAAAACTTTGTGAGCATGTTAATACTTGTGGGATAAGCTTAATAAGAATCTACCCTCCGTGGAGATGAAGGCTAGTACATTATGGAACTTTAATGAATTAAAATTTTGAGAGCATTATGTTTTCTCATGTGTAATCAAGTGCAAAGTTTAAACATTGTTTAGCAATGATGATATCCATCGAAGGCTTACTCGAGGACGAGCAAGGTTTAAGCATGGGGGAGATGTTGACGGTGAAAATCCGTCAACCTAGCCATGAGTTTACCTTCGGTGTTGGCATGAGTTTTATACCTTATCCATTGGTACTAACCCCCGTGGTATAACAAGTTCACATGTGCATGTCGGTTTTGGAGTTTAATGTTTATGGTGGTTTTAGTGTTGAATGCAAGACTTTCGGGACAAGTTCATCAAGCACCTCATGACAAGACCTTGAAGCCCCGAACAAGTCATGCAATGAAGCAAACTTAACTCCAAGAAGTCGGGGACTTGATCCGAGAAGACGACGGACTCCGTGGACCCGACCGTAAAAGTGCCGAATCTTGCAAGACAAGGAGTTGAGTCCAATTCGGAGAGAAACCGACGACATGGACCTACATGCGAAGGGGGAAACATCCAGAAGCAAGGGAACCGACGTGGGGCAAAGGAGCCCACGGGCCGGGCCTAAATGGGCCCGGAGCCGGCCGGCCCGGGTCCGTCGGCCTGTGCCCATTTTGGGCCCAAACCCGCTCTCCTTTGCCCTAGCCGCCAATCGGGCTATTTATAGTCCCCGACCGGGAGCCACGCGAGAGAAGATTTCGTCTTCGGCCGCCGAGGAGCAAGAGAAGAGAGGGACACCATGTCGGAGAGGAGAGGGTCGAGCTAGTTGACTAGGGTTTCCCTAGCCGACGTGGGAACCTTGCATGGAAGACCACGTCGGAGTTCCCGAGCTAGAAGCAAGATCAAGGAAGGATCCCGGTGGTGATCTTGTGTATGTATCATTGTCATAGTTGATTTATCAAGTTGAATCTTTTCCCGCCGATCAAGTGTTTCCTCGAAGATTTCGTTTTTCGATCGGCTTTGCTTATTCCAATTCTATTCGCGCGATAGATTACATAGGGTGTTCTTGTAGCCACGGTGGCTAGAGGTACACGCCGGATCTTCCGAAAGAATCTCGACTTGTCTTTTGACTCGCCCTAAGCTCCCCGCATGAATAGGGATACGTTGTGACAGAATCGGGGGTCTCGAAAGGCGGATGTTTTCGGATTTGGACGGGAAACCACGATTTAAAGAGGCTTTTATTAAGATTCGATTTGCTACTTCTTCTCTTGCTTGGAACTTCAACAAAAGGCTTACCCCGATCCCTCCGGATCGGTTTATCTACCCAATCTTACTTTGTTTTCTCCGGTTTTTAGTAGATTAGATCTGTTTTATGTCTTTTACTTAGATGCATTAGGTTCTTTATTGAAGATTGAAGTTATTTGGCTTTAATAGATTAAGTCTTGCGTCACACATTTGTTCCACGGATTCGATACCTTGGGTTCACCACTCGAGGGAAGAAGGGTCCCTTGACTACGACGGGATACTTGTACGCTTGCGAGTCACAAACGAACTTTGATACAATTATTAACCGTCAACAGCCCCCTCGGCCGGAACCAGGATAAAAACCCTGTGTCACTTGTTGCTTAGCATCGACCATTGAGGGATAGACCTCGGCGCTATCTACTGGTTAGTGTCGGGACCATATTCCGCACCGACAGTTGGCGCCCACCGTGGGGCAAACGAGCGCCTAAGGTCATTCCGTCAACTCCCTCCATGGTGATTCGCACTGAGTACCGTGCTACACGCCACCGCATGGGTAGCTCGGACCCCCTCCCGCCCGGGTTCGAAATCCGCTTCGGGGACCTCGGACTTCCGGTGCCACGGGGAACGGCTATCTCATGCGCCTCACCAACCGTGAGGAGCCCGCGCGCGCAGCCGCCAAAGCCGTGGCCGCCTTTGGCCCCCGCCGCGCGCACCACCACGGCGCAGCGCCCGCAGCACGAGTGCCGCGGGCCCGTCGGCCGCCACGACGCCACCGCCGCCCGGGCGCCGTTCGCGCCGGGCGCGGTCCGAGCGGCGGCAGCCGAGCGCGCGCCGCCCGCCGCGGTGCGCCCACCATCACGACCGCCACCACCCCGGCGGGACAGCCGTGCGGTCTCCGGACCGCGCATTCCCCGGCCGCGTGGCGCTACGACGGCCTACCACGCCAACGTCAACACGACGATGCGCAGGTTCCGCCCCGGCCGCCACGTCTTCGTCGCCGGGGACCCCGCGCCTCGGCGCAGCAGATGAGTCATCCCCCGGGCTCCGTCGACACGATGCCACCCGCCAACCGCCACGGATACGCGGAGTGGGGACCCTTCCGCGTGCCGGACCCGGGGGCCGCGTTCCGCGTTTCCTCGACGCCGCGGACTACCGGTTTGGTCGCTCCGACGACTCCAAAGACAGGGGAGCTACGACCCCGCGCGGGAGTGCCGCGCCGTCATCACCAACGACCCGGCCAACACCGCCGGTGCGGGGGGCGCCGGAGACGGGGAAGTCACACCGCCCCGTGGATCGCCGCGCGCTTGGCCGCAGTCCAAGCGCTCCCCGCCGGGGCCGACGCCGACGCACGCCCTAGCCCAAGCCCGCGAGCTCGAGGCCAAGCCGGCGGAGTAATACCGAACGGTGCGGTTGCTCCGCGCCCTCAATGGCGGGGGAAGCCCTCCGCGCGCGGCGAACGCGCACGGGAGCCGGGCCGACGAGTCCGCGACCGCATCAACACCGTCCCCAACGTCGAGAACGCGAACGTGCCCCCCGCGGGCGAGCCGAAGCTCGTCGCCGCCGCGACGCCGCTCGCGGGCCATGCTCGCACCCTCGACCCCCGAGGCTCGAGACATGCACCGCGAGGTGCAAGCTCTCATCGAGCAAGCGGCCGTCCAGCCAGGCCGAGAGCTCGGCCTCGCGCATCCGCCAACCGCGGGGGATGCGCGGGGCGATGAAGCCGCACCGGGAGGCGAACCCTCGGTGCACGCGGGGGGACCCGAGCGGGGGCAACCCGCCGAGCAAGGGCGCACGCCGGCCAAGGAGCGACTCCTTGACGCGCGCAGGCACTGGATGGCGACGCTCGCAACGTCATCAACGCCAGGCGCACCGGGAAGAAGCGCGACGCACGAGCGGCAAGGGGCTACCACCCTCGACGGGGTGGGCACTATGACAGCGGCGAGGACCACTCCCCGACGCCGGGAGCCCCCGTGCACCCGCGTGTTCGCCGGGGAGATCCGCGGCAGCCGTTCCCCCCAACGCTTCCGCCAACCCTCGACGATCGTCAAGTACAACGGGGAGACGGACCCCCGCGTGTGGCTCAACGACTACCGCTTGGCTTGCCACCGGGCGGGGCCACCGCCGATGAGGTCATCATCCGCAACCCGCCCCTACACCTTGGCGACGCGGCCCGACATGGCTCGAGCACTTGCCCGCCGCCCGCATCCATAACCGGGACGACCCGGTCCACACGTTCGTGGGCAACTTCCGTGGCACATACGTGCGCCCGGAAACTCATGGGACTCGCGCTCCCCGCACGCGAGGCCCGGCGCGAGTCGCTGCGGGACTTCATACGGCGCTTCTCCAAGCGCTGCACGGAGCTCCCCAGCGTGGCGCAGTCCGAAATCGTGCATGCCTTCCTCGAGGGCACCACGTGCCGGGATCTCGTGCGGGAGCTGGGACGCAGCCCGCCTGCGGACTCCAACGAGCTGTTCGACATCGCCACCAGCTTCGCCTCCGGGGAGGAGGCCGTGGGGGCGATCTTCGACGGCAAAAAGGGCAAGCGCTCCGAAGACGCGCCCGCGGAGGGCAGCAAGTCCAAGGAGCCGCACCGCAACGACAAGCGGGGCAAGAAGGGGAAAAAGCCGCGCCGCGAGGCGCGCGAGCAAGGGCGCGACGGCGGCAACGCCGAGGCCCTCGCTCGTCGACCCGGCTCGACGGGGCCCTCGACCGGCCCCTCGAGGCCCGGGGGTGTTCGATGACATGCTGAAGAAGCCATGTCCCTACCATAAGACCCCAGTACACCACACCCTTGAGCAGTGCGACATGCTCAAGAAATTCTACGGCCGTGCCGCCGCGAAGGAGGCAGAGGCCAAGAAAGACGAAGGCGATGGCGACGCCGGCGGCTTCCCCGCCGTCGAAAACGTGTTCCTCATCTTCGGCGGACCAACTGTCGACATGTCGACACGCCAACGCAAGAAGGAGCGGCACGAAGTCCTCGCCGCTGAGAGGGCGCCTCCGTCCTTCCTCAATTGGTCGGAGGACGCCATCACGTTCAGCCGGGAGGACCACCCAAACCGCGTCCCCAACCCGGGCCAGTACCCGCTGGTGGTTGACCCCATCGTCGGGAACGCCCGGTTCTCAAAGGTCCTCATGGACGGAGGCAGCAGCCTCAACATCCTCTACGCGCATACGCTGCGCCTAATGGGGATCGGATTGGACCGCCGCGGCCCGAAGACGAAGCCGTTCCACGGCATCGCGCCCGCAAGGGTGTTCAACCCCTCGGCGCATCGACTTGCCGTCCGGTTTGGCACCCCTAAGAACTTCCGCAAGGAGACCCTCACCTTCGAGGTGGTGGGGTTCAAAGGGGCCTACCATGCTATACTTGGGCGACCCTGCTATGCCAAGTTCATGGCGGTCCCCAATTATACCTATCTAAAGATGAAGATGCCCGGCCCGAACGGCGTCATCACCGTCGGCTCGTCGATCGAGCACGCGTTCGACTGCGATGTCGAATGCGTGGAACACGCAGGCACTAGCGCCGGGATGAAGCGCTGGTGAACACGCCGGAGAAGATGGTCAACGAAGACCTCAACTCCGCCGCCAAGCACGCAGCACCTTCGAGGTCGCGGAGCGGCACCAAGGGGGTCCCCCCTCGACCCTTCGGCCCCCGAGGGCAAGGTGTTGAGGGTCGCTCCACCACCTCGACCCCAAATAGGAAGTGGTGCTCGTCGACTTCCTCCGCGCCAACGCCGACATCTTCGCGTGGAGCCCCTCGGGACATGCTAGGCATCCCGAGGGAAGTCGCCGAGCACTCCCTTGACATCCTCGCCAAATGCTCGCGCCGTACAAAGAACGGCTCCGCCGCTTCGACGAGGAGCGGCGACGGCAATCGGAGCGGAGCTGCGGAAGCTTCTCGAGGCCGGATTCATCAAGGAGGTGTTCCACCCAACGTGGCTAGCAAACCCCGTGCTTGTAAAGAAAAAGAATGGGAAGTGGCGGATGTGTATAGACTACACCAGTCTTAATAAAGCATGTCCTAAAGTTCCTTTTCCTTTGCCACGCATTGATCAAATCGTTGACTCAACAGCTGGGTGTGAACTGCTCTATTTCCTTGATGCTTATTCCGGATACCACCAGATAAAGATGAAAGAGTCCGACCAGCTCGCGACCTCGTTCATCACACCGTTCGGGACGTTCTGCTACGTCACGATGCCATTTGGCCTCAGAAACGCGGATGCAACATACCAGCGTTGCATGCAGCACGTTTTTGGGGATCACATCAGGAGGACGGTCGAAGCGTACGTGGACGACATTGTCGTGAAGACCAGAAGGCGACGACCCGGTTGGCGACCTTGGCGTCGCGTTCAACCGCCACGGCCAATGGGGTCAAGTTAAACCCCGAAAAATGTGTCTTTGGAGTGCCGCGAGGCATGCTCCTGGGATACATCGTCTCCCAGCGGGGAATCGAGGCCAACCCTGAAAAGGTCGCGGCCCTCGAACGGATGGGTCCGATCCGGGACCTCAAGGGGGTGCAGAAGGTGTTGGGGTGCCTTGCCGCCTTGAGCCGCTTCATCTCGCGGCTCGGTGAGAAGGGCCTGCCCCTCTACCGCCTACTCAAGAAGCACGAGCACTTCTCCTGGACCACCGAGGCCCAGGATGCGCTCGACAAGCTAAAGGCGTCTCTGACACACGCCCCGATCCTCACGCCGCCACAGGACGGCGAGCCCCTGCAGCTCTATGTGGCCGCGACCACCCAGGTGGTGAGCGTCGTGATCGTTGTGGAGCGCACGGAGGAAGGGCAAGCCTTGCCCGTGCGGGGCGCCGCCTACTACGTCGGCGAGGTCCTCTCGGACACGAAGACGCGCTACCCACAGTCCGTGGTTGTTGTACGCAAGGGTTCTTGCGCGGCGCAAACTCCGCCACTACTTCGAGGCCCACCCGGCCACCGTGGTTTCCTCCTTCCCACTAGGGAGAAATCATCCGCAACCCCGACGCCGCGGCGCATCGCCAAGTGGTCCGTGGAGCCGATGGGCGAGACGCTCGCCTACGCCCCGCGCAAGGCCATCAAGTCCCAAATCTTGGCGGATTTCGTCGCCGAATGGACGGACACGCACCGCCGCCGCCACGCATCCAAGCGGAGGCCGGACTCTGTTCTTCGACGGCTCGGTGATGAAAACAGGAGCGGGCGCGGGCCTGCTCTTCGTGTCACCCCTCGGGGAACATATGCGGTACTCGGTGCGCCTCCACTTCCCCGCGTCTAACAACATCGCTGAATACGAGGCCCTCCTCTGCGGCCTCAAAATCTCCATTGAGTTAGGCGTCAAACGCCTCGACGTAAGGGGCGACTCGCAGCTCGTGATTGATCAAGTCATGAAGAACGCGAGCTGCCATGACGACAAGATGGAGGCCTACTGCAAGGCCGTGCGAGCCCTCGAGGACAAGTTCTACGGCATCGAGCTCAACCATGTGCCCCGCCGGTACAATGAAGAGGCGGACGAACTCGCCAAGATCGCGTCCGGCGGATCACCGTCCCCCCCCGAACGTTTTCGCGCGCGACATCGCTCAACCCTCGGCCGCCTTCGAGCCCTACCCCTCGAATCACAACGAACCCCTGGGGCTCCCCTCGAATCCGGGGCGGGTGCGAGCCCATGAACGAGGACCCTCGAACGAGGCGTACGTGCTCTCCCTTCTCGAGGGGTACGGCTCCCACGAGGCCGACGTGATGGACATCGAGCCGGCCCCCGTCCGTGCGGATCGGCGGGAGAAATACATTGCTCGGATCGCTCGAGGGGAACTCCCCGCGACCGGGCCGCGGCTAGGCGCATCGCCAGATGGCCAAATCGTTCACCCTCGTCGACGGCGAACCGTACAAGCGCGTCGCTCCGCATCCTACGGCCGATGCGTGCCCATTCCCGAGGGGCGTGAGATCCTGCGGGACATCCACGCGGGGATCTGTGGCCACCACGCCGCGCCCCGCACCCTCGTCGGTAACGCGTTCCGCCAGGGCTTTTACTGGCCCACTGCGGTCGCGGACGCCAGCGAGATCGTGCGCACCTGCAAAGGGTGCCAGTTCTACGCCCGAGAGTCCAACTTGCCCGCCCATGCCCTACAGACCATCCCCGTAACATGGCCGTTCGCCGTGTGGGGGCTGGACATCATCGGGCCCCTGCGGAAGGCGCCCGGGGGCTACACCCACTTGTTGGTCGCGATCGACAAGTTCTCCAAGTGGGTGGAGGTGCGCCCCATCACGAATCTAAGGGCAGAGCAGGCGGTGACATTCTTCACCGACATCGTCTACCGCTATGGAGTGCCAAACTCCATCATCACCGACAACGGATCCCAATTCACGGGCAAGAAGTTCTTAGAGTTCTGCGACAAGTTCCACATCCGTGTGGATTGGGCACCGTGGCGCACCCACGTACCAACGGCCAAGTGGAACGTGCCAATGGCATGATCTTACAAGGCCTAAAGCCCGTAATTTTCGACCGCCTGAACAAATCCGGGCGGAAATGGCTCCAAGAACTACCGCCGGTTGTGTGGAGCCTAAGGACCACCCCCCGAGCGCAGCCACCGGGTTCACCCCGTTTTTCCTAGTCCACGGCGCGGAGGCCGTCCCCCTCCCCATGGACTTAGAATACGGATCACCCAAGGTTCGAGGCTATAACGAGGATGCTAACCAACGAGCCCGCGAGGACTCGTTGGATCCGCCCGGACGAAGCACGCCTCGTAGCCTTGATGCATTCCGCGAGGTACCAGCAGTCCCTCAGGCGCTATCAAGCACGCAAGATACGCCGGCGGGATTTCAGTGAAGGGGACCTGGTCCTAAGGCTACGCCAAGACAACCGCGGGCGCCACAAGCTATCGCCCCCATGGGAAGGACCCTACGTCGTGGTGAATGTACTCAAGCCCGGCACATACAAGTTGGCCAACGAGGACGGTGAAGAGCTCACCAATGCTTGGAACATCCAACAACTATGTCGCTTCTACCCTTAGCTAGGATTTCCAAGTATTTTGTTGTAAAACCGCACGGCCATCGCCCCAGTTGGTTACAATTATGTAAAAGCTTTAAGCTCAATAAAAAGGGCAACTCGGCTTTCCCCTGAAACCCAAGTTACCCTCGGGGGCTACTGCGGGGGGCATCCCCCCCCCCCAAAATGGTCCCATTTTTTCGCGCAAAAAAACGCAACAACCCACACGCGCTAAGTTTGTTTCCTACTTCAACCTCGAGCCACGATTCGAACAAGGCGCAGGCGGCACAGCGGAAGGAGCGTGCGAGCCAGAGATAGCCTACGCCGCGTGGATATGGCCCTTCTCTCTCGCCTCCAACCCAGCGGGCCCCCTGCGAAAATCGAACTCCCCTAACTAGAATCTACTCAGGAAGAAGGAGAAACAAAAAGCGTGATAAACAAACGACTTCATTTACAGCAAATGCTCATGTTCATGAAACAACTTGTTTATTTACAAAAGGCCACGAGGCCAGAATACTGATACACATAAACAAAAAATGGGCCTAGCGCCCAACTGCTTTCAGGCGGGAGGAGCAGCAGCATCAGCGACGTCCGGAAAGAGGAACTCCTCGAAGGCCTCGGCGAGCGACCCGGCGGCGTCGGCAGCGAGCGCATCCACACGCTCCATGGCCACCTCGTCCTCGACGCCCTCGGGAACGATGTAGCCTTCCTCGCCGCCTCGAAGTTAACCTCGTAGTGGGATCGCACCACTCCGAGGGCCTTCTCGGGACGCCCACCGCAGCCGCCGGCGCATCCGCCGGCGGACATGGCCACCAAGGGCACGCAGCGGCCGGCCAACGAACCGCCGCCCGTGCCTCCCCCCTCCTCGACGGTGCGGCAGTCTCGAGGGCCGCATCGCGCAGCTCCCGCAGCTCCTGGTCGGAGGAGTTGTAGGAGGCCTGCAGCGCCTCGGCCCGCTCTGCCGCGTGCCCCATAGCAGTGCGCAAGCCTGGGAACACCAAGGAAAGAAATAAATCAGAAAAAGGGAATGCGAGTTCCCAATCGAAAAAACGACAAGACGAGAGTCAGACTGTGGCTCACCTTCGACTTGCTTCTTCTCCATCTCGAGGTCGCGGCGCACGGCCTCGACCGCCGCCCTCGAGGCGCTCGACGGTCTCGCCCTGCTCCCGGAGGGACATCTCCTGATTGGCGTTGGTGATGCTGAGCATAATCACCTCGCCCTCGGCCTTGGAAAGCTTGGCGTCCCGATCCGCCAAGGTCTTCTCGCGTCACCTCGTGGGCGGCGCGCTCCTCGCTCCCGGCCGCGACACGGCGTCGGTGAGGGCGGCCCGCCCCCCGCCGGGAGCCGCTCCTCGCCCCCTTGGCGGGCGGTGCTCTCTTGCAGAGCCGCTCCTCCGCGACGACGAGGGCCGAGGCCTTGGCGTCGAGGGCGGCCTTTAGGTCGTCGCCCTCCTTGGCCCGCCGCTCCGCTCGCGCGCCCGCCTCCTCGGCCCGGCGCCGCCGCGCCCGCGCCCTCAAGCGATGAGCGAAGCTCCCGGCCGGCGCGGCGGTCGCCACCTCCGCCTCCCGCTAGCGGCCGCCGTCCGCATCTTCTCCAAGTCATCGCGCGCGCCGCGGCGCCTCATCACGATCGATGAGGGCCGCGCGCACCCGCTCGAGGCTCGAGCGGCGCGCCGTGTCCTACCTCGAGCCCTCGGGCAGCTCGTCGGGCCGTGCCGGGGCCCGCACGCTAGCCGCCCATCCGGGACCTGAGAGCGTCGGCAAGCGCGTCGAAAGCGCTGCACCGTTCCCGGAGCTGGTGGACCTCGGCGTTCACCCGGTCGAACGCGTCGTACTTGTCGTGGGCGCGACGCTCGAGCTCCTGGCAACCACAGAAACGAAACCCATAAGTACCGTGACACGAAGGCAGCATACACAAACGAAAGAAAGGAGAGAACGAGCAACCACGGCCTAACTCCGGAAGACGAGCCATGCCGGCCGCCATGAACCGCGCCGCCTCGTTCGGCGCGCGGCTGAGCGTAGCGCCGTGGCTCCGAGCTCGTCCCGCAGCTCCTCGCTCCACCCGAGCGTCGCAAACGCCGGGGGTCATTGACGAGCCCCCTCCACCCGGGCGGGGGCGGCCGGCGCGGGAGGACGAGGCCTCGGCGCCGTGTCCTCGACCCCCCACCATCGGTGACCCTCGCGCCGCCCTCACGAGGGCCCCTCCCGGGGCTCGGGGGAGTTCGTGGGCCATCCGGCCCACCGGTCCCACCTGGGCGGCGGGGGAGGTGTCCGAGACCTCCACCACCTCCGCCCTCGCAGAACGCCGGCGGGCGCCGCCACTCGTGCCGCCCTCCGCCGGCGCCTCCACTCGCGCCTCCGCGGCCGTGGGCGCCGGATGCGGCGCCGCGGCCACCACCTCTCGGCCGCGCCTCCGCAACCACGGGCGCCGCCGGTTGCTCCCGCTCCGCCTCCTCCACGCGCCGCCCCCGCGGGCCGCGCCTCCACCACCGCCGCCGCCGCGGCCCCGCACCCCCGCGACGGCCGCGCCGGCCGCCCTCGCCGACCGCCGACCGCGCCGCGGCGGGCCGATCCGTTGGCCGAGGCCTCGGGGCCCCGACCGCACCCCCGCGAGCTCTCGCCCACCGCCGCCGTGCTTGTCCTCGCCCGCGGCGCCCTCGACGAGCGCCGCCGGGTGGGGATGGACGCGTCCGTCCTCAACACCTTGGCAGGTGCGAGAGGAGGCACGGTTGGCACCACCCTGCGCAGGCACGAACGGAGGGTTAGAACGCCTAATCATCAACTAATTAAACCGAGCGAAGCGTCGAGCCCCTTACCTCGAGGAGGAAATGGCACGCTTCCTCTTCCTCGAAGCCTCGCCGGACGAGGCGGCGCGCGGCCGGCGCGCCCGCCGCCGCGTCTCCCCGACCGCGCCGCCGCGCGCGTGGGCGCGCCCGCCCGCGCGCGGTCACGCCCGATGTCGCGCCTCCCGACGGCGCGCGCGCGCGCGCAGTACGCTCGCCCCCGCGTGCGGATGCGCCCGCCGCCGCGCTCCCCGACGACGCCGCGCGCGCGCGCGCACGCGCCCCCCCGCGCGCGCAGCACGCTCGATGCGCGCACCGGCGCGCGCTCACCGTGCGCGCCCCCGACGAGCGCGCCGGGCGCCCGCGCGCACGCGCCGCCCTCGATGTCGATGACCCGGCGGCGGGTGCGGCGCCCCGTGCGATGCCGCCCCCGCCGCCGCGCGCCGCTCCGGCGAAGGGGGCGCAGTCGCCACCCCGTCGAGGGGGGCCCTCCCCCTCCCTCTTCCTCTTCGTCCTCCTCCGAGGACGAACACTCTTCGGTCCCCGGGGAGGAGAGCCCCAACTCTTCGCGCCGCCGGCACTCCGCGGCCCGCCGATCGCGACGCGCTTGACGTCGCCTCGCGTGCTCCCTCTTGCGCGCCGCCTCCTCCCGCCGCCGCCGGCCGCGCCGCCCGGCCCAGCGCGCGGGAGTCGGGGGTGGGCGGAACGGACTTGGAGACGGTGAAGGTCACCAGCTGCACACAGGAGCAACAAGGGCGCGTCAGGAGGCAAAGGCAACACAAAAAACTAAAACGAAATCAAGAACCAAACTCACGAGCGGGCCGGTGGGAAGCATCTCGAGGTCCCACGGGGTCCGACCCGCAGGCATCGGCGGCGTCCGGGTGTCGACGGCGCTCCGCACCGGTGAGCGCATATGGCCGCTCGAGGGGCGTCGGGAGCATCCGCGACCTCGCCAGGTCGATGGGGTTGGCCGCCTCTGTCATCTCGAAGATGCAGAGCGGCCTCTCCATCAAAGGCACGACCCGCCTATGATGGAGGAAGGCGAGGACGCCCACCGCCCTCAGCCCCATCGTCGCCAGGCGCTGCAGCGCGGCCAAGACCGACTCCCCGCCGCGCCTCGATGCCGGGGTGTGGACACCCCGTAGCCCCAGGAGTCGCCTCTCCTTGAACACCCGGCCGGTGTAGGGGGGAAGGCCGGGCTCGGCGTTGCGCAGATAAAACCATCCCCGCTCCCGGCCCGGCGTTGTTCGTCGTCATGGTGCAGGGGATGTAGACGCTCTTGAATTGCCCCCGCAGGGCAAGCGACATCCCGCCAGCGCGCACCGCGAGGCGGGTCCTTGGCTCCGTCGTGGGCTGCGTGACGAGCTCCGCGCGGAAAAGGTGTACCCAGAGCTCCCAATTGACTGGGATCCCCAGGTACCCTTCGCAAACGCCGACAAACGTAGCCGCCTGCGAAATCGCGTTGGGGGCGAAGTTGTGCAGCTCCACTCCGTAGTGGTGGCACATCGCCCGCATGAAGCGGCTCGCCGGTGCGTTGAAGCCCCGCTCGTGGTAGCGGATGAAGCTGACCACATAGCCCTCCGGCGGGTTGGGCGCACGGTCCGCCGCCGGCGGAACTATCCACTCCGCCGGACGTCCCTCTTCGTTGGCCGCCAGCTGGCCGGCGGCGACTAGCTCGCCAAGGGCCAGCCGGGTGACCGTCGACCTCTCCCAAGCATACGGCTCCAAGATCGTGAGGGGAAGCTGAGGCGGCGCCATGAGGAAGGGCGAAGGAATGCGAGGACGGAGGACACAAAACGGAAGACGAGCTCTAACGGCGACACCGCGCGGTGGCAAGAGCAAGGCGAAGACGAAGGGGCGGTGGACTGAAAACGGTGAGGCGCTAAGGTAAAAAACCGCCGTCTCCCCACTCCCTCAGATTTATAAGCCGACGGGGCGAGCTCTCCAGAGCGTATGCTCCGCTCGCATTAACTGCAGGGAATCTTCCCTTCACGCCGACGGACGGGCCCCACCACGACTGCAGCGGCCACATCACTGCAGGCGGGCCATCATCACGGCGGAGACCTGCAGGGACCGAGGCGAAGCCCTCACGTTCACCTGCCACGCCGCCCACTACGCGCGCGCGCGCGGCCGCAGCGCCTAAAAAGGCGCGCCCGCGCTGCAAAAACCGCAGCCTCGACTGCGAGGCATCAAATGATCGGGTCCCTTGCCAAGCAAGGAGAACCCTCGAGCGGGACGAACCCCTGGCTCGAGACAAGGGCAACCCTCGATGGGATATCGACGTGAGAAGGTACCGGGACCTGCTTGATGTAAAGCAGGGCACCGCGGGTACCCATGCCACGTAAAACCCTCGAGCGGCACGAACCCTCGGCTCAAAACGAAAAAAAGCCCTCGATGGGATATCGACGTGAGAAGGTACCCGGGACCCGCTTGATGTAAAGCGGTGCACCGCGGTACCCATGCCACGTAAAACCCTCGAGCGGCACGAACCCTCGCCCTCAAAACGAAAACTGCCCTCGATGGGATATCGACGTGAGAAGGTACCGGGACCTCGCTTGATGTAAAGGTGCACCGCGGTACCCATGCCACGTAAAACCCTCGAGCGGCATGAACCCTCGGCTCAAAACGAAAACAACCTTCGATGGGGTATCGACGTGAGAAGGTACCCGGGACCTGCTTGATGTAAAGCAGGCACCGCGGGTACCCATGCCACGTAAAACCCTCGAGCGGCACGAACCCTCAACTCAAAATGAAAACAACCCTCGATGGGGTATCGACGTGAGAAGGTACCCGGGACCTGCTTGATGTAAAGCAGGCACCGCGGGTACCCATGCCACGTAAAACCCTCGAGCGGCACGAGCCCCCGGCTCGAAACTAAATCTACCCTCTAAAGAGGGCACGCGCGTGAGAGGGTCGCCCAGGGCCTGCTTGAAGTAAAGCAGGCACCGCAAGCACCCATGCCGCGCTACGCCACCAACCAGACACCTCGAGGGCCGGCTCGCCCGCACCCCTCGACGACGCCGCAAACGTGAAAAGACGGGGTCGCCCAGGCGCCACCCCGCACGGCCCTACTGATCAGAGGTCCGAAGCCTGACCCTCGACGGGTTCGAACAGCGCCACGGATCGCGCAGTTGGGGACGACGAGGGCACGCGCATTCGAGCCGTTCCTCGAGCCCGTCGGCTCGAGGGTGCCCCACATGTCGTGTTCGAGAGCCAGCGAGGGCAGCTAGCCGGGGGATCCCACCGAGGGAGAGCTTCCGCGCCCTCGGTCCCTATCGAACGGGACCGAGCCCCACCTAGCAAACCCACGCAAGCGCTTCCATGGACGTGTCTCCGGACCGCGCAGCCTACCCTTATCGAACGGGGCATGGACGTCCACTTGAACCACCCGCTAGCAGCTCGACGAGGAATCCGCAATCCGCAACCCGCTCGATGGGGGTTGCGGAAACCTCACCCTCCGTCCCGCGGAGGGACGGCGAGGGCGCGTTAAAAAACAAGTCGCCAGGCTCTACCCGATCGCCTCGAACGGGCCAAGGCTCGGGGGCTTGGCGCACGGCTACACCTCCTTGAAACTACACCCACCGGAGACAGTGCCAGCGGTGCGTGCACCCCCGAAGCCGGCTGAAATACCGCCGATGCCGGTTGGCATATGTGCCACGCCTCCTGACCAAAATTCTCGCGGTTAACCCCTGCAGGAGTATCCACACTCTTGCAGGGCTTCGGGGGCTAGACCCGCGGGTCCGCTGACGCGGCCCCACGGAAAGCATTCGCAGAACAAGGAGGGAAGAACGTCCTATCAGTAGGTTCCAGCATCTGCGGGAGCCTCAATGGCAAACCCACAGATGCTCGGGGGCTACTGTCGGGGACAGCCCTAGGGGTCCCCTTAAACAACGGGGAAAACCTCACTTAAAACCCGCAACGAAACCCAAATACGTTTAGCCTAACCATGCAGGTGCCTAACCATGCAGGACACGGCCCACAGGGACTCCGACGGCCCATCGAGGCGGCCCACGTAAGAATCCCCTCGAACAGGCTCCGCCTCGTTCGAGGCTGCGCGCTCCCTTCGGGCGGGCATCGCCCCGCTCGAGGGGCAGCACTCCCTTCGGGCGGGCATCGCCCGCCGGGAGGGGCAGCACTTCCCTCGAGCGGAGCTCCGCCTCGCTCGAGGGTACGCCCCGCCCTCGGCGGGGGTCCGCCACGCTCGAGGGTGCCCCTCACGCGTGCGCCGGCCCCGTACACGGGCATTTAACGCCCCGACGCCGCAGACGGTGCCATCATGCGCCGGGGCTCGCACCCCCGGTGCCGCCGCACCAACTCCCCAGAAGGAGCCCATCCCCGCCACCGTGGGAGGGGACCGTGCGTGCGGCCGGTGTCGGTCCCGTGACACCGTGCGCACGCCCCGCACGGCTAACACGCCGAGCCCTCGAAAGGGGGCCGGCGCACCCTCGATGTACTTTCTTGTGACCCTACGGGGGTTAGGGTGGAGGCGCTAGGCCGGTGGACTGCCATCCCCGCCACTGTAACGGAGTGGCCGCCGTACCCGCGCCTGCAGGCGCACGCCGGGCCCTGTAGCAACGACTCCAGCCCAGTGAGGCGCGTCGGGAAGGAACGCCGTTCTGCCAACTCCTGTACGCCGTACGGGCCTGCGTCAGGACCTCCCTCGAGCCTATCAGAGGACATCACCGCCATCCGCTGCTCTCCTACCCTCGAACCGCCACTGTTCGGGTACAAGTCAGGCCATGATGACCGGATCGCTGCAAGGATCGCCCGGACGGCCGCCCACTCTACAGCATAGCACGTCGTGCTTCTCCACGTAGCTAGATAGCGCGGTATGCATGTAATTCGTCTCCCCCTTGATCTATAAAAGGGGGACGAACCCCTGGCCCGCGGGGGGGACGAGAGACACGGAACAGCGACACGCTCAAGGCCACAGACCAAGAGCACGCCGTGCACTCACTCTCTTATTCTCCCACAACATCTTCAGCCACTCCACTAGGGACTTGGAAGCCACGCTTCCTCTCCCGCCTCGCTTGTAGCAGCCCCACTACAGGCACCCCCGGTGCTGAGCAATATAGTGCCGTGAGCACACCCCTGCTGGACGTACGGCCCCCTCGGCCGGAACCAGGATAAAAACCCTGTGTCACTTGTTGCTTAGCATCGACCATTGAGGGATAGACCTCGGCGCTATCTACTGGTTAGTGTCGGGACCATATTCCGCACCGACACCAGGTAAGTAATTTATGCGTTTATTAATTTATGTTCTTGAGATCTTAGCCCATAAGTTTCAGAAACAACCTAGAAAAAAATTGTTCCATGGTGTTGTAGGATCTTTTCATGTAATATCCAAATCTTTCATTCATGTTGATAATGCTTTGATGCCTAAGGCTAGCTACCATGCTTAATGGGAGTATGGGGTCTGCTGCTCCCGTAGATCCCATCAACATATCTACCATGCTTAGTGACCTTATGTACACACATCAATAAATTAGTTTAGCTTCACCTTAATAGGCGGTTGCATGTTCAAGAATCCATAAACCCTTTGGGGCTAATATCCATCCTAACTTGTGCACCTCACTCACCACCCTCCAACATTAATAATAAAGAAAATTCATATAATAAACTCCACCCTCCATATACTTCCCTTGTGTGTTTTTCCCACTAGCAAGCAACCCCCGGTGCACTCGTTGTGAGTTAGTACAACAACAATGTGGAAGATACCCACCAATTTCTTACCAAGAAGACACGATCATCGAAGGTGCCATCATCAAGCTCTTCGAGGAGGCACTCGTGAAGGACCGATACGGCGAACCAGAGAGGGGGGAGAGAATGGGAGCCGATAAAAATTCTTCTCGAAGGAGATGAGGACTCCAACAAGATGAACACGGCTTCCAACACACGTCTCCGACTCACTACCCAAATTGGTCAAGTCCACGTAGCCACTGGAGTGCTACTGAACCTAGGAACCAACCAACAACCTCACAGACCCGAGAACGCAGCAGAACACCAAACCTCGAGTCCACTGACCAACACCGGTCAGACCAGTGAGCACGACCGGTCAGACCGGTCCCTACTGGTGAGAGTTGACAACTTTCACTAAGTGGCTTCACACTGGTCAGGCCGGTGCAACACACCGGTCAGACCGGTCTAAGCCTGAAAGCCCCCAAATAAGCAAACAGGCCTACCGACCTCCAAACTGACCCAAACTTGAAACAGCTGCAACACAGGACAACAGCGAACACACCCAGACGTTCACCCGAGCAAAAACCCACCAAGGGTTGCACCGGTCAGACTGGTCAAGAGCATCGATCCGACCGGTGTAGCCTGGGCAGCTCGGGATGAACAGCATCCGCGGGTCAACTCCCTCAAATCCAAATCTCGATCTCCCGAATCGCTCCACGGACTTGAACAAGACTTTGGGGATAATAGGAACACCTCATGAGGAGTCCATAGCCAAGTTTAATCCCACCAAAACTTGTCCAAAAAGGAGGAATTGAAGAAATCCCGCCAAGAACACCTCTAACCCTAGAACTCGGAAAACCCCAAAATCGAGCCCCTTTACTCACAGATTTGGGAGGAGAATCACAGCCCAAAGAACCACGAAGGGTTCCCACAAATTTCCCCCATCAAATCCCCAAGAGCAAGGTCCCGAAAACAACCCAAAGACATCACCAAGAGAGGGCTCCGGAAATCACCACCAAGAACAACCGGGAACAACACATCCAAACATTGACGAACCATGCCGAATCATCTATACATGCAACAAAGCTTCTTACAAGGTCTAGCTTGCCGCCCTATCATCAACCCTCTCACAAGATCTCACCATGAAGCTCTCAAGCTAGTCCTATGGAAAACCTAAGAAAATAGGAAGGTAAAATAGGAAAGCAAATGAACTAGGGTTCCAAGAGAGTTGGCTGCCATCCTCTCACCTCATGGGTTATATGGAGGCAACCGAAAGTCTAAAATACCCTTTCCTACCAACTAGAGATACATGCCCCTCAAGGGCGGTTTTGGAAGTCTTCATGTCTTCATCATCGGACGGATGCCCGGCGACCGCACCCTGCGTAGCCTCGACGCAAGCCATGCGATCCCGACGTGTGTCCTCCGCTTCGAAGATTCCGGACTGTGTCGTCGCACACCGGTCAGACCGGTGCTCCTCACCGGTCGGACCGGTAGCCACCGGTCTGGCACTGCTGCAGCACCGTCTTCGGTTCTTTGGTCTTGGCTTTGTGGATCAACTAAGGAACCCAGTAGTTTTCTGGTGAACCACCGGAAACCCCACGAACTCGGTGTGGCCTCCGCCAATCTCCACTCATGACTCGGCTCCCATGTAGTCCCGGCTCGACCTTGGTTTTCAGGGTCAACCAAGAAACCGTCCATGACTTCATCTTGCTGTTCATGCCACCATGCGGCCCGCACTTGACCCCGCTGGCCACAAGGTCCCTCGAACGAAGCCTACTTGTCTTCTCCACACCTGGAGGCCTCACTGGCGACGACCTTTCACGCTTGTTCTTCACTTGCACCAACACCAGTCAAGCCGCAACCTGCACCTGCAATACTTAGCCAAGAATCAGTTCACACAACGTTGTCAATCACTCATCACACAAGGAAGCGACCATCCACCGGTCCTCGAACCACACATGGTCCTCAATCTCCCCCTTGATGAGTGCATTGACAACACCCACACGAAAGTAACAAAAGAGAAAAGAAAAAGAAAAGAAACGAACAAAAAGAAACTCCAACAAGCGATCAAAAGCCAAACAGAGGCAAAGAGCAAGATCACTTGAAGAAGACAAGTCTCGGACCCCTTAGGCAAGGGCAACGGCTCGACACATCCGAGACAAAGCAAAGCTCAAGCAAAGAGCACAAACCACCGAATCAAAGCTCGAAAAAACACAAAGAGCTCCCCCTGCACACATGCAAGCTCCCCCTGAACCAATGCACCTCCCGTGGACAAATGCATGCAAACCACTTGAAAACAGGGTAACTGCAACAACTTCACCTCACACCGGTCAGACCGGTCATCACCACCGGTCAGACCGGTGCCCAACATGTGCACAGGACCAGCACTCTGACCGGTCAGACCGGTGACCTCGACCGGTCATACCGGTACACACCAGAGCCCAGAAATGGCTCGAAACCACCTGAAAACCTTATAAATGCATCCAGCAAGCCATTTCAAGCTCAAACTTCTCCCCTTTGTTGGCAATGCATGAATCAAACCAAAAATGCAAAACTTTCAACCTAGAGGTTCTCAAATAGACAAAATTCAACATAGGATGCTACACATGTCCAAATGAGCAAGTTAGATACTCTATAGCTTCGTATCGATCTCAACTACATGATCACCAAGATTCACAACCATTGGACAAAGCTAAGATGGATTTGGGCAATTTTGCGAAAACTTGCCTCTCATGAGCAAAGTCCTAAACATGATCAAAACATATCAAAATGGCAAAGACACACAAACTTCATGCTAGGACAGCCATTCTAATCATAAGACCATCACAAACACCCACAAGCACCTCATGTCATGTAAAAGCCACCGAGCCATGTGCCTACTTCTATGTATGAGACTTCTCATTGGTAGGCATCATGCAACGGTTTAGCACCCAAAGCAAATTAAATTCAGCACATATGACATGGGAACATATTTTCCAAGCATTTTTCATTTCAAATGGTACATGAAATGTCTTTGCAACAAAAAGGAACTTATGCCCCTCCACAAGATAAAGCAAGAGGGCTAAACATTCATGATGGCAAATGAGCCTTTGGCCCCATATGATCAATAAGCTAGCTATCCAACCACAAATTAAGCATGGAAAAGCCACTAAAACATGTCAAGATCATGTAAAGGCATTTACACATGAGACAGCATATATGTGACATTTTTCAAAAACATAGCCATCACCCATGGATTATTCATCAAGATCATCAAGAGTTAAGCCAAACTAACCATAGCATACCAAACAAGCTTACAAAGACATAAATAGCATTCCATGGTGAACAATGTATATGTGACAAGCTTTTCCTAACCAATGCATATGATACAAAATGCATGCAATCTAAGATATAAGGATGCCTATACGTCATGTTACATATGCCATGCCAAATGCAAGAAATACACGAAGGAAAGCTATACAAATGCTACAAAGGAGCTCCCACACACCCAACTCATGAAATCAAACACACACCAAGTTCCCCCCGCAAATGAGTGAAAGTTGCTTGATCTAGGGGTTTGGTGAAAATATCGGCTAGTTGGTCATGTGTGGGTACATGGATCAAAGCTATCTTTCCTTTCTCTACGTTGTCTCTCAGAAAATGATACCTCACTTCTATGTGCTTGGTTTTGGAATGGAGCACTGGGTTCTTTGCAATGCTTATGGCACTGGTGCTATCACATTGAAGTGGGACATTGGTATACTCCTCACCAAAGTCACTCATGGTGTATGAAATCCAAAGGAGCTGAGAGCAACAACTAGCAGCGGCAACGTACTCGGCCTCGGTAGTGGATTGTGCAACACTTGACTGTTTGCGGGAAGACCAAGGCACCAAAGAAGAACCCAAAAACTGGCAAGTCCCAGAAGTGGACTTCCTATCCAACCGACACCCGGCAAAATCCGCATCTGAAAAACCATGAAGCGCCAAAGAAGAGTACGCAGAGTACCAAAGGCCAAAGTCGGAAGTGTGACGCAGGTACCTGAAAATTCGCTTCACTGCTTGCCGATGCGAAGTCCTTGGAGACACTTGAAAACGAGCGCACAAACATACCGAGAACTGGATGTCCGGCCTTGTCGCCGTCAAGTAGAGGAGTGATCCGATCATGCTCCGGTACTCCTTCTGGTCCACATGTTCACCTTCCTCGTCCGCATCAAGAGTTGTAGTCGTACTCATCGGCGTCGTCATAGCCTTGGAATCCTCCATCTTGAACTTCCGCACAATGTCCTTGGTGTACTTAGCTTGGTGCACAAATGTTCCTTCCTTTGATTGCTTGATTTGTAGCCCGAGAAAGAACTGCAACTCGCCCATCATGCTCATCTCAAATTCCCTGCTCATATCCTCGGCAAACCTTGCAACAAGAGAGTTAGACGAGCCACCAAAGACAATATTATCCACGTACACCTGCACAATCAGGATATCTTTTCTCTGCCTTAGTAAAAACAAGGTTTGATTGACCTTTCCCATCTCAAAGCCTCTCTCAAACAAGAACCCCCTCAACCTGCCATACCAAGCTCTAGGCGCCTGCTTCAACCCATATAGAGCCTTCCTCAACTTGTACACCCGGTGGGGGTACTTCTCACTCTCAAACCCCGGAGGTTGTCTCACATACACTTCTTCCTCCAACACACCATTCCGGAAAGCACTCTTCACATTCATTTGGTGCAACTTGAACCCTTTAGCCACGGAAAAGGCTAGAAGGATCCTTATCGCCTACAAACGGGCTACGAGAGCAAAGGTCTCTTGAACCCCTGAGCAACAAGCCTCGACTTGTTTCTCACAACCTCACCTTTCTCTCCCTCTTTGTTCTTCCACACCCACTTTGTACCAATCGGCTTACACCCTGGAGGAGGGTCAACCAACTCCCAAACCTGATTCCTCTCAAAATTCTCCAACTCCTCATGCATCAAATTAACCCAATTGTGATCAGATAGTGCGTGTCCAATGTCTTTGGGCTCAAAAGTGGCAACAAATGCAGCATGAGCGAAATGATAATTGTTCTGAACCCTCGACCGTGTAGTGCGTTCATTCATGTCGCCGATGATCCACGAAGCTGGGTGATCCACTTGTACTCGCCGGGAAGGTTCTCGCCTCGAGGCTACCTCCCCCTCAACATCAGCTTCTCCTCGTTCTTGATTTGTCGTCGTAGGTGTAGGAGAGGGTCCGTCCACCACCGTAGTCGAAGTAGTGGGTACATGTCCAGCCGGGGCCACCACACCGCCATCTTCATCGTCTCCATGTTCATGCTCCTCCTCCTGAAAGATCTCCTCGCCAAGCTCATCATCTCCTGCACACTCAAAGACAAGCTGACTACGTGGTTGTGTCTCGTCAAAGGTTACCTCACAAGTCTCCATGATTTGGTAAGTTTCAAGATTGAGCACACGATATGCTCTAGAATGAGATGCATAACCAAAGAAAATACCATCGACAGACCTAGCCTCAAACTTATCTAGCTTCTTTCCTTTCTTCAGAATGAAGCACTTGCAACCAAAGACGTGGAAATGACTCACCTTGGGTGTGAGGCCGTGCATCAACTCATAGCATGTTTTCTTCTTATGCACTCTAAGGTAGATCCTGTTCGACACATAGCACGCGGTATTCACCGCCTCAGCCCAATACCTTCTCGGAGTCCTATGCTCATCAAGCATCGTCCGAGCCATCTCGCACAAGGTCCTATTCTTCCTTTCCACGACACCATTCTGGGGAGGCGTATACGGACTCGAAAACTGGCGCTCAAGACCCAAGTCATGGCAAAAGGTTTCAAAATGAGAGTTTCTGAATTCCGAGCCATTATCACTGTGGATTGCTCGTATGGCATCTCCGTGCCTCACGTTCCTCAACCTCAAGACTAGATCTTGAATAAAACCAAACGTCTCCCCCTTATCCTCGAGAAAGAACACCCACGCATACCGAGAATAGTTGTCCACCATAACAAGGACATACCACTTCCCACCCGCGTATCGCACACGAGCTGGGCCAACAAGGTCCATATGGAGCAGCTCGCATGGACGCTCAATCATCACATCGGTGAGAGGCGGGTGAGAAGAGGCTACCATCTTGGCATGCCTACACGGTGCACAAACCAACTCTTTCTCAAGCCTCAACCGTGGAAATCCTCGGACCAAATTGAGTTTACTCAAGCGAGACAAAAGGTCAAAGCTCAAGTGACCCAACTTCCTATGCCACTTCCACAACTCACTCGAAGAACCAGCCAAGAAACAATGCTCCACACCCGAAGACTGAGAAAAATCAGCTCGAAACACTTGACCCTCGGGAACGACCATACAGACAAGGTCCCCTCGAGAGTCCACAATCCGAGAACCACCAGGCCGAAACAACACCTCAAAACCCTCATCTGACAACTGGGACACAGAAAGCAGATTGTACCCTAGCGATTGAACAAGAGCAACACGCCTGAGAGTGATCTTGTCACTCACCTTAATCTCACCTTCTGAGAGCACACGCCCACGCCCATTGTCCCCAAAAGTGATGTACCTCCTTGTCACCACCGGGACGAGACTTGAGAACCACCCCCTGTCTCCGGTCATATGCCTCGAGCAACCGGAGTCAATCAACAAAATGTTCTTCAAGTCTCCCACCTGAAATTCAAAAACGAGCATGGAGCGAACAAATGACTCAGCACTGGGGTTAGTACCAAAAGTGTAAAACCAATGCCGAGCCATTTGCTCGAAAGTGGGGTTAGCACACACCAAACCATCTCTCCTACCAAAGCTACCTCCACGAACACCACAACGGTAACCACCCTGAGGGAACCAACCCTCTCTGCCTGGAGGAGGACCAAAACCACGAAAGAAAGCCCGTGAACCATCCCTCCTCTCCTTCTCAAAGCTACGACTCCTCCCATCCCCGTAGTGAACTCGAGGGGGAGAATGCCTAGCCACCTGACCTCCTGCAAACTCTCCAGCCCAACCACCAGAACCACGACCACCAGAAACAACCCTCGCACCTGTACGAGCACGAAACCCAAACTGCTGCCTATCCAGGCCTGCACTGGTCTGACCGGTGCCCCACACCGTCCGACCGGTTTGCTGCGGGCAGCAGCACCTCCAACAGCCTTCCGCTCTCCCCAAGCCCGAACTGTCCTCACACTCGCCTTAGCCCTGAGCATCTGCACACGAGGCTCAAGTACACCATCGGAAGGGTGGTACTTGTCCTTGTTAGCCCACTCCTTCGCCATTCTCTCCTCTCGCTTCCTCTTGAAGCAAAACTCATCCTTATGGCCATCTCTTCCACAATAGCCACAACGGAACCTCACAAGCTTAGGCTTAGGCTTGAGTTGTGGCTGCTCACTTAGTTTCTCTCCAATCAACTTCTCCATCGGTAACTCCTCACTTGCCTTCTCACTTTCTTTCCCAAAGAACACTTTCTCGGAAGTGCTCACAAACTTGATAGGCCTTTGGAGATCATTTGTAGGTGTAGGAAACACAGGTGGAGCTGGAGTTATGTCTAGTCGAGTCCTAAGATGGTTAGGTTTTGGGGGGAAATCATTTTTGTGGTGGGTTTTTGGTGGCTCTGGGATAATTTCTCCACTTCCCTCACCAATCTTGTTTGCCCCAAGTCCCTCACCGTTTGCCTCTTAAATGCCTCGATCATCATTCTCAACTGAGCCTCATGACCAGACAACCAACCCATCAACTTTCTCAGCTCATCATTCTGATCCTCCAAACGATCCACATAATGTGTAAGTTCCAAAATTTTCAAAGCATGCATTTCACAGGTAGAGCATGATGTAGGAATGGGTTCTTTCAGTTTAGCCTCAAGAGAACTAGTGTAAGCATGCATCTCATCAATCTTAGCATGCAAAACAGGGCAAGAAGTGCAAGCACCTAGCAAAGCAGATCTAGATTTAAGCTCAGCCACTTCAACCCTAAGCACATCTAGTTCCTCACACTTGGAGGCATGTTTCTCCTTGAACAAAGCAAGATCAACAAGAAAGATGGAGCAATCAGCACAATCAACCTCATCAGAAATAACAGGACTACCTTTAAGAGAATCAATCTCAAGCTTGCTATCAAGAACCTGTGTTTCTAGCTCAGCCACTCTAGTCCTAGCATCCTCGAGTGAAGCCCTAAGCTCTTTTCTCATTTTCTTTGCCTCTCTAAGCATGTCATCACGATTATCAAGCAAAGTACCAAGCCGTTCATTCTCCTGGCGCAAGAAGGGAAGCTCATCACGCACCTCGTCGACGGAATCAGAGTCCGAGTCGCTCTGTGTGCTCTTCTTGCTTCCGGAGCTTAGCGCCATGGTGCAGAAGCCGTCTCTAGCGAAGCATCTCAGCCCGCTCAGGTTCTTGGATGACTTCCTGCTCTTGTGACGATCACCTTCGTCTTCACTGCTACTCGAGCTTGAGATGGAGTACGCGGAACTGTAGTCGATGTCGCTTGCTCCCACCATCGCTCGGGCCTTGCCTCGGCTCTCCTTCTTCCTCGATCGTCGCTCGTCCTTGTGCTTGTTCTTGTACTTGCTCTTGTGGTCGCGCGTCGACCGGTACTTGCCATCCATCCTCGACTTGTGCTTGTAGTTGTCCTTGTTCTCGACCTTCTCTGGGCAGTCGGCAACGAAGTGTCCCGGCTTGCCGCACTGGAAGCATGTCCTCGTGTTCCTCCTCATGTTCACTCGGTTCTCGTGTAGCCTCTCGAACCGCCTCGTCAGGAGCGCCAGCTCGTCCTCTCCAAGCATGTCGAACTCCTCATCTGGCATAGACATCAAGGAGGACAAAGAGAACATCTTGGTGGATGGGTCTGGTGGATGGGTGAGGACCCATGTGTGGTTCGAGGACCGGTGGATGGTCGCTTCCTTGTGTGATGAGTGATTGACAACGTTGTGTGGACTGATTCTTGGCTAAGTATTGCAGGTGCAGGTTGCGGCTTGACTCGTGTTGGTGCAGGTGAAGAACAAGCGCGAAAGGTCGTTGCCGGTGAGGCCTCCAGGTGTGGAGAAGACAAGTAGGCTTTGTTCGAGGGACCGGTGGCCAGCGGGGTCAAGTGCGGGCCGCATGGTGGCATGAACAGCAAGATGAGGTCGTGGACGGTTTCTTGGTAGAGCCTCAAAACCAAGGTCGAGCCGGGACTTCGTGGGAGCCGAGTCATGAGTGGAGATTGGCGGAGGCTACACCGAGTTCGCGGGGTTTGCAGTGGTTCACCGGGAAAACCCTTTGGGTTACTCGGTTGAGCCACAAAACCGAGGCCGAAGACTCGACGAGGGGGCCACCCAGGCCGGTTCAACCGCCCGGGGAGGGGCGGTCGGACCGCCCGGGGCCGGTCGGATGTCCGGGCCGGTCTAACCACCCGGGGGGGGGCGGTCGACCGCAGCGCCGCCGGCGCCGAGAAGCTTCGAAGCGGAGGACACGCGTCGGGATCGCAAGGCTTGCGTCGAGGCTACGCAGGGTGCGGTCGCCGGGCATCCGTCCGATGGTGAAGACATCAAGAATTCGAAATCCGCTCTTGAGGGGCATGTATCCCTAGTTATTAGTGAAGGGTAGTTTAGTCTTTTGGGTGCCTCCATATGTACTCATTAGATGGTGGATGGCAGCCAACTCTTGAAACCCTAGCTCATTTAGTTTTTCCATTTTCGTTCTCCATTTTCCTTATGATTTTAGAAGGCTAGCTTGAGAGCTTCATGTGAGATCTAGAGAGAGGGATGGATGTTTGGGTGGCAAGCTAGACCTTGTACGAACCATTCATGGCATGTATAGAAGGTTTGGCGTTGTTCATCATGGTGGTTTTCCCGTCTCTTTGGTGTTGATTTTCGGAGCTCTTTTTGGCGGTGTTTTGAGGACAATTTCTTGGGGTTTTTGGTTGGTGTCACGTATGAGGTTCTTGTGCCTCTTTGGCTGGTGACTTTGCCCCCAAATCCCCTTTGAATCGGACTCGATTTGGTGATTTCTCGAGTTGGGCGAGTTTTTGACCTAGAGAAGCGATTTCTTCGATTCCTCTTGATTGTGAGCGTTTCGGGTCGATTCCTTTGAGGTAGAGGTTGCCCAGGAGGTAACCCAGCTATTCCCAATACGTGGAGTGATTTGGGAGATCGGGCGCGAGGAAGTTGAGGTTTGACCCGCGGGTTCGTTTTCTGGAAGGGGCGGTCTAACCGCCTACAGGGGGCGGTCTAACCGCCCTGGGTGTTTCCGGGTCAAAGTTTTGTTTCGCCGGATTTTCCTCGGTGAGTTTGTTCGCCTTGATCAGAGGAGTGTCTGGGTGAAATTTGGGGTCGTTCTCGTGCAGTTTTCTAGGTGTTCTTGGTCGGGGTTCGTTCTTTGGGTACGGGAGGTTAGAGCCGCCCCGGTAGCCGGTCTAACCGCCCCTAGGCCCTTGGGTGAAGTTTTGGTTTTCGCCAAGATTTTTTGGTAGCTAGCAAGGCCTTGACCGAGAGATCTCTGTTGGTGAAACCGTGGTGAGTTTTGGTGCTCGGAAGAGGCATTTCGGAGGATCTCTTGGTTGCCGGAGTGGAGGCGGTCTAACCGCCCCCTATACCCGGTCTAACCGCCCCCCTCCGGTTAGCCGGCTTTCGAGTTGTTTCCCATTTGTCGGTCTTGTGTTTGTGTTGTGGTTGCTGGTAGAGTTTGTTCCTAGGACCAGTAGCACTCCAGTGGCTACGTGGTTTTGGCAAACGGAAGGTAGAAGTGCGGAGCGCGTGATATCGGGGGTTCGACCGAGCTAGTTCGTCTTGTCTGAGTTTCAATCTCCCTCGAGAAGAATTTTTATCGGCTCCCATTCACTCCCCCCTCTATGGTCGCCTATTCGGTCCTTCAAGTGGTATCAGAGCCGGTTCGGGTCTTTGTTGACTCTAACCAGTCTAAGATCCAAGGATGGCGTACCAGGAACGGGGTTCAGGTCCTCCACACTTCGATGGCAAGAACTATCAGATGTGGAGCAAGCGGATGGGTGCGTTCCTCCGCGGAAAGGGTCAGCTTCTTTGGGATGTCATGGTGGACACAGGCTATGTCCAGCCGATGGATTTCCTTGCTCCAGGGTCGAGGGACAGATTCGACGCCAACAATAAGGCGGTCGACTACTTGTTTCGTGCTTTGTGTCGACCGAGTTCGATCGGGTGCACACGGAGCACTTGGCTTGTAGGATTTGGGCGGTGTTGAAGGAGGCTCATGTTGGGAACGCCCGGGTTCAGGCACGGATGTATGCGACCTACCGGAGAGAGTACAAGAACTTCACTCATCTCCCCGGTGAGTCCATCGATGCCTTGTTTCAGAGGTTCACGGTGTTTGTGAACAACATGAGGGCCAATGTGGACGTGCTCCCGTACGATGATCATGATAGAGCGGTCAAGCTCTTACACTCTTTGGATCGTACGATATGGGGCGGAAAGTTCGAGGCCATTGTTGAGTCGGAGAAGTATGACACTCTGACGGTGAACGAGCTGTTCTCGAAGCTCAAGTCGGCTGAGGTGGATAGGGGCATGACTGCCAAGCTCGAGGGACCGACTGATTCCCATAGTCTTGCCCTCGTTGGTCGTTCCAAAGGAAAGACTAACTCTAACCCATCCACCAAGATGTTCTCCTTTTCCTCTTTGATGTCTATGCCAGATGAGGAGTTTGATGACCTTGGAGAGGACGAGCTGGCTCTGTTGACGAGGCGGTTCGAGAGGCTGCACGAGAACCTCGTGAACATGAGGAGGAACACGAGGACGTGCTTCCAGTGCGGCAAGCCGGGACACTTCGTCGCCGATTGCCCGGGGAAGGCCGAGAACAAGGACAGCTACAAGCACAAGCCGAGGAAGGACGGCAAGTACCGTTCGAGGCTCGACCACAAGAGCAAGCACAAGAACAAGTACAAGGACGAGCGACGATCGAGGAAGAAGGAGAGCCAAGGCAAGGCCCGAGCGATGGTTGGAGCGAGCGACGTCGACTCCAGTTCCGTGTACTCCACCTCGAGCTCGAGCAGCAGTGAAGACGAAGGCGATCGTCGCAAGAACAAGAAGTTGTCCAAGAACCTGAGCGGGCAGAGCTGCTTCGCGAGAGATGGTTTCTGTACCATGGCGCTGAGCTCCGGCAGCAAGAAGAGCACACAGAGCGACTCGGACTCTGAGTCCGACGATGAGGTGCGTGATGAACTTCCCTTCTTGTGCCAGGAGAATGAGAGGCTTGGCTCTTTGCTTGATAACCGTGATGACGTTCTTAGAGAGGCCAAGAAAATGAGGAAAGAGCTTAGGGCTTCACTCGAGGATGCTAGGACTAGAGTGGCTGAGCTAGAGACACAGGTGCTTGATAGCAAGCTTGAGATTGATTCGCTTAAGGCTAGCCCTGTTGTTTCGGATGATAATGATTGTGCTGATTGCTCCATATTCCTTGCTGATCTTGCTTTGTTTAAGGAGAAGCATGCCTCCAAGTGTGAGGAACTAGATGTGCTTAGGGTTGAAGTGGTCGAGCTTAAGTCTAGACCTCGCTTTGCTAGGTGCTTGCACTTCTTGCCGTTTTGCATGCTAAGATTGATGAGATGCATGCTTACACTAGTTCGCTCGAGGCTAAATTGAAGGAACCCATGCCTACATCTTGCTCTACCTATGAAATGCATGCATTGAAAAATTTGGAGCTTGCACATTATATTGATCGTTTGCAGGATGAGAATGATGACTTGAGGAAGTTGATGGGTTGGTTGTCCGGTCATGAGCCTCAGTTGAGGATGATGATCGAGGCCTTTAAGAGGCAAGATGGTGAGGGTCTTGGGGCAAACAAGGTTGGTGAAGGAAGTGGAGAGAATATCCCGGAGCCACCAAAAACCCACCACAAAAATGATTTCCCTCCAAAACCCAACCATCTTAGGAACCGACTAGACACAACCCCGCCTCCACCTATATTTCCTACACCCACAAATGATCTCCGAAGGCCTATCAAGTTTGTGAGCACTTCGGGAAAGTGTTCTTTGGGAAAGTGAGTGAGAAGGCAAGTGAGGAGAAATCGGTGGAGGAGTTGAGTGGAGAGAAACCAAGCGAGCAGCCCCAATCCAAGCCAAAACCCAAGCTTGTGAGGTTCCGTTGTGGCCATTGTGGGAAAGAGGGTCACAAGGATGAGTTTTGCTTCAAGAGGAAGCGGGAAGAGAGGATGGCAAAGGAGTGGATGAACAATGATAGGTACAACCCTTCCCATGGTGTACCTAAGCCTCGTATGCCACTACCCTGGGGTAAGGCTGTGGTGAGAAGTGTTCCGGCATGGGGAGATGCGAGTTCCCGCGGCCGAGGAGCGATTCGGGAGGGGGCGGTCGGGGCCCGCCCGGCTAGGCGGTCGGGCCGGCCCCGGCCCGGAGGGGGGCGGTTAGACCGGCTGGCTAGGCGGTTTAACCGCCCCCCAATTTTGGGCGAAGTGGTTTTCGAGGTGGTGAGTCGAGAGGTTTCGGTGTCCGGAGGTGGAGTTGCTGGTGGTTGGTCCGGAGAGACGAGCGGTGGTCGGTTGCTAGGCATTCTCCCCCTCGAGTTCACTACGGGGATGGGAGGAGTCGTAGCTTTGAGAAGGAGAGGAGGGACGTTCCACGGGTTGTCTTCCGTGGTTTTGGTCCTCCTCCAGGAAGTGAGGGGTGGTTCCCTCAGATTGGTTACCGAGGTGGTGTTCGTGGTGGTGGTTATGATAGGAAAGATGGCTTGATGTGTGCTAACCCCACTTTCGAGCAAATGGCTCGGCACTGGTTTTCCTCTTTTGGTACATACCCCAGTGCTGAGTCGTTTGTTCGCTCACGTTCTTGTGTTTGAATTTCAGGTGGGAGACTTGAAGAACATTTGGTTGATTGACTCCGGTTGCTCGAGGCATATGACCGGAGACAGGGGGTGGTTCTCAAGTCTCGTCCCGGTGGTGACGAAGAGGTACATCACCTTTGGGGACAATGGGCATGGGCGTGTGCTTTCAGAAGGTGAGATAAAAGTGAGTGACAAGATCACTGCGAGGCGTGTTGCTCTTGTTCAATCGGCGGGGTACAATTTGCTTTACGTGTCCCAGTTGTTGGATGAGGGCTTTGAGGTGTTGTTTCGGCCAGGTGGTTCTCGGATTGTGGACTCTCGAGGGGACCTTGTTTGTATGGTCGTTCCCGAGGGTAAGGTGTTTCGTGCTGATTTTTCTCAGTCTTCGGGTGTGGAGCGTTGTTTCTTCGCTTGTTCTTCGAGTGTGTTGTGGAGGTGGCATAGGAAGTTGGGTCACTTGAGCTTTGACCTTTTGTCTCGCTTGAGTAAACTCAATTTGGTCCGAGGATTGCCACGGTTGATGCTTGAGAAAGAGTTGGTTTGTGCTCCGTGTAGGCATGCCAAGATGGTGGCCTCTTCTCACCCGCCTCTCACCGATGTGATGACTGAGTGTCCATGCGAGCTGCTCCATATGGACCTTGTTGGCCCAGCTCGTGTGCGATCTGCGGGTGGGAAGTGGTATGTCCTTGTTGTGGTGGACGACTATTCTCGGTATGCGTGGGTGTTCTTTCTTGAGGAGAAGGGGGAGACGTTTGGTTTTGTTCGAGATCTAGTCTTGAGGTTGAGGAACGAGAGGCACGGAGATGCCATACGAGCTATCCGCAGTGATAATGGCTCGGAATTCAGGAACTCTCGTTTTGAAACCTTTTGCCATGACTTGGGTCTTGAGCACCAGTTTTCGAGTCCGTATACGCCTCCCCGGAATGGTGTTGTGGAGAGGAAGAACGGGACCTTGTGCGAGATGGCTCGGACGATGCTTGATGAGCATAGGACTCGAGGATGCATTGGGGCGAGGCGGTGAATACCGCGTGCTATGTGTCGAACGGGATATACCTCGAGTGCACAAGAAGAAGACATGCTATGAGTTGATGCATGGGCGCACACCCAAGGTGAGTCACTTCCATGTCTTTGGTTGCAAGTGTTTCATTCTGAAGAAGGGCAGGAAGTTGGATAAGTTTGAGGCTAGGTCTGTCGATGGAATTTTCTTTGGTTATGCATCTCATTCTAGAGCATATCGTGTGCTCAATCTTGAAACTAACCAAATCGGGGAGACTTGCCAGGTAACCTTCGACGAGACAGAGCCACGTAGTCAGCTCGTCTTTGAGTGTGCAGGTGATGATAAGCTTGGCAAGGAGATCTTTCAGGAGGAGGAGCATGAACATGGTGATGATGAAGATGGCGGTGCGGTGCCCCCAGCTGAACATGTACCCACTACTTCGACCACGATGATGGATGGACCCTCTGCTACACCTACGACGACAAATCAAGAACAAGGAGAAGCTGATGTTGAGGGGGAGGTAGCTTCGAGGCGAGAACCTCCCCGGCGAGTTCAAGTGGATCACCCAGCTTTGAGGATCATCGGCGACATGAATGAACGCACTACATGGTCGAGGGTTCGAAACAATTCCCATTTTGCTCATGCTGCGTTTGTTGCTTCTTTCGAGCCCAAAGATATTGGACACGCACTATCTGATCACAATTGGGTTAATTCGATGCATGAGGAGTTGGAGAACTTTGAGAGGAACCACGTGTGGGAGTTGGTTGACCCTCCCCCAAGGCGTAAGCCGATTGGTACAAAGTGGGTGTGGAAAAACAAAGAGGGAGAGAAGGGTGAGGTTGTGAGGAACAAGTCGAGACTTGTCGCTCAGGGGTTTAGTCAGAAGGAGGGAATCGACTACGAGGAGACCTTTGCTCCCGTAGCCCGTTTGGAGGCGATTAGGATCCTTCGAGCCTTTTATGTGGCTAAAGGGTTCAAGTTGCACCAAATGGATGTGAAGAGTGCTTTTCTGAATGGAGTGTTGGAGGAAGAAGTGTATGTGAGACAGCCTCCAGGGTTTGAGAGTGAGAAGTACCCCCACCGGGTGTACAAGTTGAGGAAGGCGCTGTATGGGTTGAAGCAGGCGCCTAGAGCTTGGTATGGCAGGTTGAGGGGATTCTTGTTTGAGAGAGGTTTTGAGATGGGGAAGGTCGATCAGACCTTGTTTTTCTCGAGGGCGGGCGAGAGATATCTTGATTGTCCAGGTGTACGTGGATGATATTATCTTTGGTGGCTCGTCTAATTCTCTTGTTGCAAGGTTTGCAGATGATATGAGCAGGGAGTTTGAGATGAGCATGATGGGTGAGTTGCAGTTCTTCCTCGGGCTACAAATCAAGCAATCAAAGGAAGGAACATTTGTGCACCAGGCTAAATACACCAAGGACATTGTGAGGAAGTTCAAGATGGAGGACTCCAAGGCTATGACGACGCCGATGAGTACGACTACGGCTCTTGATGCGGACGAGGAAGGTGAACACGTGGACCGGAAAGGAGTGCGGAGCATGATCGGGTCACTCCTCTACTTGACGGCGACGAGGCCGGACATACAGTTCTCGGTGTGTTTGTGCGCTCGTTTTCAAGCGTCCCCGAGGACTTCGCGTCGGCAAGCAGTGAAGAGAATTTTCAGGTACTTGCGTCACACTCCCGACTTCGGCCTTTGGTACTCCGCGTCCTCTTCTTTGGCACTTCATGGCTTTTCAGACGCGGATTTTGCCGGGTGTCGGTTGGATAGGAAGTCCACTTCTGGGACTTGCCAGTTTTTGGGTTCTTCTTTGGTGTCTTGGTCTTCCACGACCGCAAGCAGTCGAGTGTTGCTCAATCCACGACCGAAGCCGAGTATGTTGCCGCTGCTAGTTGTTGCTCTCAGCTCCTTTGGATCACCTACACCATGAGTGACTTTGGTGAGGAGTATACCCATGTCCCACTTCAATGTGATAGCACCAGTGCCATAAGCGTTGCAAAGAACCCAGTGCTCCATTCCAAAACCAAACACATAGAAGTGAGGTATCATTTCCCGAGAGACAACGTAGAGAAAGGGAAGATAGCTTTGATCCATGTACCCACACATGACCAACTAGCCGATATTTTCACCAAACCCCTAGATCAAGCAACTTTCACTCGTTTGCGGGGGGAACTTGGTGTGTGCTTGATTTCTTGAGTTGGGTGTGTGGGAGCTCCTTTGTAGCATATGTATAGCCTTCCTTTGTGCATTTCTTGCATTTGGCATTGCATATGTAACATGATGTATAGGCATCCTTGTATCTTAGATTGCATGCATTTTGTATCATATGCATTGATAGGAAAAGCTTCTCCTATATACTTTGTTCACCATGGGTTGCTATATATGTTCTTGTGAGCTTGTTTGGTATGCTATGGTTAGTTTGGCTTAGCTCTTGATGATCTTGTTGAATGATCCATGGTTGATGGCTAATTTTTGAAAAATGTCACATACATGCTCTCTCATGTGTAAATGCCTATATATGATCTTGACATGTTTTAGTGGTTTTGCTATGCTTACTTTGTGGTTGGATAGCTAGTTTATTGATCATATGGAGCCAAAGGCTCACTTGCCATCATGAATGTTTAGCCCTCTTGCTTAATCTTGTGGAGGGGCATAAGTTCCTTTTTGTCGCAAAGACATTTCATGTACCAATCATAAATCTGAAAATGAAATGAAAAATGCTTGGAAAATATGTTCCCATGTCATATGTGCTGAAATTAATTTGCTTTGGGTGCTAAACCGTTGCATGTTGCCTACCAATGAGAAGTCTCATACATAGAAGTAGGCACATGGCTCGGTGGCTTTGACATGACATGAGGTGCTTTTGGGTGTTTATGATGGTCTTATGATTAGAATGGCTGTCCTAGCATGAATTTTGAGTGGCTTTGCCATTTTGATATGTTTTGCTCATGTTTAGGTATTTGCTTGTGAGAGAGTAACATTTCGCAAAATTACTCAAATCCTTTTTAGCCTTGTCCAATGGTTGTGAAACTTGGTGATCACATAGTTAAGGTCATTACGAACCTGTCGAGTATCTAACTTGCTCATTTGGACTTGTGTAGCTCCTTGTGATGAATTTTGTATATTCGAGAAGCTATATGTTGAAAGTTTTCGCATTTTGCCTTGATTCATGCATTGTCAACAAGGGGGAGAAGTTTGTGCATGTTTTGGGCACCTGGGAGTGTTTGGAAGGTGTTCCAATTGTTTCGGGCATATTTTGAGCAGTTTGGTGCAGGGCCGGTCTCTTGGAGCGGTCTAACCGCCCCCAGGCGGTCAGATAAGGCAAAGGCGGTCTAACCGCCCTGGGCAGTGTGAGCAAGTTTTTGTTCTATGTTGCTTTTTCTGAGTTGCATTGCTGCATGTGTTCAGGGGGAGTGTGTTGTGGCTCAGGGGGAGCTTGCATATGTGCAGGGGGAGCTCTTTGTGGTGTTCGAGCTTTGCTTCGGTGGTTTGCGCTCTTTGAGCTGTGTTTTGTCTCGGATGTGTCGAGCCGTTGCCCTTGCCTAAGGGGTCCGAGACTTGTCTTCTTCAAGTGATCTTGTTCTTTGCCTGACTTTGGCTTTCGATCGCTTGTTGGGGTTTCTTTTTATTTGTTTCTTTTCTTTTCCTTTTCTCTTGTGTTACTTCATGTGAGTGTGTTGTCAATGAACTCATCATGGGGGAGATTGAGGACCATGTGTGGTTCGAGGACCGGTGGATGGTCGCTTCCTTGTGTGATGAGTGATTGACAACGTTGTGTGGACTGATTCTTGGCTAAGTATTGCAGGTGTAGGTTGCGGCTTGACTCGTGTTGGTGCAGGTGAAGAACAAGCGCGAAAGGTCGTTGCTGGTGAGGCCTCCAGGTGTGGAGAAGACAAGTAGGCTTTGTTCGAGGGACCCGGTGGCCAGCGGGGTCAAGTGCGGGCCACATGGTGGCATTAACAGCAAGATGAGGTCGTGGACAGTTTCTTGGTAGAGCCTCAAAACCAAGGTCGAGCTGGGACTTCGTGGGAGCCGAGTCATGAGTGGAGATTGGCGGAGGCTACACCGAGTTCGCGGGGTTTGCGGTGGTTCACCAGAAAACTACTAGGTAACTCGGTTGAGCCACAAAACCGAGGCCGAAGACTCGACGAGGGGGTGCGGCCACCCAGGCCGGTTCAACCGCCCAGGAGGGGCGGTCGGACCGCCCGGGGCCGGTCGATGTCCGGGCCGGTCCTAACCGCCGCGGGGGGGCGGTCGACCGCCCGGCCCGCCGCGCCGAGAAGCTTCGAAGTGGAGGACACGCGTCGGGATCGCAAGGCTTGCGTCGAGGCTACGCGAGGTGCGGTCGCGGGGCATCCGTCCGATGGTGAAGACATCGGGAATTCCAAATCCGCCCTTGAGGGGCATGTATCCCTAGTTATTAGTGAAGGGTAGTTTAGTCTTTTGGGTGCCTCCATATATACTCATTAGATGGGTGGATGGCAGCCAACTCTTGAAACCCTAGCTCATTTAGTTTTTCCATTTTCGTTCTCCATTTTCCTTAGGATTTTAGAAGGCTAGCTTGAGAGCTTCATGTGAGATCTAGAGAGAGGGATGGATGTTTGGGTGGCAAGCTAGACCTTGTACGAACCATTCATGGCATGTATAGAAGGTTTGGCGTTGTTCATCATGGTGGTTTTCCCGTCTCTTTGGTGTTGATTTTCGGAGCTCTTTTTGGCGGTGTTTTGAGGACGATTTCTTGGGGGTTTTTGGTGGGTGTCACGTATGAGGTTCTTGTGCCTCTTTGGTCGGTGACTTTGCCCCCAAATCCCCTTTGAATCGGACTCGATTTGGTGATTTCTCGAGTTGGGCGAGTTCTTGACCTAGAGAAGCGATTTCTTCGATTCCTCTTGATTGTGAGCGTTTCGGGTCGATTCCTTTGAGGTAGAGGTCGCCCAGGAGGTAACCCAGCTATTCCCGAAGTTTGGCTGCAATCCGTGGAGTGATTCGGGAGAACGGGCGCGAGGAAGTTGAGGTTTGACCCGCGGGTTCGTTTTCTGGAAGGGGCGGTCTAACCGCCTACAGGGGGCGGTCTAACCGCCACGGGTGTTTCCGAGGTCAAAGTTTTGTTTCGCCGGATTTTCCTCGGTGAGTTTGTTCGCCTTGATCGGAGGAGTGTACGGGTGAAATTTGGGGTCGTTCTCGTGCGGTTGCTAGATGTTCTTGGTCGGGGTTCGTTGCTTGGGTACGGGGAGGTTAGACCGCCCCGGGTAGCCGGTCTAACCGCCCCTAGGCCCTTTGGTGAAGTTTTGGTTTTCGCCAAGATTTTCTGGTAGCTAGCATGGCCTTGACCAGAGATCTCTGTTGGTGAAACCGTGGTGAGTTTTGGTGCTCGGAAGAGGCGTTTCGGAGGATCTCTTGGTTGCCAGATGGAGGCGGTCTAACCGCCCCCTATACCCGGTCTAACCGCCCCCTCTGGTTAGCCGGCTTTCGAGTTGTTTCCGCTGTCGGTGTTGTGTTTGTGTTGCGATTGCTGGTAGAGTTTGTTCCTAGGACCAGTAGCACTCTAGTGGCTACGTGGTTTTGGCAAACGGGAGGTAGAAGTGCGGAGCGTGTGATTTCGGGGGTTCGACCGAGCTAGTTCGTCTTGTCGGAGTTTCAATCTCCCTCGAGAAGAATTTTTATCGGCTCCCATTCACTCCCCCCTCTCTGGTCGCCTAATCGGTCCTTCAAGTGGTATCAGAGCTGGTTCGGGTCTTTGTTGACTCTAACCAGTCTAAGATCCAAGGATGGCGTACCAGGAACGGGGTTCGGGTCCTCCACACTTCGATGGCAAGAACTACCAAATGTGGAGTAAGCGGATGGGTGCATTCCTCCGCGGAAAGGGTCAGATCCTTTGGGATGTCACGGTGGACATAGGCTATGTCCAGCCGATGGACTTCCTCACTCCAGGATCGAGGGACAGATTCGACGCCAACAATAAGGCGGTCGATTACTTGTTTCGTGCTTTGTGTCAGCCTGAGTTCGATCGGGTGCACACCGAGCACTTGGCTTGTAGAATTTGGGCGGTGTTGAAGGAGGCTCATGTTGGGAACGCCAAGGTTCAGGCACGGATGTATGCGACCTACCGGAGAGAGTATGAGAACTTCACTCATCTCCCCGGTGAGTCCATCGATGCCTTGTTTCAGAGGTTCACGGTGGTTGTGAACAACATGAGGGCCAATGTGGACGTGCTCCCGTACGATGATCATGATAGAGCAGTCAAGCTCTTACACTCTTTGGATCGTATGATTTGGGGCGGAAAGTTCGAGGCCATTGTGGAGTTGGAGAAGTATGACACTCTGACGGTGAACGAGTTGTTCTCTTTCTCCTCTTTGATGTCTATGCCAGATGAGGAGTTCGACGAGCTTGGAGAGGACGAGCTGGCGCTCCTGATGAGGCGGTTCGAGAGGCTGCGCGAGAACCAAGTGAACAGGAGGAGGAACACGAGGACATGCTTCAAGTGCGGCAAGGCTGGACACTATTTCGCCGAGTGTCCGAAGGTGAACAACCACGACAAGCACAAGTTCATGGACAAGAGGAAGAAGTCCAAGAAGAAGGATCATGAACATGGGAAGAAGGCTTGGTCTCGAGAGAAGATAAAGAGATCGAGCGACATCGAGTCCGATTCCGAGGACACGTCTTCAAGCTCGAGTGATGAAGAAAAAGAGGATGACAAGAAGAAGAAGAAGAAGAACCTCGGCAAGTACCTCAATAGCCTTTGTGTGACGGGCCTAAGCCTCAAGGACGACTTCTGCGGCATGGCTCGCAGTTCGAGCAGCAAGAGAAGCCAGAAGGACGCCTCGGACTTGGATTCCGAGGATGAGGTATGTGATGAGCTCTCTTCTTTGCGTAAGGAGAATGAGGAGTTGGTTGAGTTGCTTGATAATCGCGATCACATGCTTAGAGAGGCTAAGAAGCTTAGGAAGGAGCTTAGATCTTTGCTCGAGGATGCTAGGACTAGAGTGGCTGAGCTAGAAACACAGGTTCTTGATAGCAAGCTTGAAATTGATTCGCTTAAGGCTAGCCTTGTTGTTTCTGATGAAAATGATTGTGTTGATTCCTCTACTTTCCTAGCTGACTTGACTGATCTTAGGGAGAAGTATGCCTCCAAGTGTGAGGAACTAGATGTGCTTAGGGTTGAGTTGGCTGAGCTACAATCTAGACCCACTTTGCTTGGTGCTTGCACTTCTTGCCCTGGTTTGCATGAAAAAGTTGTTGAGCTTCGTTCTCGCATTGTTTCGCTAGAGGCAGATTTGAAAGTGCCTATTCCTACTTCTTGTTCTACATGTGAGTTGCATGCTATGAAGAATTTGGATCTTGGAAAATGTGTTGGTCACTTGCAAGATGAGAATGATAAATTGCGTGAAGCGCTGAGTTGGTTGTCGAGTCAAGAACCTCAGCTTGGTATGATGATTGCTAGCTGTAAGAACTTTGATGGTTGGACTTTGGGATTGGATAAGGTTGGTGAGGGCAGTGGTGAGAGAGAAGGGAAATTTGGGAATGTTTCAGTTCCACCACAACCCACACCCAAAGACAAGTTTGTATCCAAGCCAAACCAAACAAGCGAAAAACCGAGTGAGAAGGCAAGCGAAAAGCCTAGTGAGAAACCAAGTGAGAAGCCGTGTGAAGAGCCTCACCCCAAGCCTAAGCTCAGATCAATCCGTTTCCATTGTGAGTTTTGTGGAAAGGATGGTCACAAGAGAGCGTTTTGCTTCAAGAGGAAGCGTGAGGAGAGAATGACGAAGGAGTTGGCTAACAAGGACAAGTACCACCCTTTCGATGGTGTACTTGAGCCTCGTGTGCAGTTGCCTAGGGCCAAGGCGAGTGTGAGGTCAGTTCGGGGTTGGGGAGAGCGGAAGGCTGTTGGAGGTGCTGCTGCCCAGGCTACACCGGTCAGACCGGTGAGGGGCACCGGTCAGACCGGTGCAGGCTTGGACAGGCAGCACTTTGGGTTTCATGCTCGTACAGGTGCGAGGCTTGGTTCTGGAGTTCGTGGTTCTAGTGGTTGGTCTGGAAAGTTTGCAGGAGGTCAGTTTGCTAGGCATTCTCCTCCTTGTGCTCAATACGGGGATGGGAGGATCCGTAGTTTTGAGAAGGAGAGGAGGGACAGTCCACGAGTTCTTTTTCATGGTTTTGGTCCTCCTCCAGGTAGAGAGGTTTGGTTACCTCATGGTGGTTACCGTGGTGGTGTTCGTGGAGGTAGCTTTGGTAGGAAAGATGGTTTGGTTTGTGCTAACCCCACTTTCGAGCAAATGGCTAGGCACTGGTTTTACACATTTGGAACTAACCCCAGTGTTGAGTCGCTTGCTCGCTCTCGCTCTTGGTTTTGAGTTGCAGGTGGATGGCCCGGAGAACATTTGGTTGATATCGGGGGGTGGTTCTTCGGCCTCATATCCCGGTTGTGACATGTAGGTGCATCACTTTCGAGGATGGTGGACAAGGATGAGTGAATTGTGAAGAAATGATAAAGGTAAGTGTATTTGTGACCTTCGAGTGTGTGGCCTTGGTCAAGCCACTTGGTTTGTTTTGCTCCTTCTCTATCTCATGTGTGTAGGGTGAGCTTTGTATGCTCTTTGGCCCTAGTGCATGTGTTTAGGGGGAGCTTGTGAGTTTTGTGCTCCTTTGCTCTTTTGCGGTGGTGTCGAGCCCTTTTTGCCTCCCCTCGAGGAGCCGGTGGTTTGTGAGCTTTGTGTGTGGGAGCTTCTTTGTAGCATATGCATAGCTTTCCTTTGTGCATTTCTTGCATTTGGCATGGCATATGTAACATGATATATAGGCATCCTTGTATCTTTGATTGCATGCATTTTGTATCATATGCATTGGATAGGAAAAGCTTCTCCTATATACATTGTTCACCATGGAATGCTATTTATGTCTTTGTGAGCTTGTTTGGTATGCTATGGTTAGTTTGGCTTAGCTCTTGATGATCTTGATGAATAATACATGGTTGATAGCTATGTTTTTGAAAATGTCACAAGTATACTCTCTCATGTGTAAATGCCTTTATATGATCTTGACATGTTTTAGTGGCTTTTCTATGCTTAATTTGTGGTTGGATAGCTAGTTTATTAATCATATGGGGCCAAAGGCTCATTTGCCATCATGAATGTTTAGCCCTCTTGTTTTATCTTGTGGAGGGGCATAAGTTCCTTTTTGTCGCAAAGACATTTCATGTACTAATTATAAATCTGAAAATGAAATGAAACATGCTTGGGAAATGTGCTCCCATGTCATATGTGCTGAATTTAATTTGCTTTGGGTGCTAAACCGTTGCATGATGCCTACCAATGAGAAGTCTCATACATAGAAGTAGGCACATGGCTCGGTGGCTTTGACATGACATGAGGTGCTTGTGGGTGTTTGTGATGGTCTCATGATTAGAATGGCTGTCCTAGCATGACGTTTGTGTGGCTTTGCCATTTTGATATGCTTTGATCATGTTTAGGACTTTGCTCATGAGAGGCAAGTTTTACGCAAAATTGCCAAAATCCATCTTAGCTTCGTCCAATGGTTGTGAAAGTTGGTGATCATGTAGTTGAGATCGATACGAAGCCGTAGAGTATGTAACTTGCTCATTTGGACATGCGTAGCATCCTATGTTGAATTTTGTCTATTTGAGAAGCTCTAGGTTGAAAGTTTTGCATTTTTGGCTTGATTCATGCATTGCCAACAAGGGGGAGAAGTTTGAGCTTGAAATGGCTTAATGGACGCATTTAGAAGGTTTTCAGGTGGTTTCGAGCCATTTCTGGGCTCTGTTGTACACCGGTCTGACCGGTGATGAGCACCGGTCTGACTGGTGTGTGTGTTGGTCTTGTACACATGTTAGGCACCGGTCTGACCGGTGGTGATGACCGGTCTGACCGGTGTGAGCTGAAATTGCTGCAGCTGCCCTATTTTCAGCTGGTTTGCATGCATTCGTCCAGGGGGAGGTGCATTGGTTCAGGGGGGGCTTGCATGTGTGTAGGGGGAGCTCTTTGTGGTTGTTCGAGCTTTGTTTCGGTGGTTTGCGCTCTTTGTTTGATCTTTGTTTTTGTCTCGGATGTGTCGAGCCGTTGCCCTTGCCTAAGGGGTCCGAGACTTGTCTTCTTCAAGTGATCTTGCTCTTTGCCTTTGTTTGGCTTTCGATCGCTTGTTGGAGCTTCTTTTTGTTCGTTTCCTTTCTTTTTCTTTTCTCTCTTGTTACTTTCGTGTGGGTGTTGTCAATGCACTCATCAAGGGGGAGATTGAGGACCATGTGTGGTTCGAGGACCGGTGGATGGTCGCTTCCTTGTGTGATGAGTGATTGACAACGTTGTGTGGACTGATTCTTGGCTAAGTATTGCAGGTGCGGGTTGCGGCTTGGCGGGTGTTGGTGCAGGTGAAGAACAAGCGCGAAAGGTCGTCGCCGGTGAGGCCTCCAGGTGTGGAGAAGACAAGTAGGCTTCATTCGAGGAACCCGGTGGCCAGCGGGGTCAAGTGCGGGCCGCATGGTGGCATGAACAGCAAGATGAAGTCGTGGACGGTTTCTTGGTTGAGCCACAAAACTAAGGTCGAGCCGGGACTACGTGGGAGCCAAGTCATGAGTGGAGATTGGCGGAGGCTACACCGAGTTCGCTAGGTTTCCGGTGGTTCACCAGAAAACCACTGGGTTCCTTGGTTGATCCACAAAGCCAAGACCGATGAACCGAAGACGGTGCTGCAGCAGCGCCAGACCGGTCTGACCGGTGGGTCTGACCGGTCTGACCGGTGAGTACCGGTCTCACCGGTGGGGAGCACCGGTCTGAGCGGTGTGCGACGACGTAGTCCGGAGACTTCGAAGCAGAGGACACGCGTCGGGATCGCATGGCTTGCGTCGAGGCTACGCAGGGTGCGGTCGCCGGGCATCCGTCCGATGGTGAAGACATGAAGACTTCCAAATCCGCCCTTGAGGGGCTTGTATCCCTAGTTATTAGGAAAGGGCATTTTAGATATTCGGTTGCCTCCATATAAACCAAGAGGTGAGAGGATGGCTGCCAACTCTTGGAACCCTAGCTCATTTGTTTTACCATTTTCGTTCTCCATTTTCCTTAGGATTTTAGAGGACTAGCTTGAGAGCTTCATGTGAGATCTAGAGAGAGGGATGGATGTTTGGGTGGCAAGCTAGACCTTGTACGAACCTTTCATGGCATGTATAGATGGTTCGGCGTTGTTCATCATGGTGGTTTTCCCGTCTCTTTTGTGTTGATTTTCGGAGCTCTTTGTTGGCGGTGTTTTAAGGACGATTTCTTGGGGTTTTTGGTGGGTGTCACGTATGAGGTTCTTGTGCCTCTTTGGCTGGTGACTTTGCCCCAAATCTTCTTTGAATCGGACTCGATTTGGTGGTTTCTCGAGTTGGGCGAGTTCTTGACCTAGAGAAGCGATTTCTTTGATTCCTCTTGATTGTGAGCGTTTCGGGTTGATTCCTTTGAGGTAGAGGTTGCCCAGGAGGTAACCCAGCTATTCCCGAAGTTTTGCTGCAATCCGTGGAGTGATTCGGGAGATCGGGCGTGACGAAGTTGAGGTTTGACCCGCGGGTTCGTTTTCTGGAAGGGGCGGTCTAACCGCATGCGGGGGGCGGTCCAACCGCCCGGGTGTTTCCGGGTCGAAGTTTTGTTTCGCCGGATTTTCCTCTCGTGAGTTTGTTCGCCTTGACCGGAGGAGCGTGCGGGTGAAATTTGGGGTCGTTCTCATGCGGTTGCTAGGTGTTCTTGGTTGGAGTTCGTTCTTTGGGTACGGGAGGTTAGACCGCCCCACGGTAGCCGGTCTAACCGCCCCTAGGCCCCCGGGTGAAGTTTTGGTTTTGCCAAGATTTTACGGTAGCTAGCATGGCCTTGACCGGGGATCTTTGTTGGTGAAACCGTGGTGAGTTTTGGTGCTCGGAAGAGGCGTTTCGAGAGGATTTCTTGGTTACCGGGTGGAGGCGGTCTAACCGCCCTCTATACCCGGTCTAACCGCGCCCCTCCGGTTAGCCGGCTTTCGAGTTGTTTCCTTGTCGTTCGTTGCGTGTGTGTTGTGTTCTTTGGTAGAGTTTGTTCCTAGGACCAGTAGCACTCCAGTGGCTACGTGGTTTTGGCAAACGGAAGGTAGAAGTGCGGAGCGTGTGATTTCGGGGGTTCGACCGAGCTAGTTCATCTTGTCGGGGTTTCAAACTCCCTCGAGAAGAATTTTTATCGGCTCCCATTCACTCCCCCACCCCCCCCCTCTCTGGTCGCCTAATCGGTCCTTCACTTGTCTTTGAGTGTGCAAGGTGATGATGAACTTGGCAAGGAGATCTTTCAGGAGGAGGAACATGAACATGGAGATGATGATGATGGCGGTGTGGTGCCCGCGGCTGAATATGTACATACAACTTCAACTACGGTGATGGACGGCCCCTCTCCCACACCTACGACAACAAACCAAGATCTAGGAGAAGCTACTATTGAGGGGGAGGTAGCATCAAGGAGTGAACCTTCCCGGCGAGTACAAGTGGATCACCTAGCTTCAAGGATCATCGGCGACATGAATGAACACACTACACGGTCGAGGGTTCGGAACAATTCTCATTTTGCTCATGCTGCTTTTGTTGCCACCTTTGAGCCCAAAGACATTGGACACGCACTATCTGGTCATAATTAGGTTAATTCGATACATGAGGAGTTGGAAAACTTTGAGAGGAATCGAGTTTGGGAATTGGTTGACCCTCCCCCAGGGTGTAAGCCAATTGGGACAAAATGGGTGTGGAAGAACAAAGAGGGAGAGAAAGGTGAAGTGGTGAGAAACAAGTCAAGGCTTGTTGCTCAGGGGTTCAGTCAGAAAGAGGGAATCGACTACGAGGAGACCTTTGCTTCCGTAGCTCATTCGGAGGCAATTAGGATCCTTCTAGCCTTTTCTGTGGCTAAAGGGTTCAAGTTGCACCAGATGGATGTGAAAAGTGCTTTCCTGAAGGGTGTGTTGGAGGAAGAGATGTAAGTGAGGCAACCACCAGGGTTTGAAAGTTAGAAGTACCCCAACCGGGTGTACAAGTTGAGGAAGGCACTACATGGGTTGAAGCAAAACCTAGAGCTTGGTATGGTAGGTTGAGGGGGGTCCTGTTTGAGAGAGGGTTTGAGATGGGAAGGTCGATCAAACCTTGTTTTTACTTAGGCAGGGCAGCGATATCCTGATTGTGCAGGTGTACGTGGATGATATTGTCTTTGGTGGCTCATCTAACTCTCTTGTTGCAAGGTTTGCATAGGATATGAGCAGGGAATTTGAGATGAGCATGATGGGTGAGTTGCAGTTCTTCCTTGGGCTACAAATCAAGCAATCAAAGGAAGGAACTTTTGTGCACCAAGCTAAGTACACCAAGGACATTGTGCGGAAATTCAAGATGGAGGATTCCAAGGCAATGGCGACGCCTATGAGTACGACTACAGCTCTTGATGCGGATGAGAAAGGTGAATACGTGGACCAGAAGGAGTACCGGAACATGACCGGGTCACTCCTCTATTTGACGGCGATGAGGCCGGACATCTAGTTCTCAATATGTCTGTGCGCTCGTTTTCAAGTGTCTCCGAGGAATTCGCATTGGCAAGCGGTGAAGCGAATTTTTAGGTACTTGCGTCACACTCCGGACTTCGGCCTTTGGTACTCCGCGTTTTCTTCTTTGGCGCTTCATGGTTTTTGAGATGCGGATTTTGCCCGGTGTCGGTTGGATAGGAAGTCCACTTCTGGGACTTGACAGTTTTGGGATCTTCTTTGCTGTCTTGGTCTTCCCGCAAACGGTCGAGTGTTGCTCAATCCACTACCGAGGCAGAGTACGTTGCCGCAGCTAGTTGTTGCTCTCAGCTTCTTTGGATCACATACACCATGAGTGAGTTTGGTGAGGAGTATACGCTTGTTCCACTTCAATGTGATAGCACCAGTGCCATAAGTGTTGCAAAGAACCATGTGCTCCATTCTAAAACCAAGCACATAGAACTGAGATACCATTTTCTGAGAGACAATGTAGAGAAAGGGAAGATAACCTTGATTTATGTACCCACACACGACCAACTAGCCGATATTTTCACCAAACCACTAGATCAAGCAACTTTCACTTGTTTGCGGGGGGAGCTTGGTGTTTGTTTGATTTCTTGAGTTGGTGTGCGGAGCTCCTTTGTAGCATATGTATAGCTTTCTTTTTATGCATTTCTTGCATTTGGCATGGCATATGTAATATGATATATAGGCATCTTTGTATCTTAGGTTGCATTTTGTATCATATGCATTTGTTCGGAAAAGCTTCTCCTATATACATTGTTCACCATGATGTGCTATATATGATCGTGTGAGCTAGTTTGGTATGATATGGTTAGTTTGGCTTAGCTCTTGATGATCTTGATTTATAATCCATGGTTGATGGCTATGTTTTTGAAAAATGTCACATATATGCTCTCTTATGTGTAAATGTCTTTATATGATCTTGACATGTTTTAGTGGCTTGGTTTTGCTTAATTTGTGGTTGGATATCTAGTTTTGATCATATGGGGCCAAAGGATCATTTGCCATCATGAATGTTTAGCCCTCTTGCTTTATCTTATGGAGGGTCATAAGTTCTTTTTTGTCGCAAAGACATTTCATGTACCAAATAAGAATCTGAAAATGAAATGTAAAATGCTTGGAAAATGTGCTCCTATGTCATATGTGCTTAATTTAAATTTGCTTTGTGTGCTAACCCGTTGCATGATGCCTACCAATGAGAAGTCTCATACATAGAAGTAGGAACATGGCTCGGTGGCTTTGACATGACATGAGGTGCTTGCGGGTGTTTGTGATGGTCTTATGTTTAGAATGGTTGTCCTAGCATGAAGTTTGTGTAGCTTTGCTATTTTGACACGTTTTGCTCATATCTAGGACTTTGCTCAAGAGAGGGTAAATTTTCGCAAAATTGCTCAAATCCTTTTTAGCCTTGTCCAATGGTTGTGAGACTTGGTGATCATGTCGTTGAGGTCATTACGAACCTATAAAGTATCTAACTAGCTCATTTGGACATGTGTAGCACCTTGTGATGAATTTTGTATATTTGAGAAGCTATATGTTGAAACTTTTCGCATTTTGCCTTGATTCATGCATTGTCAACAAGGGGGAGAAGTTTGTGCATGATTTGGACACCTGGGAGCATTTTGAAGGTGTTCCAATTGGTTTGGGAAGTTTTTGAAAAGTTTGGTGCAGGGCCGGTCTCATGGGGCGGTCTAACCGCCCCTAGGCGGTCAGAAGATGAGCAGGCGGTCTAACCGCCTGGTACAGGTGGTCTAACCGCCCAGGCAAAGTGAGCAGGTTTTTGCGTTTTCATGTTGCATTGTTGCATTGTTTCAGGTGGAGTGTGCTTTGGCTCAGGGGGAGCTCTTTGTGTTGTTCGAGCTTAGGATTGGTGGTTTGTGCTTTTTGCTTGAGCATGGTTTTGTCTCGGATGTGTCGAGCCATTGCCCTTGCCTAATGTGACGCCCCAGGTTTTTAATTAACCCTAACAGCCGGTCAACCCAGCTGACAGTGGTCAAATCACGGTCAACCTGGGCCCTCACCCCGAAAAACTCACTAACCTACTCTAGTGACCCCCTTTGACTAGTAAACACACTTGTGGGGCCAACCCTTGGTCAAAGACTTGGTCAAACCCCTCTCACCCCTAGTGTCCATAGGTGTCTGCCGGAACTTCTGCCGCGTTCTCCAAAATTCACCTAAACACTTAAAATTCTACCTTTATGAAAGTTGTCCATCTTGATGAGGGACACAACTTTCTTGTAGATTGGCATTTCAAATTTTGAGTGGAAAAGCTTGAAAAATTGGTTGCAAAGGCAGGGTTCACTGTTCAAACGAACAGGCTGACATTCAAAGTTGGCATTTGTGTAATTCAAAATCCGTGGAGAAAAACCCCCTATAGCCTTTTTGAAAATTTTAGAGGGTAGCTAGATCTCTAACTTTCATGTTCACCGCTTGGTCAAGTTCTATTCAAAAATTTGGAGAAAATTGATTTCAAACAGAGCACCAGCAAATTGAAAATCGGGGCAAGGCACCCTGCGCCGCGACGTCGCGCCGGCCGCGCGTCGCGCTCCGCGCCGGTGCGCCGGCCGCCCTCGGCGTCCGCGCCCCGCGCGCCGCCCTAGATTCCTCCGCCCGAGATGCTCCTTCCCCATGTGAGCGCGCGCCCCCCGGGCCGGGAGCCCCCCCTAGACGCCCGCGTCGTCGTGTCCGCGCCGTACGCGCGCGCGCGCGCCACGGACCGCCGGTCCAACGGCGGTGTTGCCGCCGTACGCTCGGCCACCGAGGACGGGTACCACGGCGGCATCTTCGTCGTCGGCGCGCCGTCATCCTCGAGCACCTATTTAAGGGCTGCCCGCTCCCGCGCACGCCGGCCGAGCCGCCATCCCCGCCACGCCCCCGCCATTGCCGCCGCCGCCTTGAGCTCGCGCCCCCGCTCGCGCTCGCCGCTGGCCAACCACTCCGCTAGCTTCCCTAGACCCCAGTGCACCTCCCGGGTTCGCGTGTTTCCCAATAGAACCTCCCCCTCGCCGTCACCCTGAGCCACCACGGCAACCACCGCCGGCCGCCGTCGATCCCCCACGCCGGCAGCCCCTCCGCCCTAACTCCGACCCCCCGTCGCCCCTAGGTGAGCTCCTAGTCGAGCCCCACCGCTTGCCCGGCCAGGAGCGCCGCCGGCTCACCGGAATTGGCCGGAGTCGCGCCGCCTCCCACGGCCAGGGACCCAATTGCAGGGTTCGAGGTCTTATCAAGGTGATTTGTGTAAATTTCAGGACCTGTCTGTAATGAAACGTATCTAGGTTTTCTTGCTAGTTGGTCCAGTGCAGCAGAAAATCCCTAGAAAATTGTAGAAAATTCGGAAAATTGCAAAACAAATTTTGTTGGATTCAGGGAGAGAAATCCTACAACTTTTGTTATTCTCACAAGGTCTGATTCTGGATATTTTTAACATGAAAAATAGGATTGTGAAATGCCTAGATCTGCCATAAATCAAAAACTACAACTCCTCTGCATCCAAGTTTTGGATATGTTGTAACTCTTGTAATGAATAGCTCCTGTGCCAAAAATTTCACAAAGTAATGAAGTAAATCTTGCTATATAAATTGTTTTCCATTTCTGCAGAAACTGCCTAGATGATTTTTGTAGCTAAAAATATTTATGTTTTTGTGCCCAACTTGTGCATGCTGTCTTATTATGTCAAAACACACCTCTTGTGAATCAATCATGATTTTTGGTTTATCAGAAATATTTATTCTAAATTTATGCATGTTTTATTTTGTAAATTAATGGAGCAAGATCAGTATAGTTTTTAGGTGTACATGCTAGTTATTTAGGCTTGTTTAGGACCAGAGAGAATGCATGAGGAAGTTTGGATAATTTTGGTGCTTATTTATTTTTGTATGTATTTAATTTGAATCACTAGCTAGTCTTTGTTATTTTTCCAAGTATTTTATTTTCTAGCTTGCAAGCCTTACATGTGGGTCCAGTGGACCAATATAGGTGTTGTTATGCTTAAGAAACACTTCTTTAAATTTTTAGTAATTTATTGCTTAATAAAAAGCTTTAAAGCCCTTTAAATGATTAAAGAGAAATTAAATAAGGAAAATCCCTTTTAATTCTTTTCCCTTTTGGAAAGTATTACCTAATCTAATTAAAGGTTAATAAAACATCCTTGCTAATAAAGAATCAACTTATGAATAAAAAACTTGTTCACACCCTTTCTAGTGAGAGGAAAGGATTAAACCTTCACATGAAATGACAAGTACAAAAGAAACATTCGTTCAAATGTGCAATAAAAAAATGAATCACATGTGATTAATAACCTTCCTAAAAGAGACGTACTATCTAGATACTTGTTAAGGTGAATATGACCAACAAGAGTTGGGCAAGATAACAAACTGTCACATCACCTGAACCTTGCATTGCATTCCGTGTAGATCTTCCAGACGATGACTACTCCCTCGTCCCGGAAACCGAGGAAGGAGGAGCAAGAGCTTCGCTACAGTACGTGGAAGTGCTCGATGACACCGAGGGTGCCCAGGCTAACTTAGTTGACGAAGGCAAGCTCTAGTGCATCTAACCTAGTTTTCAAATTCTTTATTCATTTATCTATGGATGATTGTGCATTTAAGTTCAGGAGTTGAATGGAACCCTAGATGCATGATCCCTAGGTACCTTTGTCCTTACTAGTATAACATGTCGATAGCTGCTAAGCTATAGGACCGTTACAAGTCGAGTGATGACCTCACTCGCGAGAATAGGTTCCTAGATAGGAATCACAATACATCCTTAACTGGATTGCTCACGTGGTAAGAGCATGGGATTTGGGCTCCGGTCCAATGGCTATTGTGGGTTAAGTGTTTGAACGTACTAAGCACTTGTCGGGAATGGGACCGGTAAGCCTAGTACCTTAATGAGGCGGTGAGGGATCCTACTATTACTACTCTTGGGATTTGTCTCATGGCTAGCTACCGGTGGTGTACGGTGACTCCGGGTGCCTCGCGGGGTATGCCGGATAGCCTGCACCAAAGACTGTAAGATTCGATCCCGACCCGAGGATTTTTGGGAACTGCTTGGGAAGTTGTCCTTGCGGGGGCAGCCTACCGTGTGTTTAGGTCTACCATGCAAGGTTTGAAACAATCGATTGTCAGCCTCTCACCGTTATCTGAGACTACTTACTCCACTAGCCATGAGATGCCTAATGATGGAAGTTGATGAACATTATGCTTGGTTAATTGTATTGTACAACTTTGTCTGTACTAGCTAGCTAATGTAGTAAAGATTAAACCCACTAGAACTTGTGCTAAAATCTTGAAAGTAAGAACATACTCTTTGTTACTTTTCAGCAAAAAGAAACTCAGTGGCCAAAAGCCTTTCATGTCTAGATTGGTGAAGTAGTTATCACCGACAGGTAAGTCTTGCTGAGTATTAGTATACTCAGCCTTGCTATAAAATGTTGATCCAGGTAATGTTTTCGGTGACATGTGGCCCGGAGAGATCCCGCCCGGCTGGGAGCTGGAGTGGGTGGAGGACGACAACTGAAGGCATCATGGATGGCCTCCCATGGTGTTTCTACTTCCGTTAATTTAATTCCGCTGTTTCAAAACTCTGAACTATTTCATCATGGCAAAAACTTTGGTTTGTAATAATTAAACCCTTCAGGGTACAAATTTTGATGTTAATGATGATGTATCATTGGACTCGCCTTCGAGTGAGTTTTAATGCATATATGTCGATCCTTGTTGCTATTCAAGTGATTTACCGGGCATTAACCCGGCAACTAACGACAGGATGATACTTTATTATCACTTAATGACCAAAGTGGATTGGTTTAGGCGATAGTATGGTATTTTCCTGGGCGGGTTTTCACACCTAAGGGGTCTGAGACTTGTCTTCTTCATGTGATCTTGCTCTTTGCCTTTCTTTGGCTTTTGATCGCTTGTTGAGGTTTCTTTTTATTCGTTTCTTTTCTTTTCTTTTTCTCTTTGGTTGCAAATCATGTGTGTTGTCAATGCACTCATCAAGGGGGAGATTGAGGACCATGTGTGGTTTGAGGACCAGTGGATGGTCACTTCCTGGTGTGATGAGTGATTAACAACGTTGTGTGGACTGATTCTTGGCTAAGTATTGCAGGTGCAGGTTGCAGCTTGACTCGTGTTGGTGCAGGTGATGAACAAGCGCGAAAGGTTGTTGTCGGTGAGGCCTCCAGGTGTGGAGAAGACAAGTAGGCTTGGTTCGAGGGACCGGTGGCCAGCGGGGTCAAGTACGGGCCGCATGGTGGCATGAATGGCAAGATGAAGTCGAGGACGGTTTCTTGGTTGAGCCACAAAACCAAGGTCGAGCCGGGACTTCGTGGGAGCCAAGTCATGAGTGGTGATTGGCGGAGGCTACATCAAGTTCGTGGGGTTTGCGGTGGTTCACCAGAAAACCATCGGGTTACTCGGCTGAGCCACAAAGCCGAGGCCGAAGACCGGGCGTGGCTGTCAGGCCAAAACCGGCCTGACCGGTTTGGAGAACCGGTTTGACCGATTTGAGGTCGCAGGGCACCAGAAGCTTCGAGGCAGAGGACACGCGTCGGGATCGCAAGGCTTGCGTCGAGGCTATGCGAAGTGCGGTCGCCGGGCATCCGTCCGATAGTGCTACGAAGACAAATTCCCAAAGTGCCCTTGGTGCGCGTGTATCCTAGTTTAGGCTTTAGGGGTATTTTAGTCTTTCGGCTTGCCTCTATATAACCCAAGGGGTGAGAGGATGGCAGCCATCTCTTGGAACCCTAGCTCATTTCGTTTTGCTATTTTCCTTCTCCTATTTTCCTTAGGATTTCTAAGACTAGCTTGAGAGCTTCGTGGTGAGATCTTGTGAGAGGGACGGATGATCGGGCGGCAAGCTAGACCTTGTATGAACCTCTTTGGTATGTATAAATGATCCGGCGTGGTTCCTCAAATCTTGGATGTGTTGCTCCCGTTTTTCCTTTCTGGTGATTTTCGGGGTCTTTTCTTGGGATTTTCGTGGGAAGTTTTGGGGTGTTTCTTTGAGGGATTCTTGTTGGAAGTCACGTATGAGGACCTTGTGCCTCTTTGCTTGGTGATCTTGATCCAACAAACCCTCCGAAACGGCTTCGATTTGGATGTTTTCGGTGGTTTCCATGGGAAGGTGTTCTTGAGGGTTGACTTCCGATTCCTCTTGATTGAGTAGGTTTTGGGGACCGAGCTTCTAGCCAAAGGTAGCCCACGAGGTGCCACAACTATCCCCAAGGTCTCACTTTGATCCGTGGAACAAATCGGGAGATCGAATGCTTGGGGTTTTGAGTTTTTCCCGCGGGCTGTGTTCTTCCCGACTGTCCAGGCAAAAACTGGCCTGACCGGTTTCCCAAACCGGTCTGCCCGGTTTGGCCCTGTGGGCTGTCGAGAAGGGTTTTTGAGCAAGGGAGTCTCTGTAGCGCCATGGCTTCTTTTGTTCAGATGTGTAAAGGCTCTTGTGGTGTTTTGCGTTTCAGGGGAGTTTTGGGGAGTTTCTGGACAAAATCAGTCTGACCGGCTTGCCAAACCGGTCTGACAGGATTCCCCTGTCTGTGTGAGACTAAGTCCAACAGAAGTGGTCTAACCGGTTTCAAAAACCGGCCTGGCCAGTTTTAGGTTCCAGCAGCTATGTAGTGTGTGTTTCCACTACATGTGTTGAGTGGTTGTTGGTTGGGTCTTGCTCCTAGGTCCAGTAGCACTTCAGTGGCTGCGTGGACTTGGCAAAAGAAGCTTGTGGAGGTGCATGAGTGAAATCGGGTTCATAGGCCGAATTCTTGAATAGAATTTTTATCGGCTCCCATTTACTCCCCCCTCTCTAGTTCGCCGCTTCGGTCATTCAGAAGGGAGATAAAAATTGGTTCGAGGAAGGATTTCTTGTACCGACGAAAAAAATAAAAATAAAAAGGAAACTAGAGTAAGAGGGATCATCCTCCGTAGCCCAAAACGAAGGAGGGGCTGCGCATGAAGCTAATAAACAAACACATGGAGGGATCCTGAAGCCATCACCTTATGGAGGAATACCAATGCCTCCACCATATTTTGAAATATGTCAAATGCAAGCATGGGGGAGTGAGACAGCCACGCCACCACATCCTCCACCATACATGTTCCTCACGAAGTTTTCTTGGCGCTCCATCCAACAAATGCAAGAAGAAGGGACCGCAAACATCACCTATCAATTTGGTCGCCTTCACCATTGGAGCAATTTAGAGGAGGACCCGCGCAATCACAACACAAGCAAGGATACAACACGCCGGATCATCAATATCAACCACCGGAAAATGAGGGAAGGAGGAAGAAAAGAAAATAATAATGCTTCCAAATTCGGTTTGATTTTCTCCTTTTCCTTTTCTTTATTTTCAGATTTTGTGCAACTTTATATATGTGTAGCATTTTCTGTTTTTTTCAGCATGTGTGATAATAGTGGAGTTAGTTTAAGATCACTATGAATAAAGTTTCCCACCTTGATCAACCTTTGGTAAAAATATTAAGTTGATGCCATGATAATATATGATGAAAAGTTGCCACTTTGCTCAACTTTTGTACTTGTTTTATGCATGATTAAGCTAATTCTCTCTTTAAATGTGCATCTAAAATTAATTAAATGCTAGCTTAATCTTTTGTGGAGGTTATGATAAAAATAAGAACCATATTGTTATCTTCATGCTCTCAATTTTGGATGAGTTAAAGATCATATGTTCTTAAAATTATATATGCTGACCTTGTCATTAATGCTACTTGCATTTTTGCTCTACCTATCCAAAGCCATAAAAATATATTTTGAGTGCATAAACCTTAGTATACAAGAATTATTCTTGGGTGAGTTATTTTAGGCCTTGATTTCTCTGGCCCGAGACTAAGAAGGTGGTCATTCCATTTTTGCGTATCTACCTTTTTTCTAGCCTGTCTATCCGTGCATTGTGTATCCCCACATCGGAGATTTCATAAACCTCGCCGGATATCCACCCTTAAAACCAAAAATATCATCTTTTGTGTTTACCTCCTTGACCACAACCTATCGTATGAGTACGAATCGTCAATTGAAGGAAGATCGCAAGATGGTGCCAAGGTTGAAGATTTCAAGTATCTCTCCAAAGGAAAAATATTTTTAGTACCTACCTTATCTCTATCACCTCTTTGCCCGAGGACGAGCAAACGTCTAAGCATGGGGGAGGAAGTAGGTACAATGCAATTTAGAGTTCAAGGGGACCAAATAAAAGAAGAAGAAGAAATGAGTATAAAGAAAAGAAAAAAATAGATAAAGAAAAAAATGTATGAGAAAAGAAAAATATATATGAGTTTATACAAATAAAATAAAGTGAACTCCCTGGTTCTCTAATGTGCATTAGGAATCTCAAAAGTTTTAGGATTTAAGATCCAAATTCATCTTTCCAACCATGTGCAATCCGATAACGAGGACTTCCTTTGTGCCTCGGGATCACTCTTTGCCATTTGCACATGTCCACCTATCTCAAAGTGTGTGTATTTTTCTCTTCCCCTCCTTGATATAACATTATTTTCCAATGAACTTTTTGACAAGTCTCGGTAAAACCATGAGAAGCTTGTCTTGTTTTTACAACATCACATTTATAATATCTTGGTAGGACTAAACTTTTCCCATATAGCTTCACATAAAGCCTTCCACTATATATGTTGAGAGGGGAAAGGAGTAGAATGAATAGGCTTTGAGAGACAAGATGAGATGAGTACAAGGGAAAGATGCAAGGAAGTTTATTTTTGAACATGGTTTAGCTCCTTTCCTTCATATCGCTCTTAATTTCAAATTTCCTAAGATTCATTTGAAATTTGAGGGCATGAGGTAATTACTTGACGGAAGTGCTTAAAATAACTCTCCATAAGCATGAAGGCTAGTACATTATGGAACTTTAATTATTAAATCCTTGAGAGCATTATGTTTTCTCATGTATGATCAAGTGCAGGGTATAAGCAATGAAAGGCAACGCTGATATTCATTAAAGGCTTACTCGAGAACGAGCAAGGTTTAAGCATCGGGGAGATGTTGACGGTGAATTTCCGTCAACCAAGCCATGAGTTTACCTTTAATGTTGGCATTGATTTATTATTCTAACCACTGGAATTAACCCCCCGTATATAACAAGTTCACTCTTGCATGTCAATTTGGAGTTTATTGTTTACGCAGGAAATCTACGCTAAATAGGAGACTTTCGGGATAAGTTCATCAAGCACTTTGGAAGAAGATCATGAAGCCCGACAAGAGTCAAGACACGTGATGAACATGACTCCAAATGACCCGAGGACCGAAGCATCAACATGCAAATCTTCAGGGACTCAACCAGGAAACGGCGAAGCTTGGATAGCAAGATTCAAGCCTTAACTGTGAAGCAAACGACGTCAAAGGCCCACATGCAAGTGCACACAAATAAGGAATCGCGCGAGAAGCAACCGGGGAAGAAACTGGGGCCGAACCAGGCTGAAACGGGCCAGGGCCGACTGGCCCAGCCCATTTCAGGCCTGGTTCGACACCCCCTTTGACCTAGCCGCCCTTCGGACTATTTATAGCCCCGTTGCCAAGAGCCACACAGAAATACATTCGTCATCCGCTGTCGTATGGACCTCCCTGGGCCCACTACCTCAGTGGGTACCAGGACCGACAACTCGGTGGGCCCCTAGGACTACCCGGCTTGCGCTACACGGTACCTGAAGGCGTGGAGCACAAGGACTACACGAGAGTAGTACTGCGGTAGGGAGGCCGTACATGTTCCGCACTGTATGGAGGACTCCTAGACGTACTCGACTAGTACTCTTTCCCTACTCCGACTTGTAACCCTGCCTCCCGAACTATATAAGGCGAGGCAGGGATTGATCACCTCATCAGATCACATCTCATACAACTCACGACGCACTATTGCACCATCTTGTAATCGTGCCCAATCAATCCAGAGCTGCGCAGCATACAGGACGTAGGGTATTACGCACCTCGCGGCCCGAACCTTTCTAAATTGTGTGCCACGTGTCTCTTCCTTCGAGTTACCGATCTCAGCGAGTCACATTCATCTACTTCGAGTACTCCCCTTAGTAGGTTGCCGGTCTAAAACACCGACAGCTGGCGCGCCAGGTAGGGGCTCTCGCCCGAGATCACATGGCGAACTCGACGGCTCCCGTCCACTTCAAGCCAACCGTCGCCTTCAACCGCGGTGACACCTTCGTGTTCGGCGCCTGGGTCTGCACTGCTGACAGCTCGGGCTCCTTCCGGCGCCGCCTGACCATGCAGCCCAACCTGAAGACAGGCTTCGTGACGCTTCATGAAGTTGTCACAGGTGAACTCGCCGGCAAGTTTGGCGAAATCTCGCTCTTCAACCACCACGTTGACTTTGAGCTCGAGTCCGCTTCCAACTCGAGCTCGACGTCTCCATGGGCCATCGCATGCGAGCCGGCTGCTCAGCCATCGCAGGTGGTCCCCTCACCTCGTGAGCGCTCCGCGCGCGGCCCCTGCACCCTCAGCCGGGCCCGCACGGGGGCTCCCACTTCGCGCCGGGCCGGCAAGGAGCCCATACCCGAGTACAACTCGGACTTCGACACCGCCCCCGGTCCCACTTCGGACTCCAGCCCTCTCTCTGAGTTCTACTCGAACCCCGATTACGAGTTTGACTTCGGGTCGGACCCTGAGGAGCCCGAGTTCGAGGACAACTCCACTGAGCTTCCCTTGTCAGGGCCAGCCTCTGGGCTGGTTATAACATCCACACCGGCCGGGAGATTTGTCTACTGGACAGACCGCAAGACCGCTGACCTGATAAGCGGAGACTCATGCTACATCGCCTACATCGACTCGCTACCGTTCCAGGAGGGAACGCCACTTGCCCAGGCTGACTCAAACACACCAACCGAGGTGGCGGTTTCTGAGTCCAGCCTTCGCACCCCCGATCGCCAAGTCTTCATGGCTGCCGGCGACACCCCAGGGCCTTCAGGCACGGCTCAAGACAAGTACCTGGAAGACATCTCCTCTGACGAGCTCTCTGCCGATGCCCCAGCAGACGAAACCACCACCAGTAGAGACGCTCGACGTGAGCGCAACCAGAAGAGCAGCGAACGTCGGAGACGCCTCCGCGACAACTTCCCCGTCCGCAACCTTGCGGAAGCTCTCGAGGCGGTCGAGAGCAGGGTACACACTACCCCCGAGCAATGCCTCATGTCGATCACAGCGATCGCACGTCAGGCTCAGGGCATCCGCGCTGGGGAGGTCATCGCCAAGCTTGCTGAAGATGCCTACTTCATGCGAGTCGACAGCAGGGTCAACCAGCCTCCCCCCGCCAGGCAACGCGACAACGAGGCTATGAGTCGCAGCGCTGGCAACGGTCCCAACCGTACTCGAGCTGACCTCCCAGCTGAACCCAACCGCACCCGCTCCAACGCCGGTGGACGTCCACAGCGTGATAACAGAAACCGCGAGGTCGTCCCCCACCGCGCTCCGGCCGGCGGCGGCGGCCACGACCCCCGACGGCGGCGGCGGCCGCGGCGGAAGCTCCAACCATGGAGCCAACGGGGAGGGCGGCGGCGGCGGCGGTTGCGGCGGCCGAGGCCACGCGAACGACCACGCCTGTGGCGCCTCACAAGGCGGCTACGACGCCCGCCAGAAGATTGAGGAGCTGCGACGGAAGAAGTCGACCCTTTGCGAGGGCGACGGCGACGGCTTCCCCGCCTTCTCACCTCGACTTCGCAACTTGCTCCTCCCCGACAAGTTCAAGCCTTTGGGGATCACCAAGTACGACGCAAAGCAGGATCCCATCCAGTGGCTCAGGTGCTATGCCCTCTCCATCGAGAACGGCGGCGGCAACGGCGACACCAAGTGCCTCTACTTCCCCTTCGCCCGGACCAAGCACCACTCACATGGCTCGAGTCGCCTGGACAAGCATTCGATCGACAAGTGGGACCAGCTGAAGGAGCAGTTCACCAGCAACTTCGCGGGCGCCATGGGCCGATCGGGTACTCGCATGGACCTGGCCATGATCAAGCAGGAACAAGGCGAGACCCTCCGCAAGTACATGTGCCGCTTCGTCGACAAGCGCGCCACCGTCGTCGACGTCACCGACAAGGAGGTCATCGACCTCTTCCAAGACGGCCTCTACCACCGCCGCACCTTCAAGATTTCGGCCGTCGCCGCCCCAGGTCCATCCCCCACCTCAAGGACATGATCACGTCCTGGGCGGATGAAGAGGATAAAGCCAACGCCAAGTACGACGCCATCCATGGCAAGACCAAGCAGAACCAGGGCGGCGGCAGTGGCGGCAACGCGAACCAAGGCGGTCGCAACAACAACAACAACTACTACTACTCGGGTCCCAACCGCAAGCGCAAGCCAGACAACACTGTCGCGGATATCCAGCGCCCTGCGAAAGGGAACTCGAAGAAGAACTCCGGCGGTTTCAAAGACCTGCTGAAGGAGAAGTGCCCGTGGCATCCGAACGGCAACCACACCACCGAGCAGTGCTACCAACTCAGGCATGCACTCAAGGATACGCCGGAGCCACCGCACCCTCACGACCAAAAGGGCAAGAAGAAGGACGGCGACAACAACGACTTCCAGGAGCCGGACAAGACCGTCAACGTCCTCTTCGGCGGGCTACCCAGCAGGCGGGAGCAGAAAGCTACCCGTCGTGAAGTCATGTCCATTGAACCAGCGGTCCCGACCCCTCTCAGGTGGTCAGAGATACCCATCACCTTCTCTCGCGCGGATCAATGGACCAGCTTCTCCGAACCAGGACGGTTCCCCCTCGTCCTGAAGCCAGTGGTCGCGGGCTCCAAACTCAACAAGGTGCTCATCGACGGTGGAAGCGGACTCAACGTCCTTTTCACCAAGACCTTGAAGAAAATGAAGCTCGACATCACTCACATGCTCACCAAGAGCAACACGCCCTTCTACGGCATCGTCCCCGGCAACGCGGCTATTCCACTAGGCTCAGTGGTCCTGCCAGTTACCTTCGGGGCATCTCGGGACAACTACCGTACCGAGTACATCAAGTTCGAGGTCGCGGACTTCGAGACTTCCTACCACGCCATCCTCGGCAGACCGGCCATCGCCAAGTTCATGGCGGTGCCCCACTACACTTACTTGGTACTCAAGATGCCAAGCCCAGCCGGTGTACTCTCCCTCCAAGGGGACCTGAAGATCTCCCACGACTGCGACACAGAAGCCGTGTAGATCGCCTCCACAAATCAAGTACCCAACGCGATGATGGAGGTCTACGCTGCGTCGAAGAAGCTTGCCACAAGTGAACTCGACATCCCAGAGAAGTCTGACAGCGCCAACAAGCCTCAGCCACCTGAGGAGGTACTCGTCAAGACGATCGACCTCGGAACAGGCGACCCCAGCAAGACCACCACCATCAGGCCGGCCTAGACCCCAAATAGGAAGACGCGCTCATCAGCTTCCTCCGGGCTAACCGCGACATCTTCGCGTGGAAGCCAGTGGACATGCCAGGAGTGCCCAGGGAATTGATTGAGCACTGCCTCAACGTCGATCCTAAGGACTTCCCCAAGCGACAACACCTCCGACGCTTTGCCGACGACAGACGGGACGCCATCAAGAAGGAACTCGGCAAACTACTCGCGGCTGGCTTCATCAGAGAAGTTTTCCATCATGAGTGGCTCGCCAACCCCGTCCTCGTCCGCAAGAAGAACTCGAACGGGCACTCAACAAGTACCCGACAAGCCAACGGGGCAATCCCCTTACTTCTTGGTCTACGGCTCCGAAGCAATCCTCCCTGCCGACGTCATATGGAACTCACCGGCAGTGGAGCACTACGACAAAGGCGTCTCAGAAGACAGCAGACGAGTTGATATCGATAGCCTCGAAGAAGCTCGCTGCGCTGCCCTCGTCCAATCAGCAAGGTACCTAGAGGTATCCGACGCTACCATGACCGCAACGTCAAGGAACGCTCCTTCAACGTTGGTGACCTTGTCCTCCGCCGTATCCAGAACACGGAAGGACTACACAAGCTAAGTTCCCCCTGGGAGGGTCCCTTCACCGTCGCAAAGGTGACCGGGCCGGGCTCCTACCGCCTCCAATCACATGAAGGTGAAGACATCAACAACTCGTGGAACGTCGACCAGCTCTGTCGATTCTACGCTAGTCTACACGACTACTCCGGGGGTCAAGTCTACACGACTACATTAACACCCCTCCGCCCTAAGCGGCCTCCGGGTCCTAGCTCCAGTCTCTGGACTACTCCTCTCCAGGATCCAGCCCGCGCGGCTACCTACGGGTCCTGGGCTGCAACGAGTGTCAAGGACTCTAGCAGCGGTCTACTGAGAGACCATACTCTAAGATCCAGCTCGTACGGCTACCTACGGATCTACGATCCAGCCTACACGGCTACCTACGGATCTACTACTGTAAGCGGCTACCCGCTCTAGCACTACTCAGCTGTAAGCGGCCTCCGGGTCCAGGCGACTACTCTGTAACTACGGTCCTGGCCATCCAGGTGTACCTCTTCAGTAATAAAGTTTGATCGTTCATCAACTTCTTTACTGTCTACTCCCTACAACGGGATCACCACTGCCGAGTACGACTACTCGCATCTACTCTATGATGGGGCTCCGCACTCTGAGATCGCGACTACGAGTACTCGTTGCTGGAAATTTCCTTTCATTGATACTTAAGCAATTACATTACAATTGTTTTTGTACAACTTTGGCTACTAGCTACCTATTACAGGGCTACTGGAGATTAAGCTTCTCAGCTACCTGCTCTGCGATGAGAGCCATCTGCTCCAGCAGCTCCGAGTACTGCTCATCAGTACAGTTGGCGGCTACCCCACCAGCGACTACCTCCACTGGGGCCTTCGGGAAGTAGGACTTCATGAAGGCCAAGACCTGCTTCGGGATCGATCTCGCCATGTGCTTCACATAAGCGACCGGCCCGGCTGGGGGCTTCCCTCAGGCGATCCACCAGTGGAGCAATCTTGGGGCCGCCCGGGTGCGGCACCAGGAGCCTTGCGATCGGCAGCGCGGCGTCCTCAAGCTCCTTCAGTTGGGCCCGCAGCGCCTCACAGTTTTCATTCAACTTCTGCAATGATTTGTAGCAGTTGACGAGATCTCGGTCAGAAGCAATCCGGAGCTCCATGTGCTTCTCGCACTCGAAGCCAAGTTCTTTGTAGTCGAGCTCGAGTACCTGGCGGGCTTCTTGCTCCCGGTAGAAGAGATTTTTCATGCTCGTCTCCGAAGACTGCAGCTGCTCCACCTGGCCCTCAAGCTCTGCAACACAGCAACAGTACAGCGGGTCAGGGACCTCTCGACCCTCAACAAGTACCCGACAAGTTCAGCGGCGTACCTTTGTTCTTGTTACGGAGGCCCTTGTTCTTCCTCACCAAGTCGTCGCCCTTCGCCTGCAACTCTTGGACATCATTATGGTATTTGGCGAAGGCGGCGTCGAGCCTAGACTGCATGGCAGCCGCGTGTTTCCGCGACTTCAAAAGCTGCTCTTCCAGTGCTTCAGCCCGGAGCACCGCGTCACCATAGCCTTGCAGCATGTTGGACTTCTCGGAGGACCTCTCCGCAACATCCTGCACAGACAACTCAAGTCACACGAGTACTCAACGACAGAGGATTGACTACTCAGAAAGCTACAGCTACTTACCTTCATCCACTGCTCGGCCTGGCGGACCGCCTCCAGGTGCTTAGCCACCGTTGCCGGGTCAACGAGATCGTCCGCGAGCAGCTCTATACCGCCACGACTACTCGCGGCGGCCTCCGTCATCGGCGCAGAGCGGATGGGCTCTGCGTCCTGGATCTCCGGGGAGCGGATAGCCACCTCCAGAGCGACCTCCGGCGACATGGTGACACCCTCTCCTCCGGTCGCCACGACGGCTTCCTCGACGACTTCCTCCACGGGCTCAGGGGCTCTTCCGGCAGCCTCCGGCACGCCTGGTGTCGACTTCTGCATGGGCACCCCCGCAGGGATGTCACTCCTTTCGGCTTTGGCACCTGTCAAAGAGACAAGTGTATTAGCCTCTACGACTACCCCTCGATGAGCTCCACAGCTTCAGAAGAGTACTCACCTTCGACCACGCGGGCCTCCGGCAACAGCGCTTCGGTAGCCGGCGGCTCGGGTACCGCCTGGGAAGCAGGAGCGGACTCCTCGGCGGGTGGCGCGACTTCTTCCGCCACCGCCGCAGAGGGTTCATCCCCCTCCCAAGACAGATCTGTCGATTTCTGTGAAGCACACACAATTGGTCGTCAGTCAACCTCGACTAATACAACAAGTACTACTCGGGGAAGATGCGGTACTTACAAGTTTGACCGTACTATCGTTACGGCGGGGCACCGAGGATGCCGGCAATGTCTACCGGTCCACCCTCGGCGGGCGCCTCCTCCTGCGCCCCTGCGGCTACCGCCTCCTCTGCAACGGCGGCCGGCGCAGTACCCTCCTGCGCTTCAGTAGTCTCCACCTCTTCAACGGTGGCGGCCGCGGGCTCTGTGCTCCCCTGTGGAGCAGGGGGCTGGCGCTCCAACTGCGCCAAGAGCTCCTCGACAGTGGGGGCTGGAGTACGACTTCCGGCCGGCTCCCCCACTGTGTCCCATCCGCCTTCGTCGCCCTCCTCAACGGGCTCCGCTGGCGGCACCTCCTGCATACATGGAAGACTACTCATCAAACAAGTGTACCCATACGATGGGTACTCGACTACTCTGGTCAGGACATCTCACCTCTTGAGGCATGGTCCCCGTGACCTTCATCTTCTTTGCCACCCGCTTGCGGGCAGGGTTGCGCGGCTTCCGTGGCGGCGCAGCCCGGCTAGCCTCCAGGCTAGCCGGAGGGTCTTGTACCAAAGGCACATGAGGTAAGCCTGGACGGCTAAACCTCGACCGCACCTGAAAGCAGTCCTGCAATATCTCCTCCTCGTCGTCGTCATCATCATCGGTGGTGTCCTCCACGATGACGGTGTCATCACCTTCGCCAACCTCTCGCCGCTCTTTGGCTTTGGCTTTCCCTTCCTGCAGGATCTCGATCCCATGAGGGGGCGGTTGCGGGTCGGAGACGAACTTTTCAAGTCATCCTGCAAAACACACGACATCAGCACGTCTACTCCAAGCAAGGACTACTCGAGTGGGGTAGCACGACTACTCACCTCCTTCGGCGGGTGCGCGGCGGAGTACTCCTGGACAGGGCACGCCGTATACGGCGGCATATCCTTGAAGATCCGCGTCAGCCTCTCGATGATGTCGCCGTCATCCAGCTCGCCTCTGGGCATCCGCGACGTGTCATCGTCACCGGTGTACTCGAAGCCCAAGGTGTCTCGAGCCATCAGTGGCTGCACCCTCCGCTTCATGAAACTGAAGGCCACATGCTCGGCCCTCAGTCCGGCTTCCCTGAGCACCTTGATGCGTGCCAGCAGTTTGGGAAGCTGGATCCCTTCCTGCATGGTGGGCTCCGAGTTCCACCACTCACGGTGCCTGGGCTGCCTTCCGCTCGGCTTCGGCAGGCCAGGGTGGTGGTTCGTGATGTAGAACCATCTCGTCTTCCAATCGGTGTTGGAGTCAATGAGCTTGTACGCCAGGTACTGCTCCGCGGCGTCTTCTCTCAACTGGATGCCGGCCCCTCCGACTACTCTTGGATTGGTGGCGCTCGGCTGCGGCTTCACCCGGAAAAACTTCCGGAAAAGGATCCAGTGCGGCTTAATCCCAAGGAAAGCCTCGCAGAAGTGCACGAAGACCGCGGTATGAAAGATACCGTTCGGGTTCAGATTTAGGTACTCAACTCCATAGTACCCGAGGAGGCCCTTGAAGAAATCACTCGCCGGGAGCGCGAGTCCGCGCTCCATGAACCGCGCAAACATAGGGATCTCGTCTTCGGCTTTCTCCATCGGATATGGATCTCCAGCGGCGGCCCTCCACATGTCAACCTCCTTCTCCCGGATGAATCCGCTGTTCAGAAGGGCCAAGAGATCTTCGGTCTTCACCTTTGACTTCTTCCATTCACGGCTTGGATCTGCTCGTGGTGGAGACATCGGCGGCGCTGCTCCAGTGGCAGCCGCAGCGGCCTCTCCGCGGCCCCTTTTCTTCCCGGCGGCTTTCGTAGACTTGGACGGTGAAGCCTTCATTCTCCAAGTGCAAAGCGTCTTCACGCGCATCCGCTCGGGGGCTACCCTAAAAGCTCTGGGTGGCAGCGCACTTAGATCTACTACGGCAGCAGTGTGCGCTGGGAGTGGATCTACCTCAGATGGAATCGAAAGACTGCAGCTCGAATGGGTGAAAACCCCTAAGGGTTTTTGGCTTCTATTTATAAGTCAAACTAGCTCCGCAACGGCCGGTTGGATAAGCCCACACGCGGCTGACTCAGCGGCTGCGCGTGACCCTTCGCATTCTACTAGTTGACGCGCCTCACCCCGGGGGCTCGGCTACTTCTTCTCGACTACTTGGGAAGCGACAAGACTCAGGAGCATCTCAGGACACATTCTTCAAGATGACCCTACAAATCGAGAGGAAGTACTCGACTTAAGGCTCGGGGGCTCCATGCCACGTGTCCTTCGGTTTTTTCTCTCCGGATTTTTTGGGATTTTCTTGCCAAGACTTCAGATGGACCCTCAGCCAGAGCCTACGGCTCAACCTAAGGCTCGGGGGCTTGTCGTATGGACCTCCCTGGGCCCACTACCTCGGTGGGTACCAGGACCGACTACTCGGTGGGCCCCTGGGACTACCCGGCTTGCGCTACACCATACCTGAAGGTGTGGAGCACAAGGACTACACAGGAGTAGTACTCGGTTAGGGAGCTGTACATGTTCCGCACTGTATGGAGGACTCCTAGACGTACTCGACTAGTACTTTTTTCTCTACTCCGACTTGTAACCCTGCCTCCCGGACTATATAAGGCGAGGCAGGGACCGATAACCTCATCAGATCTCATCTCATACAACTCACGGCGCACTATTGCACCATCTTGTAATCGTGCCCAATCAATCCAGAGCTACGCAGCATACAGGACGTAGGGTATTACGCACCTCGCGGCCCGAACCTGTCTAAATTGTGTGCCATGTGTCTCTTCCTTCGAGTTACCGATCTCGGCGAGTCACATTCATCTACTTCGGGTACTCCCCTTAGTAGGTTGCCGGTCTAAAACACCGACATCTGCCGCTGAGGAGCAGAGAAGGGAGGGACACCGTTACGGAGAGGAGAGAGTCGAGATGGTTGACTAGGGTTTCCCTAGCCGACGTGGGAACCTTGCATGGAAGACCACATAGGAGTTCCCGGAGCTAGGATCAAGGTCGAGGTAGGATCCCAGTGGTGATCTTGTCCATGTATTATACTCTCATGTTGAATTTGCAAGTTTGAATCCGATTTCTAGTGATCAAGTGCTTTCACTACGACTTTGTCTTCGCTTAGGTTTTCTTCTTCTCCAATCTATTATGGATAGATTGCATAGGATGTTCTTGTAGCCATGGTGGATAGAGGTGCATACCTGACCTACTAAGCATTTTCATCTTGTCCTTTGGACTCGCCCTAGGCTAACCCGCGCGAATAGGGGTGCGTTGTGACAAAACGGTGGCTCCAAAAGGCGGGCGTCTTCGGAGAACGGAAGCCACGATTTAAAGAGGCTTTTTATGAGATTCGATTTTCTTTGTTCATCTATGCTTGGAACTTCAACAAGTGCTTGATCCAATCTCTCTAGATTGGTTTTACCTATCCCTCGCTATCTTTTGCTACCTCCGGTGTTTCATAGATTAGATCAGTTTTCTTGGTGTTTCCATAGATTAGATGCAAAACCACCTTTCAAGATAAAAGTGTTTTCCGCTTATTAGATTGGATCTTGCGTTACACATTGTTCCACGGATTCGATACCTTGGGTTCACACTTGAGGGAAGAAGGGTCCCTTGACTACGACGGAGGACTTGTCCACTTGCAAGTCCAAACGAACTTTGATACAACTATTAACCGTCAACACTCCACCACGGGCGTCATCAAGTTTAAACGCACCACACCCGATCTACGGTGACAATGGAGTAATGTGGGTGCCATATGAACAAGATTTTCAGCTTGGATGGGGAGGATAGAAATCAGCTTTCGACAGGTTCTCTAGGCCTATCCAAGACCGATTGGCTCCCTATCGTTCTGGTCAGAGTTACCAGACCAGACCGGTCGCTAGCACCGGTCAGACCGGTGCGGGCGGGAAGGTTGCACCACCTCCAGTAAAGCAAGTCTATAGGCCGAAGCAAAAGGAGGAGGTGCAGAAGATGGAAGTTGATCCAGAGAGGACTACAAGTCAAGATATTATTCGGATTGGTTCAATGGATGTTCACATTGGAGAGGATAGGAAAAGACCGATTGTTTCAAACAATAAGGTTGTGACATCAACTCCAGGGGTGTTTATTGCTACTAATGACCATGAGGCCAGTGGGAGTGGTTCCAACTCCAAATACTTCTTGCCAAGGTGGTGTCCTCCCGGTTTGACTCGCACACATAGGAGGAAGCTTCAAGGCTTGAGATTTCAAGAGAAGAGGGAGAAGGAGCTAGAGAAGCAAAGGGACAAAGTTTTCAACCAACAAGCCCATGGTACCTCAAGGGAATGATTCGAGAGTCAAGACCAGCTCCCAGCCATCACTGGTGAGACCGGTGGAAGGGTCGGTCAAACCGGTCACACGGGTCAGACTAGTGGAGGTTGTCGGTCAGACCAGTGAAGGGCGTCGGTTAGACCGATGACCCAGAGACGCCACATGGTTTCTCTTCTTTAGTCCCCATGGTTTGTGATGACAAGTCCACATCGGATCCTGCACCTAAAGATGATGAAGAGCTTGTTGACTACAGTTCTTTGCCCAAACACATGAATTTGGACATCAACGTGATCCATATGTCTATGAAAGGGTATTTTCTCTCGGAGGAGGATGTCATGCATCTCAACTTTGGGCCAAAGGAAGCTAGTTTCCAGAAGCCTAAAGCTAATGAAAATCATCTGAAGGCTTTGTACATGAAGGGACACATCAATGGAAATTCTGTCTCTCGCATGCTGGTGGACAGAGGAGCAATCGTCAACTTGATGTCGTATTCTTTGCTCAAGAAGCTGGGAGGTTCAGATGATGAGCTGATCAAGACCAACATGACTGTCAGCGGTGTTGGAGGAGGCGAGCCAATGGGAGCTAAAGGCATCGTTTCTATGGAGCTCACCGTTGGGAGCAAGACGTTGGCTATGGCATTGTTCATCACTGGGAGACAATGTAACTTTAGTCTCATCCTTGGTCATGTTGGATTCATGCAAATCAGTGTGTGCCTTCTACTTTGCATCAATTCTTAATCCAATGGGTAGGCGACTAGGTAGAGGTTGTTCATGGTGATACATCGGCTTGTGTTGCAGTGGCCGATAGCTCAACTATGGATAATCATGAGAATCTTAAGTGCTTAACTGGTTTAGATTTATCTAATTTAAGGCTTATTGATTCTACCAAAGATGGCTTTGCTACTGTCATCATGAAGTTGATTGTTGATCAGGCTAGAACTTCTGTTTTGATTCGATGGATGCAAATCTGGAGGGTTGCAACAAAGGCAATAGCACTATCAGGCGCATAAGAACGATATGTGTGAGGCCATCGAAGACTTTGATGATTTGAGCAAGTTGGGACAAGGGTTTACGTCGGCCGATCCTTTAGAGGAGGTTGATATTGGTGATGAAACTATACCTAGGCTGACATTTCTAAACAAGAATCTTGATCCTTTATTTAAATACGATTTAATAAATCTATTAAAGGAGTATGTTGATTGCTTTGCATGGAACTACAATGAAATGTCTGGTTTAAGTCGTGAATTAGTTGAGCATCATTTACCTATTAAACCTGGTTTTAGGCCTTCTAAAAAACCTCGTAGAAACTTTAATCCTGATATTTATGACCGAGTGAAAGAGGAAGTCAACCAGTTGCTTGATGCAAGGTTTATTAGGCCTTGTCGTTATGCTGATTGGATCTCAAATATTGTGCCTGTTGAGAAAAAGGAACAAAAAAGCTTCGTGTTTGCATTGATTTTAGAGATCTTAATAGAGCTACTCCTAAAGATGAATATCCTATGCCTATAGCCGATTTTCTTGTTAGTGCTGCATCCGGACATAGAATTCTTAGCTTTCTTGATGGTAATACTGGTTACAGTCAAATCTTTATGGCCGATGAGGACATATCCAAAATGGCTTTCATATGTCTTACTTTTGGTTTGAAAATTGCGGGCGCTACTTATCGAAGGGCTATGAATTTAATCTTTCATGATTTGCTTGGCATAGTAGAGGTTTATGTCAATGATATTGTTGTCAAATTGGTTGGAGATGATTCTCATTTAGCTGATTTAAGACTTGCATTTGAAAAAATGTGTCAGTATAAATTAAAAATCAACCCACTCAAATGTGCTTTTGGTGTATCGTCTCGGAAGTTTTTAGGCTTCATTGTGCATGAGAAAGGCATAGAGATAGATCCTAAGAAGATTGAGGCAATCTGGAATGTTAAAGCACCTACTTGTAAAAAGGATTGGCAAAAGTTCTTGGGCAAGGTAAATTACTTGAGGAGGTTCATTTGTAACTAGTCTGGGAGGTGAATGCTTTTACTTATTTACTTGGGTTGAAAATGATACTGACTTAACTTGGGGGGCAAAGCAACAAGAGGCATATGATGAGATTAAGAGCTATTTGATTTCGCCACCAGTTCTTCAAGCGCCCAAGAGCGGTATTCCTTTCAAGTTATATGTAGCGGCTGAGAAGGATGTCATTGGAAGTGTTTTGACTCAAGAGGCTGGAGGCAAGGAGTACATTGTTGCATATGAGAGTAGGAGATTATTGGACGCCGAAACAAGGTACACTTTTATTGAAAAGTAGTGTTTATCGCTATATCATACGTGTACCAAGTTGAGGCATTATTTATTACCAAGTACTTGCATAGTAGCATGTCAAACCAACATAATTAAATACATGTTGCATAAACCAATTTTAAGTGGTAGAGTCGGCAAATGGGCTTATGCTTTAGTTGAATATGATTTGCATTGTGAACCATTAAGTTCTATGAAAGGTCAAATGGTTGCCGACTTATTGTGGGACATAGAGTAGATAAGCAACTTGATTTGAATGTCAGTTATGCTACTTTTTCTCCATGGAAGTTGCATTTTGATGGATCGGTTTGCAAAGATAGTTGAGTTGTCATTATTTCGCCAAGTGGAACTGTTTTTGAAGCTCTTAATTGATTGGATCATGATTGTACTAACAACCAAACCGAATATGAGGCTCTTCTATTTGGGTTGGAGATTTTGCATGACATGGGAGTAAAACATGTGGAAGCAAATGGAGATTCTTTATTAGTTGTCCAGCAAGTCTCCAAGGTATGTCAATGTTTAAATGGCATTTTAAATGCTTATTGTGATAAATGTTTAGACATCATCACTTGTATGGATGAATTTGTTATCTATCATGTGCCACGAGAGGAAAATCCTAGAGCTAATGCTCTGGCTCAGCAAGCATCTGGTAATAATGTTCGAAAAAGAACTTTTCAAGAAGACAAATCGTTGCTTATGGCCGAGTGTTTTGCTCTGGAGGCACCGGTCAGGCTGACGCAGCCGACCGGTCTAACCGGTGACACCGGTCTGACCGATGTCACCGACCGGTCTGACCGGTCCCCTGGTTCCGGGTCAGCTAACGGCACAGGTCAAACCGATGCCCATAACCGGTCTGACCGGTCCCCTGGTAAAAGGTCCTCCTCAATTTTGTGTGACAAAGATGAGATGGAGGATTGGAGAAAGCCTCTGGTTGATTAGTTGCAGAATCCTAGCAGTTCAGTTGATAGAAAAGTTCGACGATGGGCTCTTAAGTTTGTTCTTGATGACGGTGAATTGTATCATTGGACCGCAGATGATTTTCTCTTAAAGTGTTTGGGTCCTGATGAAGCTAGGTTGGCTATGGCAGAGGTTCATGAAGGTATTTGTGGTACTCATCAATCGACTCCCAAGATGAAGTGGCTTCTCAAACGAGCTTGCTTTTATTGGCCTACCATGATAGTTGATTGTTTTAAGTACTACAAAGGTTGTGAAGAGTGTTAAAAACATGGAGGTGTTCAGTTGGTGCCTACTGCGTTGATGCATCCGATCATTAAGCCTTGGCCGGGGTTTGGATTTCATTGAGAAGATTCATCCTTCGTCGTCAAAGGGGCATTGTTTTGTGATTGTGGCTACTGATTACTTTACCAAGTGACTGAAGCTATTCCTTTGAAGAATATGACACATAGAGAGGTGATTGAATTCATTACTGGGCATATTATACATAGATTTGGCATTCCACAGACTTTGACCACGGATCAAGGAACTTCAATCATATCTAAAGAGGTGTATGAGTTTGTCGATTCTTATGGTATTAAATTACTCAATTCATCTCCATATTATGCTCAAGCCAATGTTCAAGTTGAGTCTAGCAACAAAACTTTGGTGAAGCTTGTCAAGAAGAAGATAGAAGACAATCCTAGAAGATGGCATGAGGTATGATCTGAAGCTTTATGGGCTCATCGTATTTCTAGACATAGTGCTACTAAGGTTACTCCTTTTGAGCTTGTGTATGGTCAAGAGGCCGTTTTGCCCGTTGAGGTAAATCTAGGCGCATCTTGATGTTGAGTCATATTATGCTTTGATGATGGACAATATTGATGAAGTGACCAACAAGTGTATGGAGGCTTTGGAGGAAATTGAAAAGGACAAGAGGAGAGTTGCCAGAGCATACAACAAGAATGTAAAAGCCAAATCTTTTCAGGTAGGTGACTTGGTTTGGAAGACAATTTTACCTATTGGATCTAAGAGTAACAAGTTCGGCAAGTGGTCTCCAAGTTGGGAAGGTCTGTACAATGTTTTCGAGGTTTGTTCTGGTAATTTTACATAATGGAAACTTTGCAAGGACAGTGGCTTCCAAGGGCTCTCAACGGGAGGTACTTGAAAAAATTTCATCCAAGTATCTGGCATGTCGCTTGATAGGATATGGCTGATTTAAAGCAAAAATCGCCCTTAGAGCAAAAAAAGCCGGTGAAGTGTCACATCGACCTTAGAATTATTTTTAGACAGCAAGCTCTAATAAAAATAGGGGGCATATGTTCACACCCAAAATTGGCATAAAGCCGATCGGGCTGACGCCACCTGTCCCTCAACGGTTTGACCGGTAGGGCGTCCTGTAGCCGATCCGGCAACGGCCACACCGGTTTGACCGGTGGACCCCAAGTCCGAGTAGAATTGAGGAGTCCTAGTGAATTTCAAGTTGTAAAAGGATTACTTGCAGGGCAAGACCTCCCCACCCTATAAATATAAAGGGCCACAGCCGTTTGAGGCGGAATCACCCAATTGATCATTAATTTCTACAACTTTTATCTCTCAAACCCTAGAGTTTCCAACCTCATGCTTTATTTGTTTGTCCTGGCGACGATCAGGGACGTTCTGAGTGGCCTTGCCGACGTCAGAGCAACCCTAGGCGCACCACCTCCGACAGGCTCCCTCTCGAGGTGGTGATCATAGGTCTTCACCGCGCCTCTGCAGCCACCAGTCAGACCGGTGCCCCTGACCGGTCAGACCGGTCTGGGCAGGAGCTCAGCGAGTTCAGCGTTTCGATGTTCCGTGCGATTTAGCGCTCGTGTGTGTTGACCAGAAAAGTGTCAAGATACTTTTTGAGCTAGTTCATAATGTTGAGTATGAGAAGACTCCTGGTGGTAAAGAGCCTTGAAGGTTACCATGAGTGCCTCTGGAGATGGGGGGCAAGGGTCATCCACACCCACCGATCAGCGGTCGTCTGAGCCATCTCTAGCCAGACCGGTCAGACTGGTGGAGGTGACCAGTCAGACTGGTGCACTCCCAGGCCGTCCGAGGATGATCAAGCCAAGCCGTCCAGAGATTGGAAATTGGAAGCTTAATGTAGCAAAGAATCAGGGGAGTGGTCCTAAGCCAAAGGTCAATTTTGACATGCTATTTGATAAGTATTCCAAGCAAAAGGCCATTACAAGTGATCGGCCATTAAATAAAGGGTGAGGTCACCTACACACCAAGGAGGGTCGTCTTCACCTCTAATGGTTGCTACAAGACTCAACGGTGAATCATCACAGCAAGGGCAATGCTTTACTCCACCATGGGCGTCATCAAGTTCAAACGCACCCGCCCGATCTATGATGACAATGGAGTAATGTTGGTGCCATATCAACAAGCTTTTCATCCTGGATGGGGTGGACTGAAATCAGCTTTCGACAGGATCCCCAGGCCTATCCAAGACCGATTGGCTCCTCGCCGTTCTGGTCAGACTTACCGACCAGACCGGTCGCTACCAATGGTCAGACCAGTCGCTACCACCATTCAGACTGGTGCGGCCGGGCAGGTAGTGCCACCTCTAGTAAAGCAAGTCTACATGCCAGAGTAAAAGGAGGAGGTGCACAAGATGGAAGTTGATCCAGAGAGAACTACAAGTCAAGATATTATTCAGATTGGGTCAATGGATGTTCACATCGGAGAGGATGGCAAAAGACCGATTGTTTCAAACAATAACGTTGTGACATCAACTCCAGGGGTGTTTACTGCTGCTAATGACCATGAGGCCAGTGGAAGTGGTTCCAACTCCAAATACTTCTTACCAAGGTGGTGTCCTCCCTGTTTGACTCGCACACAAAGGAGAAAGCTTCAACGCCTGAGATTTCAAAAGAAGAAGGAGCTAGAGAAGCAAAGGGACGAAGTTTTCAACCAGTACAGGCCCATGGTACCTCAAGGGAAAAAGTGGAGAGTCAAGACCAGCTCCCAGCTAGCACCGGTCAGATCGGTGGAAGGGTCGGTCACACCGGTCAGACCGGTGGAGGGCGCCGGTCACACCGATGACCCAAATACGCCGCTCGGCTTCTCTTCTTCAGTCCCCATGGTTTGTGATGACAAGTCCACATCGGATCCTGCACCTGAAGACAATGAAGAGCATGTTGACTACAGTTCTTCGCCCGAGCGCATGAATTTGGACATTAACGTGATTCATATGTCTATAGATGGTTATTTGCTCTCGGAGGAGGACGTCGTGCATCTCGACTTTGGGCCAACGGAAGCTATTTTCCAGAAGCCTAGAGCTACTGAAAAATATTTGAAGGCTTTGTACATGAAGGGACACAATCGAATTTATCAATCACATCTACATTTTATCCTCTCAACACCATTTCCAACCTCCATGGTTCTCGTCTCTAGATCTCCACGACTTGAGATGGCGTCCTAGGGTATGCTTGTCGACCTAGGGCACAACGGCAACGTCCACACCCTGACGGGTCCCTCCTAGGCGAGAGTTTCGACGACCTTTACTAGTTTTCTTGTAAACTAGTCATTTTTCGCCACGTAAGTGTGTTGTTTATCTCTTTGCTGGTTTGTTGGTAAACCAAGTCGTTCTCCATCACGTAAGTATGGTAGTTACCCTCCCGAACGCTCGAATTAGGCAAACCCTAGGGCACCGGTCTGACCGGTGCGTTTGACCGGTCTGACCGGTCCGGCGGCATCTTTGCTCTTCACTCCGTTCGCGACCCGCACTCTTAAGTGCTCTTGTGTGTTGGCCCTCAAAGGCGTCAAAAAATTCCTATGTTAAGCCTTCCTAAATTTAAATTACATTTAATATTGCAAACACACTACATATAATACATATAAATTGGAAAATAAAAACTTGTAGCCTTCCTAAACTAATAACAACTATAACTCCTATGTAATAGCCTTCCTAAACTTAAATTACATTTACTATTGCGAATACATTACATGTGATATATATACATTGAAAAAAATGTACCCGCCAGACGCCATCGCCGGCTTCTGTCGGCCTGCCGCAGTACGTGATGCCCCACTCAGGGCGCTCGAGCCCCACATCCGTCGCACCCGACCACCGGAGCCGCGGCGCTCGAGCTACGGCCAACTGCGTCTACCGCGCCCAACCTTTGGTGGAGTCGCGCCCTATCTACGAGACCGTCGCGCCCGAACTCCGACCGCCCGAGCTCCGGGCTGCCGCGAGCCTACGACCTCCCTACCTGTCGCGCGCACGAGATTCGGGCCCACTGCGCAATCTCGGTCGCCTCCCTACCTCGCCCGACCGCCACATCGCCGCCCACGCCACCCGAATCCGCGCACGCGGACCACACCGCCGCCCGCGCCCCATGACTTAACCGACAGAGAGAAGAGAGAAAGAAGGGCAAGAGTAGAGGATAAGCCCCGTACGTTTTGTCTGATGGTTGGACGAAATGTGTGATTTCGTCAGATGGCTAGACGAAAATAGGATCCCACGGATAGGCGTCGTCCGGTCTGCATTATTTCGTCCACTAGTTCGACGAAATTAGATTTTCGTCTACCTGTGCGACAAAATACCCTAATTTCGTCCACTGGATAGACGAAATTAGGATTTCATCTCGTTGGCGGACGGTTGGGTTATATTTTTGAAATTTTGTCAACTGAAGTATAATTTTGAAATTTCGAAAAAAAATATTAAAAAAAGGTCGAGAGTTGTCTATGTACACCCCCACAGAGAGGCCTCAAACTTGAATTTGGGTGCCACCGTTCCTCGTAGGTTGGTTAAATTTTTTTTTTGGTACCTTTTAATAAAAATAAAACTGTTCATAACTACTTATTAAAAAAGACTACATCAACCTATAATAAACTAGGTGTTATATTGAGAAAACAAAAGTACAAATCGTGATGAGGACATGAAACTTAGGCGGTCTAGGTGTACATCTTCACCCTCAACCAAATGATCTAGGCTCGTTCCTAATTCATAGCTACTTATGAAACAGTCACCTTCCGGCAGTACGGTTGCAAGGATCTGTGAGTCTTGCCAAAGCTTTACCTTCGTACCATCCAAAGTTAATATTCAGTTCCCGTACATGGGTGGATATACACATGTGGATGGGGTGGAATGTGGGTGGTTTTTCTACCCACCCCCGACCTCGTTTGGGTAAGCGAGTTTTGGGGTGGAAAAGGCCCAACACCCCCCGACACGCGGAATCTGGCCCGCGCAGGGGCGATTTCTCCGACCAGCCCAAAAACCGTATTCAGCAAAGTGGGGATTGGATTTTGACCCAACCCAATCCCGTCCAACACACGTGAGAAACCCTCCACACATCCGGACACCGGGACGACGTCTCCCTCTCCCTCCCGCAGCATCGCATCTCCTCCTGCGCCGCGGAAGACGACGCCGTCGCCACCTCTCCCTCGTCACGCCAGCAGCGAGCCCGAGCACAGCATAGGTGCGCATCCTCCCCCCCCCCCCCCCCTCTCCTACAGCTCCCATCCCTCCATCTCCTCCACCTCACCCCTCCCTACTCATGTTTTTTGCTAGGGTTCATCAACCATTGGCGGCGGCGGCGGCTACTCCAACTACAACCTCGATTCCAGGTGATTATCCCCCTCCTCCTACCTTCTTGCTATGTTAGATCCCGCGGCTTGTCGGGAGATAGGGGCGGTGGAGGCCGGCGAGCCCAGCTCCATCCTCAGGTGAGCTTCCCCCACTCTTCCTCTTGTCTGTTGCGCCTCTCCGTCGCTCCACTTTTAGCCCCATCCTCGTCGTGGGATTTGGTCATTTGGGGACGAAAGGATGGATGGATGGACTGTGCGGCGGCACCTTGCTGGCCCCGACACTTGGATGCACGGTTCGAATTGTATTTGCTCTGCTCAATCCTGTCCTCAGACAAATCCCGTCTTCATGTAGCAGTCTTGTGCATAGATCGTCCTACTCGTCCAGTGCCTCTTGTATGTAGTCAAACATAGTAAGAAATTAAAGGCATATACTACATTATAGTACAAATGTAAACACAAGTTTCTTACTTTCAGCTGTACTCAGTTTGGTAACTCTTGTCTACCATATTGTATATTCCTCTTCTGAAGAAGAAAGAAGGTTCTCACTAGTTACTTGGGCAGGCTGCCATCATGCTTTCAGCTTTCCTTGATTTGTGTCTTACGAAAGCAAATGAGGAAGAAAGCTACACCGCTGGAATAAGCCATGCTAGTCAATCTCAACTATTCATTTATGTGTACTGATGCTTCCTTTTTTCTGAACAACAATTTCGTGGCTTGGTTAATGCTTTTGTTAGCTTGTAATCTAATTTTTCCCGGACTCCAGATATCACTTTAGCTAAAAGGGTTCTAAGACATGCAGCACTGGCTGTTGTCATGGCACTGAATAATACTAGAATTCAGCACACACACTTCCTAGACTTTAGTAGCCATGAAGCATATGTAGTCTGCTGCCTGTCCTCAAGTCATGAAGCATATGTAGCTCCGCCTATGCCGTGTACAAGGAGTCATCTGCAAATTATCTTTCTTCCCCAAGGAAATATTAAGATTTATTATTTTGGCTCGAAATAGCTTTGGAAAATGTTTACTATTCTACCTATTTAGTGTGATGTAGTCTTTTCTGGATATATTTATGTGAAAACACATCTTGTGCATTGCAGAAAGTCCTGACTCATGTGTAAAAAGAGATGTAAAAAGAAGTATAGATATCTATCAAACTTGAAATTCTGAGGCAAATTTTTATTGACTGTTTCATCTGTACACTGAGCTATAGTTAGCCTTTTTTGATTGACTGTTTACATGTCGTTTGATGTGTGCGCAGGCGCTGAGGAAGGAGCCATTGACGGTGCAGACAAGGAGCGTCCAGTACATCTCCGATCCGGTAAGCTCTCCCTTTCAAAACTCACATTGCACTGCGTGTACTAGCAGCATGCTGCTCCAAGCCAAGCGGTTCAACACAATTTTGTTGCTGAGTTAATTCATAAGAGGTGGCATGTAGGTCATTATATTGATGTATCAGAGGTTGGTGGCCTTGAATTGCATCATAGAATCACCCAGGCAATCTGAAACTGTTGTGTAACCTAGGCAATGTGAAGTATCTGCACTTCTTCCTACATTCTGAATACCTGCACATGCTCCATGATGTCTTGTATAATTTAGTGACTTGCAATTATTTCATTATATATGCAATTCATTTGATAATTTATAAGATAGCCCCCACTTTCAGCAACATGGCAATTGTGATAACCATGGTTCTCGAAAACTGCTCTATAGTTCAATTCCTTATTTTGGCTAATGCTATTACAAATGTTGATTCGTGCTAATTACATTTTACATTTCATAACAGTCTTTTCCTAAAGCAAAGAAGTTCCAGAATAAATGCTTCCCACTTTTTGATGCCCTAGGAGAATTGTATGATGGTATGTACAAATGCTAGATCTTTAGTTTGCTTATATTAAGTAATCTTAAATTTTTAATGGAGCATTTGGTGCAGGACATCTTGCTAAAGGAAACTTGAGCTTCACCTCAGTTGCCCCCACTCAAGTTGATCTCACTCAAGTCAATGGCATTGAGGAAGAAGAAATTGAGGTTGACCCCTATGACCCTTCTCTAAATGATACTTACCTTGACACATTCCCTGCTGTCCAAGATGATGAGGATGATGATGTCAGAATACTTGAGCAACCATCTGGTACTTCATCTGTTACTTCCTTGAGGGACAAAGGAGTTGCTAGTTCAAGAATCAAAGGTACAAGAGCCTTAGGCAAGAAAGTGGAAAGGGTTGGACAGAAAAGGAAACAGGATGGCAAGGTGGTTGAAATGATGGGAAGGTTTCTAGAAAGAAAAGAACAACAAGCTGAAGTTGAAAATACATTCACCATTCCTGCGTGCATCGCTGTTGTGGACGGAATTGAAGATCTTTCAGATGATGAGAAGGTGGATGCCTACGATGTGTTCAAGGATGCGCGGAATCGAGCCATTTTCATGACTGCAAAGGAAGGCACACACCTTAAATGGCTACGTAAGAAGATTCAAAGGTAAACTTTACAACGAACTTCAACATCAGTTATGCCTAATGCAATGGATTTGCACACCTTTTTTAGTCTTCCTTTTTTCACACCATATCTTGCATATATGTCTCTTCACTGCATCATTAGTTTAGAGAGTTACCTTTGTCTTTTGCTTGAAGCTAGCTGTTAAAGTTAGTTCACATATAGTTCCAACTAGTTCTCAGTTTAAAAGTTAATTGGAAAACTGATAACCTGTCAAATTTACGTTCTTTGCTTGCCTATTTTCTTCCTCACAAATTTTTGTATCAAACAAAATTTGTTTGCTCCATTGGAAAATAAATTTTCAGTGCCACTCTTATAATGACTGCAGTGCCTATGGTTCCTCGATCTAGTCTGTCCTTTCATTGTGTAGTACTGTAGTGTGTTTAAGTCTCTGGTAGAGTTAAGTTCATAGGTTTTTGATTAACTGATGGTCACATTAATCTGCTTATGTTCATAATTGTTTGTGCACATTGCATTTCTTGTGATCAGTTTTCAGATTCCCATTTCATTGTAATCGTTACTTGTACAGTCACTGATACTAGATTGTGCATGCCGACTAGTTTTACTTAATTATATAGAAATGAGTTGTCTTACTTTCGCTACTACTACAAGTCTCCACTCATTTGCTTAACATATGCCAACATATATGCATGTGAGATCCGAGGATACCTACTTTGCCCTTCAAATCTGAACATGGGGCATAGTTATTTATATTTGCACTTTAGTTCCATTTACATTGTTTTATCAATAATGAATGTTTTCCTGCGGGAGTGGAGATGTTTGAGGCGCGCAAATGCTTCGGAATTTAAGATGTTGAGGAACATCATGCTTGTGTTGCAGTTTGCACCCAATAATTATTGTATTGTTACAGCTACTTCCAGTTTTCTCTTGAGGCGCACACAAATGCTTCAGAATTTAAGATGATGAGGAATGTCATGCTTGTGTTGCAGTTTGCACCCAATAATTATTGTATTGTTAAACTTAGTAGTGGTATTGATATTTGAATGTCTTCTGTCCTTGGTGAGATAACCGTTCCACATTGTGTATGAAAATGGAAGAATTTTGTATGGAAATGGATGTTTGCACTTTATTACTCCAATTTAATAATTAATACATTGGAGAAAATTATTAGACCCAGCCCACGATCACCAGCCACCCAACCCACGGCCACCAGGGTACCTAATCCACAGCACAGGGGGAATCACCAGACCCAGCCGATGCGTGGGTTTGGTGGGCAGCCGGGGTCACCCCAACCCCCTCGTGGGTTGATTTTGCTGTGGAAGTAATTCTCTCTTTGCCAAACGAAGTCCCATTGTTTTTCGAATCTAGGGCGTCCGCGTCCCTCGTTTCCATTGCAACAACGAAAATACCAGTCTTGCAAACACAGAGAAAGCAACGACAGAGGAGGGGGGGAGAGCAACATCTCCCTGACAGGAACGCACTCCCCCTAACCTGTCTCAAGCTAGGTTGAGTACTAGATTACGAGCCCCAGGTCTCAGGGATTACAAAGCATAGTTTTTACTACAGTTTTCCATAGGAAATACACATCAAACTTTCTGATCGGTTCGCATGGCGTCCACTGACTTTCAGGCGTGCTCTCCTTCAGACGGCCGGGGGTTTCCTATGCTGCGCCAGAAGCCTCTGCGCAATGGCGAGCATCGTCTTCACAACTTCAACCACGCCTCCCTGGACTTCCGCTCTAAGTAGACATGCCCAATATGTCATGAAAGCACAAGCATGTAAAATGATTTCCATAGGAGTTCTGATTACGTTCCTATCAAACACTACTCTGTTTCTGCATATTTCCGTATGGCCCAGCAGGTGGCTGCAAAACCAAAGTGATGGATTGCCTCCCCTTTGGGGAGTAGTGTCTGAATCCATACTCTGTATTGATGTATGTTTCTTGGAGTGCAGTTTGTCCCAAGACAGGGAATTTTTTTTATGTTTTAACCTCTTTTAATCTAAAATTTTAAAACTAACCCCACCCCAACTAAAATTCCAAGTAGCCCTTTTGGTCGCGCCAAGCCTCGTGGTGCGACTAATACTTAGTCACGCCACATGATGTGGCACGACTAATGTCCACGGTGGCGTTGGAAAAAGTCGCATTTGACGTGGCGTAGGGAGTCATGCCACACTGTGTGGCGCGACTCGTACGTGAGTCACGTCACGCGGCGTGACCGGATCGATACACTGCCTAAACTGGGAGTTCCTGATCTCAATTAGCTGTGTTTACTTATTCTTTTTAATTACCAAATGAGCTCCTAAATTTTTGAAACTCGAGGTATATGATCTATAGAGTGCATACGTTCCATTTTAACTATGTGCACTACAAACCATGGTGTATAAAATGAGAAATCTAATTTTGAAATAGCCTAAGTGTTATTAAATCAACACATGGAAAATGTTAGTCTGAAAATAGAGTCAACGAGTCAACTTTGGACATGCTCACATGGCCGAGACTTCTTGAAGAATATCGACGACCCATGGGTCAGCTGGGTTTTACCCAGATCCACCCAAATCATAAATAAAAAGTTTTAATGGATTGGGTTGGGTTTATGATAGGTGGATTGATTGGATTACATGACCCATGAACAGCCCTAGAGGAAATAAAGTATCCCTCTTCCAAATAAATAATATAAAATAGTGAGCTTAACAATAGCACAATCTCCTCATGGGTGCAAAAATACCCATTATAAACAATCAAACATAAAAAATGGCATACTATATCTTGGTCATATAGTGAATGAGTGAAAGAATCAACAGGAAGATATCCACACATATGAAAAATGGAATCTAACATCAGCAAAATTACAGCATAAGATTAACAACAATTGAAACAGGCATATTGCACACCAGATACATATTATTTCATGGAAATATGAGGATATGAGGAGCCAGGTGCATGTATTATCTTACAGAATGGAGGACACTAGCAGATCTAGCTGGCTTCTCTGAGCCTCTTGATCAGGTTATCCAGAGATTTCTTCTTTGGGTTTTGCCGAGCACCCCTTGTTCCAAATGTTGAGAAATAACTCTCTGAGGTATCCCTAAACTTCTCCGAGATGATTGCAACCTTTCTATAATCTAGCTTGTTGTAGCACTTTTCACGGATCACTGGATTTAGGAATGTCTCCGGACTATTGCTCATAAGAAGATTCACCAGCTGTTTTGCCTCCACTAGTGCAGCCTTCATTTCATTTTTCACGGACTCTTGATCAGAGTGCGCGAAAAGGCTGGACATGCCATCTGCAAATGCCTCAAACATTTTGAGATCGATGTCTATACCAGTGACTGCATTAGCATTGAACCTCTTTACTGAATCATTCAAGAAGAGCTCGACAATCCTCTCAGAGATGTGAGCAAGCACTGCCACAAGCACACGGCGAAGCACAGGAAGAGGGAGTATCTGCTGCGCTGTTGACGTGAGCGTCTCGAGGTAGATGATGACCTCATTCGCATACTCATTGCCACCGGGTGGAGGGTCATCAGCCATCCAGTTGACGCCATCAGATTGCCACATGAACTCATCAGCCTTGGCACGCAGTAACCGCAGCAGGAGTGCCTCAGCAGCATCACGTGACCTGCGAAGTGGGAAATCACGCCGACCACGCTCCACAGCACGCAACGGCACACCACACAGTTCGGCAGCATGGCGTGTGAAAAACTCACATGCCCGCTCCATGACTGACATGTTAGCAGCAACCTGCATCGCCTGGGACACACTTAGACCACTGCCTGAATCCACAAGTTTCTGAATTGAGGCATCCACCACCTCAAAGAGGATGCGACAAAGATACTTTTTCACTGCTGCATAGGTGTCCCCACCACCACCATGTGCCATGAAGCTCACAGAATCTTCAATGAATGAACGAACAATGCGGCAAATGTCTGGAACAGTGCATGAGAATGGTGCGACGTATGGGAAAGCTGGGGTGATGTCTGAGCTCTGAATCCCAAATGCAAGCACATTCATTGAGTACTCATACTCCTTCCTCATGAGCATCTGATCAAACTTATCTGCAGCCAGTGCGTCCGCCACCTGCCTACGGCAATCTGCAAGTAGCAAATCATGGTACTTGTCTCTGTGCTTAGACAGAACATCAAGCAGCATCCCTACGGGATAACCATACCGCCGCATTGTGGCAGAAAGCAAAGCAGCATAATCAGTGATGAGAAGCAAGTGGTTTGCTGTCTGCATCCGGGAGAAGTTGTCCTCCATAACAGAGACCATCTTACCCACAGCGGCATCCCAGAGTGCATCTACATCTGGCCGAGATGTGAGCCCACCACCTGTTCTAAACACCTGATCCTCGACAATAAAGAACCCAGCAATCTGCGAGAAGAACACCTGGTGGGACTCAAGGAATGGCGTTGCTGCAATGACGTCGAAGTCTGATGTTAACTGCAGCTTCCTGTTCTCCAGGTAGTACTTCTTGAACTGCTCACCAAGCGCCAGTGTCTGGTGTATATGCATCGCTCGATAGAGCGGGGTAAGGTCAAATGAGGCTGCGGCAGCACCATCCGCTGCGTCAGCTGTTGATGCAGCTGCCGCGAAATCATCGAGGTCACCAACTCCATCGTCATTTAGGGTGATGCACTCCTCCAGTGGGCGGTGCTTGGAGCGGAGCTCCTCCTCGCGCTGCCTGGAGGCAGCCGAGCGACCAATGGCCACCTGGCCGAGGTGCCTCGACGCAGCACGGATGCTGACCATCCAGTCAGAGAATTCCCTGGAGATCTCGCGCTCGGCATGGGCGCGCACCGCAGGGATGACGCTGAGCAGCATGCAACGGAGCGTGGGGAGCGGCAGCGGCTCCGGACCCGAGGCGAGATCACGGTCGATGGCATCGACGGCGCGCAGGGCGAGGTAGAGCCCGTGATTGCCGACCTGGAGGTGGGCGTTAGCGCGCGCCGCGAGCGCGAGCAGCCGTACACAGCGGCGTGAAGAGGCGAGGGCGGAGGAGAGGTTCCCAGCGAGCGAGCGCGCAGCGAGGAAGGACTCGAGCGAGGCGAGCAGCGGGGCCGCCGAGGAGAGGAGCGCGGAGTGGGACGCCGAGAGGGAGCCCTTGAGCGCGTCGGCGTCGGCGAGCAGAGAGCGGAGGTCGTCGACGGCGCGGATAAAGTCGTGGAAGTGGGCGCGGCAGAGCTCCTCGATCTCGGCCTCCCGGTCCCGCGCCGCGGCGCGAAGCGAGGCGAGCAGCGGCTCGGGGCGGCCGCAGGCGAACGCCCGGCGCACGAAGGGGCCGAGGTCCTCCCCCCGCCGCGATGACGACGGAGAGCTACGCGAGGCCGCCTCGGATTGCGCGGAGGCGGACGAGCCGTGTCCGCCGCCCGTCGCACCGGCCGCCGACGGCGGCGCGTCGCCGGGGAGCTTGCGCCGCATCGAGATCTGAGGGAGGGAGGGAGGGAGGGGTAAGCAGATGAGTTTGGGGGCAGCTCAGCAGTTGGCCAGTTGCCGAGTTTGTGCAGAGAGGGGAAAAAATGATTGAAGACTAATCGACGGAACGGAACAGGAGGGGGATGGTCGCAGAAGGTGGGGGTTGCCTGGCTGGAAGTGGGTCCCCGACGGGAACGACTATGGGCCCGTATGTCGGAGGAAGTGAGTGTTAAAAGTAAATTGCTTGCGTGGTGGTGACGGGACGGAGGAAGCGGAGGTGACGGCATACCCCCTCCGTACCATTTAGGGCACGGTTACAGATATGTAAGGGCATCTTATAACCCACAGATGTTGTCTGCGTAATCTCGAAATTAACACACACAGATATAAAGACAGTTCATACAACCCACATACAAAAGTCTGTCTCTAAGTTGTTAATTGTTTTACATGTTAATTGTTTTACATGAGGTTAAGATCAACTACAAAAATATATTTTGTGTATACCATTGTGTGGCTAGTAGTATAAATTTCAGCTCAAAAATCATAGAAGCTAGCTAGAATATTTCTAGTACATATGTTTCCTATAAAAATATCAAAAATGATACTATAGAAATCAAAGAAATCTGGACCATGACGTGGCGCAAGGAGGTCCAAGTTTCCTTGTTGAATTCCTACCCAGACATCTATCCCCGGCGCAGCATGTTCTTCCATTATCTCCATTTTTTTTCTATCAGCTCCGCCTCTCGACGAGACTCGCTCCGGACACTGCTAGCCGTGCGTGCGGGGGAAGGCACGCTCCCGTGCTCGGGCGGCGGGCGTGCTCAGCGGAGCAGTGGGATGCTGGGAGGACTGAGGAGGGAGGCCGGTGGGAGACTCAGTGGCCCACGTGCTCTCGTCTTTGCACAACAAGCTTGCTCCATTGCTATTGATTCGATCTCCCCAACCGATTTGAGCTCCCCCGCCACCAAATCAACCATCACAGGCATCGAATTGAGCTTCACAACCATCAAATCGCGCTTCACAACCACCGAATCGACCTCCGCCACCGTCGATTCGAGGCCTGCTGCCACCAGATGGAGCTGAGGATGCGGAGTTGGAGAGCGTGGCCTCTCCACCACGTCCTCTTCCTCCTCCAGCAAGGGTGATTGAGGCGGAGCTGCAGCGCCGCGACCTCGGCAAGCAGAGCCTTGTGCTCGTCGCGTCATCGGACTCTTGGCGCAGTCACCGCTTCTCCTTGCGTATTCGAGGTGGTCGTGGCTGGATTTCTTCTCCCACGGCCGGATCAGGCGTTTGTGGGCTTGCTGGCAACCGTAGTTTTGGCGGGGGAAGACGTGCACACAGTTGGGGAAGGAGGAGGCGCGTGGGATCCAGCGCACCACGGCGATGTGAGACGACGCCGTCTACAACGCGTCCTCGGGCGTCGACTCCGCCCCTGGGAACGGGACGGAGGCGACGCGCGGGCCGTCGGTTTGAGCAGGAAAGGGGGTTTTTGCAAAGTAGCTACCATACAGACGCCTCTTGCAGACGCGTTGTACGTGCCCTAACCTGTCCACATTAGATATAGCCAAAGGAAATAGATAACGCATCCAACAAGGTTACTACAACATTTATTACTAAATATATTGGGTCCCACGTGTCATGTTTCGATCCTTATCTCATCTTCCCCAACACCCAGCGACTCTGTGAGGCCACGGCCGGCACAGGCATTTGCACCGCACCTCCAACCGGCCAGGCTCCAAGCTAGTGGATCGATGGCGCAGACCTTCGCGCGATAGTGGCTCGACGGCCACGGACCTGCCTGTGCTGTGATCCGGCAGCCGCAGCCCTTCCTGGACGCCGCCGTGGCCGTCGACATGGGAGCAGAGCGCGGGCCTCAAGCTTCGGCGGCGGCAACCTCCTTCATGAGCTCTAGGTTCCGGCCCCTAGCTTCGCTTCCTTTTCTCTCCCGGTGTGGGCGACGTCACCCCTCCTCTTCGTCGTTGGCGGCCACGTCCTTGCTCCTTTCCCATACCGGTTAGAGGGGTGTCATCTGCTTCCCTCGCCGGAGGTCCTCGCACCGGTGGCGAGCTCCGCCCTGGCGCTCCCGGTGGATCGAGGCAAAGGGAAATTCCGGCGAGACGCCGGTGGTGAGCTCCGCCCTAGTGCTCCTGGCTGATCGAGGCGAAGGGGGAAGATGCGCTCTCGAGACCACACGCTTTGAATCGCGTGCCTGTAGCATGTCGTTAGACTTAGTGAGAGCATGTTCTCTCTCCTGCCTTCTCTTTCCTACGTGGATCCTTGTAGAGAGCCTGTAGACATCCATTGTGGGTGCCCTTAGTACGGCATACTCCCTCTAGTACCACTTCAGTAGTCGTTTATGACTAAATTTCGCATACCAAGAAGTCATTAATTAGGGTACTTTTTCATGATCACCCCTAATAAATAGGCTAACAGGTGCACAGTAATCACCAACCTCTTCTTGGCCGATCGGCTAGCGCAAGCTGCGTATCGTCTCCTAGTTATGCAAGGTCGTCAATTTGAGTCCCCCCTCATTGTTTTTTTTTCGGCGCCGCAGTTACTCAGGGGCAAAGACAGAAAAACCAATAGTACATGGCCAGGGCAACTTCTTTTCTGCACTCGGTCTTGCACCCAGGACGACCTCTAAACATGAACCGGAGGGAGTATGATTATGTGAGTAAATGAACGCGCACAGTGTTGGGTGGTAACCGGTAAGACAAGAAGGGAGGGGATGTTGGTGGTTACGGCACGAGAAACGCGGGCATGCTGACAGATGGGTAAAGGAGAAGATAAGTAACCCCTAAAGCACAGAGTTACAAGAATGATAACTTGAAGAAGAAAATAAATCAGACGACAAAGGAGACAAAGATAAGAACACCGCACCACCACCTCAGTAGAAACAAACATAAGGCAACAAGTGCCTGCAAGGAAGGAACACCAATGAGACACACACATCACCGCTTGTCGAAAACCTAGGAAGTAGCAAAGGTCGAATGAAGAGGTCCTGCAAGAAGATGCCCTCAAGAAGGAAGCGACCAAATGCTACTATCGTGTAACGCCCGCGTTTTTAGCTCCTAATAAATCACCTAATAAATCACGCGTGTTTTCAAAACTGCCCAGCTGAGCTCATTTGCCCTTTAAAACCCTGGTCATCGTCTCCCTCTCTCACCCTCGGTGCGCGTGCCGCGAATCCCGCCGGCACCGCCCGCACCCGGCCAGGGCACCCACGCGTGCCTTCCCAACGCCGCGGTCGGCCACCGTGCCGGGAATCCCGCGCATGCCGCGGTCCCGCCGGCCGGTCCGCCTCGCCATCACCGCCATCCCGAAAATCACGCCGACGCCCGGAAATCGTAAAACCCCACAAAAACCCTTCCCCCTAATTTCCTAACCGTTTTTCTAATTTTCTAAACCTTTTCCCCTATTTCTTTTCCTTTCCTTCCTATTTTTCCCTTTTCTTTCCTTCCTTTTCTTTCTTTCCTTCCCTTTTCTCCCTTTCTTTTTCTCCCCTTCTTTTCTTTCCTTTCTTTTTTTCCTTCCCTTCTCTCTTCCTCCTTTCCCGTTCTTCCTCCCGCGGCCGGCCCTGCCTGGCACCGCTGACCCGCGCGCCTGGCGCCTGAGCACGCCGGCCCCTTCCTTCTCCCGCACGCCAGGCTGCCCCCCCCCCCGCACCGGCCGGCCGTCGAGGCATCCCATCCGCCCGGACAAGACGTGACCGCCGGGACCGCCATTACTTCGGGTTGTCACACCGCGGCGTCGCCTCCGCCGGCCGTCCCGCCGCCCGGTCCCGCCGGCCTACCACCCCTCGCGCCACGCGCTTGAAGAGGCCCAACAAGCGCTCGACGACCTCCGCCCCTCGCCCGTGCCGTCCCGTCGCCGGTGGCGGGCCCGACCGCCCCCGAGCCGCCGGCCGGCGGCGACCTCCCCGCCAAAAAATCCCCTCCTCCGAACCGACCTACGCGGCCTATAAAAGGCCGACACCCCTCCTCGCTGCTCCCCACCCCAGCCGCGAGCTTCCAGTAGCGCCCAATCGCACTGCCACACCACCATTTGCGCCGCGGCCACCAATCTCCACCGCCGGCCGCCCCTTGCCGCAGAGGCACCTCCTCAAGCCATCACTAACCAAGGTGAGCACGAGAATAGCAAGCCCTCGCCCCCCTCCTCCTTTTCCCCTGTCCCCGGCCGCCGCCGGCCTCTGGATGCCGCCGCCCGCCGCCAGACCGAGGCGCCCCTGCCTCCCTCCCCTGTTCTGGATCGGGGGAGGAAGAAAGGCACATTTTCCCAAAGCCCCCTGGCTTTCTTTTTATTCCTGAGCCCTTTTCTAACCCTATTCACCTTCTCTCCATATTACTCTAAAATAGTCCCTAGGTTAATAATTAATTGTAAACTACCTACTGTTAAGCCTTAAACAATTCACAACCAGGCCCTTACCAAATTTACATTATCATAATCACACCCCTTTACCATTAGTAGAAATTACTAATAGGTCCTTAGCCCCTATAACCTCTCTTTAACCCGACATTTCATGCACGATTTCATTCCCGATTAATTCCAAATTTCACCACACCTTTCCCAGTAATATCCCCGCCGAACCATACACCAACCCCCCTAGGGCTTATATATTCCCCTCTCCCTTTACTTCCCCTCCTCGAGCTCGGCCGGTAATATGTGTGCTTAATGATTGCTTGCTTTTGTGTGCGCTATAGCCGACGGAGTAGACGAAGGAAGGTACCTCGAGCCGGAGATCGGAGCCGACTACTGCAAGCAGGAGCCCGAGGTCCCGAACGCCGAGCCGGCACTCCCCGAAGACTTCGAAGACGGCAAGTTCAATCTCATCCTTTGATGCATGCTTCTGTCCTAGTTTTATAAATATAACCCTATACCCGTTTTATAAATTGCATATTGTTTTACTGCAAAACATGGTAGGATAGCCACCCTTGATTGCTATGATTGAACCTTGTTTTGGCTTAAATGTTTGCTTTAAACTGTGTGAGTGCTTTCAAAATGTGTGAGTGCTTTAAAAATGAAAAGGGGATATGTTTGGGAAATGAGTAAAGAACTGGGTAGATGGGATGGACGTGTGTGTCAGGAGTATGGGTGAGCTCGTACCTGTGTGGTTGAGCGGGTTGGGAGTTGTCCATCTTGTCAATTAAGGACCGGGTTGCATGACATCTCACTTGACCCAAATCATCGTACAACCACTCGACTGTTGTATGTGGCAACGGCTTAGCATAAACCCCACTAGTTAATCTACTTGCCATCTGGTGTGCGGGTGAGCGGCGGGAGACCAAGGAGTAGGGGTACGCTCTGTGTGAGGTACGCCCTGGTTATGTGGGATAACCCCTTGGGTGCTTCCGTGGTGGCTCGTAGTGTTAGCTAAGGTGGGTAATGGCTTTGATAGGATCCGTACCGGCACTGAGGTGTCGGTGCGATGGTACCCTACTTGTGGGTAAAGATGTACAACCTCTGCAGAGTGTCAAACCTATTCGAATAGCCGTGTCCACGGTATTGGACGAGTCACGGTGTGGTCACAAAAACTAGTGTTTGGGTTTGGGATGCTTTCCGGTGTGAGTTGTTTTCCGGGTGAAGTGTGTGGCTGTGTGCCTGGGCTACGACGGACGGGAAGTCCGGTAGTTCTACAGTGGTTTTCCTAAAACAAGTGAGTCACTTTGGTTGTGAAAATATTTGCGAAAACCTTTTTGAAATAAACCCCTGCATGTGTAAGTTTGCAAAATGAACCTTAACCTGATCCTTGTTATACTCTATGCATGATTCTGCTTATAAGCCCCTCCGTGGGTGGGGTTGGATTTGCTGAGTACGTATGTGCTCACCCTTGTTTTACTAACTATTTTACAGAGGAGGATCCCGATTACATTATCGAAGACGTCGAGTAGGTCGTTGCCCTACACCCAACCGTGCCTGTGTACCCAGGGCCCCTACAGAAAGCTTCCATGGTGTGGTACTCTGAGGAGGCTATGGAAGCCTTTGCTATCGTAGTGTGGTCGTTAGCGTTTGTGTTGTTCCTTGTAGCGTTGGCACTACCGTGCCCTCTGTGTCGCCGTGATGTAAAAGACCGATCCACCTGTTGTAATAAATGTGTTGCCAGCCTCCTGGGACTGGTATTTGTGTCACAATTAGTCACCTCAGATGAGGGGACGCTTCAGGTGGTATCAGAGCCGTAGGTTGGCCGTAGGACATGACCCCTAGGATACGAGACCTCCTCTGGCCCTCTCTAACCTTTCCTTTGCTAAGCTCATGTTTTCCCAAATCCTTACCTTGATCCTTGCCTGATTCCAGATGGCTAACCCCGAATGGAACGGAGGAGTCTATCCCGTCCAGCCTAGCCTCCCTAACCTGCTGCTACTCAGCTTAGAGCGCGTCGGAGTAAGGGATCCGCCGTAGTTCGTCTATCGGGAGTACGAACGCTACGGCACCCTTCGGTGTAAGCTGCTGATCTTCGTGGGAAGAAGCACGCTTTACCCCGACATAGAACCTTGGTTCGTCTCCGCCACTGGGTTTCGCTTCGCCGACACCTACCCCAAGGCTGCTCGGAAGGCCCTGCGACAGCTACGAGTGGTTTATAAGCAGCACCTCAGGAGGACTCCAATGGGATTCTTTCCACTCTCCGGAGGAAGAGGACGCTCGTGGATTGATCGCATGAGAGGACTAGAACGAGAGGAAGAAGACCTAGAAGAGGCAGTTTCCCACCTATCCATCTACCTCAGAGGCCTAGACCACCTTTACCAAGAGCAAGCCCAGCAATTGAAGCAACAGATTGACAGAGCGGAAAGAGCGGAGCAGAGGATAGAACTGGAAAGGATAAAGACAACCATGGCAGAAGTTGAACTACACAACACAAAGCAAGAGTGTCTTAGGGAAAGGGAACGCACTCTATTAGCTCATAAAGCCCTATGGGACGAACTAAAGGAGCATAGAAGCAGAGAAGAAGAGGCTGGAGTAGAGGAAGATGAACCCGAAGAAACTCACTGGGACAAAGGGACCCAGACCGAGGATGAGATACTGGAGCAAGATCTCCCACTGAAGAAGCGCCGCATCCAGCTAGAGGAAGAATCACCATGAGGATAAGACTAGGGTGTTTAGGCTAGAAGTTGAGTTCTAGTAATAATAAGTGTACCCCGAAGAATGTACCCCAACCTTGCTACTAAGTAAAGTTATCCATCTCTTGTACCCCACCACAACCTGTTCAACTCTACCTTTGTTTTCAGATGGCGGAAGATGGATGGACCCAAGGCGTGTGCCAGGAGGAGCTTGGTTTTGCTCGCCTTCTCATCAACTCCCTGGAGCGCCTCGGTATCACTGAGCGCCCTAGGTACTACAGCAGAGAGTACGAGCAGCTCGGCACTCTTCGCTGTAGGGTGGTTCTCCCCGTCGCTAGAAGCAACCGCCACACCAACATCGAGCTGTGTCACGTAACCGCCATAGGGTTTCGACACCGAGACACCTATCCTTTGGCCCTCAGAAAAGCCCTCCGCTACCCGTGCGGATCTACGAGGAACACCTCGTCCCCACACCAATGAGGTACTTCCCTCCCGCCATCAGAACCCCAGTTTGGCAGGCCCGCATGAGAAACCTAGAACGACACCGCCACCAAGAAGACCTGCTGTACCACGTAGTCGCCTATCTTGTCTCCCTAGATAAGCTCTTCGATGACCAGGCCAGGCACTTGAGGGAACAAATCAGTCGGGCCGAGCAAGCTGAAGTCACAGTAAGGATGCACCAAGTCCGAGTGGCTCAAGCTGAAGCAAGGACCGCAGCCGCCATAAGCAGTGAAGTCGTTGCCCAGGAAAGCCTCAGGAGAATCCAGGACCAACGCATGCAAGAATGTACCAACGGCGGAACACCCGTTCCAGCCATTGGAGAAGCTCAAGTCCTGCTGGGAATACCCCTTGTAGGATGGGGAGGAACTATCGAAGTCCCACCAGCACCACCAGCAGTCACCGAACCCCCAACAACGACCTCCGAAGCCGCAGCACAGCCTCAGGAAAACGGAAACCTCGAAGGCGAGAATGATGACGAGCTGCTCATTCCGCTGGAGGAACACTCGACCCCGGAAGATGGCTCTCCTCGCGAGTAGCGTGCCCTAGTGACCCTGACCTAGGGAATGAAGCCGTACTGGTCCAAGTCGCACCCTTAGTCCTTAGTCGTGTAGTGTGTCTGCGTAGTCGGGATGTATCCTCCTCGCTGGTTGTAATAAAAACTTGTTTGTGCTTGCTTGTTTGCTATGTGCTTGTTGTGTGCTTACTGGCAGGAGTAGATCCTGCCTTTTCAAAAAGAAATCCGATATAATCCACTTAAACATCACATAAAACTAGATCTCTTAGAAAACCCGCTTCTTTACAGATGGTTTCCATGTGCCCTGTCAGGACCCACCAAGGCCCCGGCCGATCGGACGCTGAAGGATCGCAAGCCGATCGGAGGGAGCGTCTTCACGACCAGGAAGTTAACCAAAACAAAGATGGAGGAGAGAACGTGGTCCTACCACCGCCACCCCCTCCCATTGACTTGGCACAAGTCTTGGCCAATCAGACTGTCCTGATGGAGGCCATTTTCAACGCCGTCAACCGCCCAAGACCCCGAGTTCTGGGCATGAACGAGAAGCTGATTGAGTTCCTTAGGACTAAGCCGCCCACCTTTGGTGGGTCGGTGAATCCTTTGGATGCTGACGACTAGCTGAGAGCCATCCTGAGGGAACTAGAGCCCTTCAACTGTGAGGACCGCGACAAGGTTCTCTCGGCGGCTCACCGACTCACGGGACGACCCCTAGCTTGGTGGGAGAATTACTGCGCAGCAGCCAAGGATCCTTCCGCCATCACCTGGGATGAATTCGTGGAAGAGTTCCGCCGCTACCACATCCCAGAAGCCACACTGAAGCGGAAGGCGGATGAGTTCCGTGAACTCCGCCAAGGCAACATGTCGGTGGAGGAGTACACATACCAGTTCATAGAGCTAGCACGCTATGCCCCCGAGGAAGTGGACAAAGATTCCAAGAAGCAGGAAATGTTCAAGAAGGGGCTGAGTCCGGAACTGAGGACACTGCTGACCCCTCAGATCTACCCGGACTTCAACACCCTCATGAACATGGCAATACTCACAAAGAGAGCAAGGGCTGAAGAGAAGAAGGAAAACAAGCGCAAGTTTATGGAGCACAAGGCCAAGCAGCAAGAGCGGTCCCAGAGGCCGAGAAACTTTGGACACCCCATGTCCAGGTTCCAAGCTCCCATGCAGTACAGAACCCAATCCCAAGCCACGAGCTCGCAAGCCCCCAGAACCCAGTTCAAGCCCTACAACAACCAGAGTGCCATGAAGCCCCCACGAGAACAACACCGGCCGGATCACCGCCAACAACAACAACGGCTCCCGAGTGTGTTTCAACCGCCGAGAAACCGACACTTCATCGCCAATCGCCCGTATGCCAAAAAGCCAACCACCACCACCTACTCCAACTCGGTGAACGGGCCAAGGCCACTTGTGTCTGGAGCCAACCGCATGCCAGTGCGCAGCAACAATAACTTCAGCAACAACAACAGCAACCAACAGATGAGGCAGCCCAGCAGTCGTATGGACGAGCCCGAGTCAACCACATCAATGCGCAGGAGGTGCAGGAAGCACAAGGCGTAGTGCTCGGTGAGTTCCTGGTCAGCTCAGTCTTGGCTACCATATTATTCGATTCGGGAGCATCGCACTCATTCATATCCTCAAGTTTTGTGGAAGAGCATAGCATACCCACAGTACTACTTAAAGCACCCCTATAAACTCGAACGCCCGGAGGTGACATCAAGTGTCCACTGGGATGCCCCCGGGTAAGGATTATTTTAAGTGGGGTAGAATTCCTAGCAGACCTGGTAGTACTGAAGTCCAAGGGGATAGATGTGATCCTTGGGATGGACTGGTTAAGCCAACACCATGGCCTCATAAGTTGCGCCGATAAAGTAGTGCACCTGACCAACTCAGACGGGATACAAGTGACCTGCCACACCCGAAGACACAGGCCGGACATAATGATTTTCAACATAGAAGCCAAGTCCATAGAAGATGTCCCAGTAGTGCGAGAATACCCAGATGTGTTCCCCGAAGAACTCCTCGGAATGCCACCAGACAGGGATATAGAGTTCGTAATCGACCTTATCCCTGGAACCTCTCCCATAGCCAAGAGACCCTATAGGATGGCAGCCCCTGAGTTGGCAGAATTGAAGAAGCAACTAGCAGAACTCCAGCGAAGTGGGTTCATCAGACCGAGCTCATCACCATGGGGAGCCCCAGTGCTTTTCGTGGAAAAGAAGGATAAGAGCATGAGGATGTGCGTGGACTATCGCTCGCTGAACGAGGTCACTATAAAAAACAAGTACCCTCTCCCCGAATAGATGACCCGTTTGACCACCGAAGGGAGCCAAGTATTTCTCGAAGGTGGATCTAAGGTCGGGGTACCACCGACTCAAGATTAGGGAAAGTGATATCCCCAAGACTGCCTTTGTCACTCGCTACTGGCAGTATGAGTTCACCGTGATGTCCTTTGGACTCACCAATGCACCAGCATACTTTATGAACCTCATGAATAAGGTGTTCATGGAAGAGCTGGACAAGTTTGTCGTAGTCTTCATTGACGACATACTTGTTTACTCCAAGAGCGTGGAGGAGCACGAGCAGCATCTTCGAGTAGTGCTGGGGAAATTGAGGGCACACAAGTTGTACGCCAAGTTCATCAAGTGTGAATTTTGGCTGGAGAAAATATCCTTCCTTGGGCATATTCTGACTGTAGAAGGAGTAGCTGTAGATCCCGGGAAAGTTGAGACAGTCTCCAACTGGCAGCAACCGACCAACGTGAGCGAGATTAGAAGTTTCCTTGGTTTAGCAGGGTACTACCGGAGGTTTATTGAAGGATTCTCCAAGATTGCCCTGCCCATGACAGAATTGCTCAAGAAAGAGAAGAAGTTCAACTGGACCGAGTCCTGTGAGAAAAGTTTCCAAGAATTGAAGAGAAGATTGACCTCAGCCCCAGTGCTGACCCTGCCAGACATCCAACGGGACTTTGTCGTGTATTGTGACGCCTCCCGACAAGGGTTGGGATGTGTTCTCATGCAAGATGGGAAGGTAGTGGCATATGCCTCCCATCAGCTCAAGCCCCATGAGCAGAATTATCCCACCCATGATCTGGAGTTTGCAGCCGTAGTGCATGCCCTGAAGATCTGGAGACACTACCTGATTGGGAACAAGTGTGAAATCTACACAGACCACAAGAGTCTAAAATACATCTTCACCCAGCCCGACCTAAACCTAAGGCAAAGGAGGTGGCTGGAGTTGGTTAAAGACTATAACCTAGAGATTCACTACCACCCAGGGAAGGCAAATGTAGTAGCAGACGCCCTGAGCTGGAAATCCTACGAGAAGGCAGCACCCAAGAGTGCCCAGCTGCAAGAGGAGATGGCGCGACTCAACGTGCACATTGTCCCCCAAGGCTACGTCCGCCAGCTGAGTGTTCAGCCTACCCTAGAGGAGAAGATCCGGAAGGCCCAAGAAACCGATGAGAATCTAATGAAGATCCGCAAGCATACCGGAGAGAACAAGGCCCCTGATTTCAGAGTAGATGACCAAGGCACCCTGTGGTACAAAAATAGGATATGTGTGCCTGAAGGTGGAGATTTTCGACAGACCATCATGGATGAGGAACACAACTCGGCATATTCCATTCACCCAGGATCCACCAAGATGTACATGGACTTAAAACAGAAGTATTGGTGGAATGGGATGAAAGCAGATATTGCCCGATTCGTCGCCCACTGTGATACTTGTCAGAGGATCAAAGCCGAACATCAGAAGCCCGCAGGACTGTTGCAGCCTTTACCAATCCCGGTATGGAAATGGGACGAGATAGGTATGGATTTCGTAGTAGGGTTGCCAAGAACTCAGAAGGGACATGACTCCATATGGGTGATCGTGGACCGACTCACTAAAGTCGCTCACTTTCTACCCGTACGGACCACCTATGGCGGAGAGAAGTTGGCAAAACTCTACATAGAGAATATAGTAAAGCTGCATGGAGTGCCTAGCAGAATAGTCTCGGATAGAGGGACCCAGTTCACCTCTAGGTTCTGAAAAAGCCTGCACAAAGCCATGAGTACCAAGCTAGATTTCAGCTTAGCGTACCACCCGCAGATAGACGGACAGACCGAAAGGGTGAATCAAATTTTGGAAGATATGTTGAGAGCATGCGTCCTCACCTATGGCAAAGATTGGGAGCAGAGCCTGCCATATGCAGAATTTTCCTACAACAACGGCTACCAAGCAAGTCTGGGAATGTCGCCATTCGAAGCACTATACGGGAGAAAATGTAGGACACCCCTGATGTGGTCAGAAGTAGGAGAGCGTGCCCTGGTTGGGCCCGCACTTATAAAGGAAGCCGAAGAGCGAGTAGCCGATATCCGAGAAAAGTTGAGAGCCGCCCAATCCCGACAGAAAAGCTATGCAGACAAGAAGAGGCGTGAAGCAAGCTTCAATCCGGGAGATTTCGTTTACCTCAAGGTTTCACCTATCCGAGGGACTCGGAGATTTCAAGTGCACGGAAAATTGGCCCCTCAATACATCGGACCGTATAAAGTACTAAAGAGGGTCGGAGCAGTGGCATACCGGTTGGAGCTACCCAAAGAAATGTCAGATATACACCCAGTGTTTCATATCTCCCAGCTACGCAGATGCCTGAAAGTCCTTGAAGAAAAGCGAGTACCGGTAGAAACCATCGATCTACAGCCAGACCTTAGGTACCAGGAGGTGCCCGTCAAGATTTTGGACACAGTGGTCAAGCGGACGAGAACATCAGAAGTACGGGTGTCCAGAGTCCAATGGAGCAGACCCAGAGCGGAAGAAGTCACGTGGGAACGAGAGGACGCGTTGAAGAAGGAGTTTCCCCACCTGTTCGAAACTCAGCCGAATCTCGAGGGCGAGATTCATTTTAAGTGGGGTAGGTTTGTAACGCCTGTGTTTTTAGCTCCTAATAAATCACCTAATAAATCACGTGTGTTTTCAAAACTGCCCAGCTGAGCTCATTTGCCCTTCAAAACCCTGGTCACCGTCCCCTCTCTCACCCTCGGCGCGCGTGCCGCGAATCCCGCCGGCACCGCCCGCACCCGGGCAAGCACCCACGCGTGCCTTCCCAACGCCGCGGTCGGCCACCGTGCCGGGAATCCCACGCACGCCGTTGTCCCGCCGGCCGGTCCACCTCGCCATCACCGCCGTCCCGAAAATCACGCCGACGCCCGGAAATCGTAAAACCCTGCAAAAACCCTTCTCCCTAATTTCTTAACCGTTTTTCTAATTTTCTAAACCTTTTCCCTATTTCTTTTCCTTTCATTTCTATTTTCCCTTTTCTTTCCTTCCTTTTCTTTCCTTCCTTCCCTTTTCTCCCTTTCTTTTTCTCCCCTTCTTTTCTTTCCTTTCTTTTTTCCTTCCCTTCTCTCTTCCTCCTTTCCCCTTCTTCCTCCCACGGCCGGCCCTGCTTGGCACCGCTGACCCGCGCGCCTGGCGCCTGAGCACGCCGGCCCCTTCCTTCTCCCCGCACGCCGGGCCGCTCCCCCCGCACCGGGCCGGCCGTCGAGGCATCCCATCCGCCGGGACAAGACATGACCCCGCGGGACCGCCATTACTTCGGGTTGTCACACCGCGGCGTCGCCGCCGCCGGCCGTCCCGCCGGCCGGTCCCCGCCGGCCTACCACCCCCGCGCCACGCGCTTGAAGAGACCCAACAACCGCTCGATGACCTCCGCCCCTACCCGTGCCGCCCCGTCGCCGGCGGCCGGGCCCGGCCGGCCCCTAGAGCTGCCCGCCGGCGACCTCCCCACCAAAAAATCCCCTCCTCCGAACCGACCTACGCGGCCTATAAAAGGTCGGCACCCCTCCTCGCCGGTCCCCACCCCATCCGCGAGCTTCCAGTAGCGCCCAATCGCACTGCCACACCACCATTTGCGCCGCCGCCACCAATCTCCACCGCCGGCCGCCCCTTGCCGCGGAGGCACCTCCTCAAGCCATCACTGACCAAGGTGAGCACGAGAATAGCAAGCCCTCGCCCCCCTCCTCCTTTTCCCCTGTCCCCGGCCGCCGCCGGCCCCTGGATGCCGCCGCCCGCCGCCGGACCGAGGCGCCCCTGCCTCCCTCCCCTGTTCTGGATCGGGGGAGGAAGAAAGGCACATTTGCCCAAAGCCCCCTGGCTTTCTTTTTATTCCCGAGCCCTTTTCTAAACCTATTCACCTTCTCTCCCTATTACTCCAAAATAGTCCCTAGGTTAATAATTAATTGTAAACTACCTACTGTTAAGCCTTAAACAATTCACAACCAGGCCCTTACCAAATTTACATTATCATAATCACACCCCTTTACCATTAGTAGAAATTACTAATAGGTCCTTAACCCCTATAACCTCTCTTTAACCTGACATTTCATGCACGATTTCATTCCCGATTAATTCCAAATTTCACCACACCTTTCCCAGTAATATCCCTGCCGAACCATACACCAACCCCCCTAGGGCTTATATATTCCCCTCTCCCTTTATTTCCCCTCCTCGAGCTCGGCCGGTAATATGTGTGCTTAATGATTGCTTGCTTGTGTGTGCGCTATAGCCGACGGAGTAGACGAAGGAAGGTACCTCGAGCCGGAGATCGGAGCCGACTACTGCAAGCAGGAGCCCGAGGTCCCGAACGCTGAGCCGGCACTCCCCGAAGACTTCGAAGACGGCAAGTTCAATCTCATCCTTTGATGCATGCTTCTGTCCTAGTTTTATAAATATAACCCTATACCCGTTTTATAAATTGCATATTGTTTTACTGCAAAACATGGTAGGATAGCCACCCTTGATTGCTATGATTGAACCTTGTTTTGGCTTAAATGTTTGCTTTAAACTGTGTGAGTGCTTTCAAAATGTGTGAGTGATTTAAAAATGAAAAGGGGATATGTTTGGGAAATGAGTAAAGAACTGGGTAGACGGGATGGACATGTGTGTCAGGAGTATGGGTGAGCTCATACCTGTGTGGTTGAGCGGGTTGGGAGTTGTCCATCTTGTCAATTAAGGATCGGGTTGCGTGACATCTCACCTGACCCAAATCATCGTACAACCATTCGACCGTTGTATGTGGGATAACCCCTTGGGTGCTTCCGTGGTGGCTCGTAGTGTTAGCTAAGGTGGGTAATGGCTTTGATAGGATCCGTACCGGCACTGAGGTGTCCGTGCGACGGTACCCTACTTGTGGGTAAAGATGTACAACCTCTGCAGAGTGTCAAACCTATTCGAATAGCCGTGTCCACGGTATTGGACGAGTCACGGTGTGGTCACAAAAACTAGTGTTTGGGTTTGGGATGCTTTCCGGTGTGAGTTGTTTTCCGGGTGAAGTGTGTGGCTGTGTGCCTGGGCTACGACGGACGGGAAGTCCGGTAGTTCTACAATGGTTTTCCTAAAACAAGTGAGTCACTTTGGTTGTGAAAATGTTTGCGAAAACCTTTTTGAAATAAACCCCTGCATGTGTAAGTTTGCAAAATGAACCTTAACCTGATCCTTGTTATACTCTATGCATGATTCTACTTATAAGCCCCTCCGTGGGTGGGGTTGGATTTGCTGAGTACGTATGTGCTCACCCTTGTTTTACTAACTATTTTACAGAGGAGGATCCCGATTACATTCCCGAAGACGTCGAGTAGGTCATTGCCCTACACCCAACCGTGCCTGTGTACCCAGGGCCCCTACAGAAAGCTTCCATGGTGTTGTACTCTGAGGATGCTATGGAATCCTTTGCTATCGTAGTGTGGTCGTTAGCGATTGTGTTGTTCCTTGTAGCGTTGGCACTACCGTGCCCGCTGTGTCGCCGTGATGTAAAAGACTGATCCACCTGTTGTAATAAATGTGTTGCCAGCCTCCTGGGACTGGTATTTGTGTCACATTTAGTCACCTCAGATGAGGGGACGCTTCATATCGTCTGCCCACCCACGAAGGAGCAGGTCAAGTCTTCACCTTGCAGGCCAAAAGGATTTGGAGGGAGTAAAATGCGCAGACGGTTCTCAAACTTGTGTTGCTATGTCATCCCGGTCCACGAACTCACAAAGTGTGTCACTGAGGTCCTTAAACGTTGTTTGGGTCTCACTGCAGGTCGAAATGGGCCTACACCCACGACCCATAACGACGTGGCATACTTATGTGGCACTCTCCCCCCTCGCGCAGCTCTTCCCTTTGCTCCCATCTGTCGGCATGGCCACGCCTCTCCCGATGCACTCTGAGGGTCGTGTAGCACTCCACCTTCTCGTCGTCATTGTCGTCCATGGGTGGAGGCGGAGTAGTGAGGACTAGAGCGTTCGAGGACTAGTGGACGGTCGCTCCTTGGTGTGATGAGTGATTGACAACATGGTGTGGACGACTCTTGGCTGAGTATTCCAGATGCAAGTTGCGGCTTGATTTGCGTTGGTGCAGGTGAAGAACAGATGCGAAAGGTCTTAACCTTGCGGGGCCTCCGAGGAGTGCAGAGACAAGTATGCTCGTCTCGATGGACCCAGTGGCCGAACGGGATCAAGTGCGGGTCGCATGGTGGCAAGAAAAGCAAGACAAAGTCATGGACTGGAGCTGGTGCAGGGTAGCGGCTCACGACCGGAGTATGCACGCGTAGTTTGCAGCGGTTCACCACAAATTTGTTGGCTTACTTGGTTGAGCGACGAAACCAAGACCGGAGGCTCGGCGGGCGGAGACCGAATCCGAGCGCGCCTAGAAGCTTCGATGTTGGGGGACACACGACGGGATCGCGGGGCTTGCGTCGGTAGGACACAAACTGTGGTGAAGGCGTGGCCGCCCGATGAAGAATTTTCACTTGTGACGGCCTAGGTTTTTAATTAGTGTTATTTGCACAAATTAACTCCTTATACTAAGTCAACAATCATTGGTAGTCAAAACCCTAGTTAAACCTTGATCAAACCCCTCAAAACTTTGGTCAAAAACCCTGTGTGTCATACCGTTCTAGAACTTTTGCCAGGTTCTCCAAAAATCATCTAAACACTTCAAAATCTCCAAATACAAAAGTTATGCAATTTTTCATGGGACACAACTTTTCTACTGAGTGGCATTCTAAATTTTGAGTGGAAGATGCCCAAAACCTTGGTCGAAGCCCTGCTGCACAGTGCTGTCGTGCCGAGATTTCTGCAAACTTCAATGCGTTCTCACAGCCAAACTAGGAACTTTTTGATATGTCTCCCTTTGTAAAAGTTGTAGTGCCTTGATTCCTCTACAACTTTGCTATTGGCATATTTTGAACTTTTATTCTACATTCTTGTACAACTTTCCAGAGCGCCACCCACGCGTCGGCCGCCACCCAGTTTTCACGCGTCATCAGGGCTCGCACGCCGAGACCACAAGGTAGCCACACGCGTGCGTGGGAACCTTGGTCGTGCCCTGGTCCCTAGTACCCCCTCGACGGTAGCAATACGCCAAGGTGCCACGTGCCGGTGCCGGCGTCAGACCCCCTACTCGTGAGCTTGCCGCCGGCCTCTCCAGGTCCCCCTCCCACGTACCCTTGCCTTCGCGACTAAGACCTGGAGCCAGAGCCACCGCTGCTGCTCCTCCTTGTTTCGTCGGGCGCCATGAACGCCACCGCAGTAGAGCTCCCCTCTCCGCTCACCTCCACCGCCTAGCAGCAGCTCCTGCGCCTCCCCTAACTCTACTCGAGCTCCCCACCCTGCTTGTTTCCCAAGTTGAGCCATCCCCTCGTCGGAGCAGAGCTTGCAACAGTCGCTGCCACTGGGCGCCACCGAGTGAGGACCATCTGTGGTTCGAGGACCAGTGGATGGTCGCTTCCTGGTGTGATGAGTGATTGACAACGTTGTGTGGACTGATTCTTGGCTAAGTATTGCAAGTGCAGGTTGTGACTTGACTGGTGTTGGTGCAGGTGAAGAACAAGCACGAAAGGTCATTGCCGGTGAGTCCTCCAGGTGTGGAGAAGACAAGTAGGCTTGGTTCGAGGGACCCAGTGGCCAGCGGGGTCAAGTTCGGGCCGCATGGTGGCCAGAACAGCACGATGAAGTCATGGACGGCTTCTTGGTTGAGCCTCAAAACCAAGGTCAAGCAGGGACTACGTGGGAGCCGAGTCATGAGTGGTGATTGGCAGAGGATACACCGAGTTCGTAGGGTTTCCGGTGGTTCACTAGAAAATCATTGGGTTCCTTGGTTGATCCACAAAGCCAAGATCGAAGAACCGAAGACGGAGGTGCAGCAGCTCCAGACCGGCCTGACCGGTGGGTACCGATCTGACCGGTGAGGAGCACCAGTCAGACCAGTGTGTGACGACGCAGTCCAGAGACTTCGAAGCGGAGGACACGTGTCGGGATCGCAAGGCTTGCGTCGAGGCTAAGCAAGTTTTCGGTCGCCGGGCATCCGTCCGATGGAGCGATGACAAAGATTTCCAAATTCGCCCTCGAGGGGCATGTATCCCTAGTTAGCTAGTAAGGGTATTTTAGACTTTCAGTTGCCTTCATATAACTCAAGTGGTGAGAGGATGGTAGCCATCTCTTGGAACCCTTGCTCATTTTGTTTTGCTATTTTCGTCTTCCTTTTTCCTTGGGAATTTCTAGGACTAGCTTTAGAGCTTCATGGTGAGATCTTGTGAGAGGGTAGGATGATCGGGCGGAAGCTAGACCTTGTATGAACCTTCGTGGTATGTATAGATGATTGGACATGGTTCCTCAAGGCTTGTTTGAGTTCTTCCCGGTTTTCCTTTTTGGTGATTTTCGGAGCCTTTTCTTGGCGATTTTCTTGAGGTGGTTTTGAGACCTTTCTCTTTGGGATTTGGTGGGGGATGTATACATGAACCCTTTGTGGTTCTTTTCCCTTTGATTCCCCTCCCAAATACGTGAGTAAAAGGGCTCATTTTTGGGTTTTTTGTTGTCCTAGGATTAGTGGTGTTCTTGGCAGAAATCCTTTGATTCCTCTTGATTCAACGAGTTTTGGTGGACCACAACTGAAATATGGAGTGCCCATGAGGTATTCCTACTATCCCCAATGTCTTGTGCGAATCGGTGGAGCGAATCGGGAGATCTAGGGTTGGATTTGGAGGAGTTGACCCGCGGGCTCTGTTCATCCTGAGCTGCCCAGGCATCACCGGTCTGACAGGTGCTCTTGACTGGTCTGACCGGTGTGAGCCCTTTGTGGGATTTGTCTCAGGTGCATTGCTTGGTTCGTGTGTCTTTGGGTTGTGTTGTTTCTGGTCAGTTCTTGGCCGATTTGGAGATGTTTTGCTTGTCTTTGTGAAGGGTTCTTCTTCCATGTAGGTTGTGTTTTGGGGGTGTTTCTGTTTCAGGACCTAGAGAGGTCACTGAGGCTCTCCGGAACATTTGTTGTGCGGCTCCTGTAGCCACCGGCCTGGCCGGCTCTATCCACCGGTCTGACCAGCGCAGGCCATCGGTCTGACCGGTGTAGCAAAAGCAGCAAGCCATGCAAGTTTCCGCTGTGTGTGTTCGTGAGTTTTGGTTCTGAAGGTTGTGTGTTGGTTCCTAGGACCAGTAGCACTCTAGTGGCTACATGGTCTTGGCCAAATTGAGTAGTTGAGTGGAGACATGTGTTGGAAGTCGTGTTCATCTTGTTGGAGCCTCTATCTCTTTCGAGAAGAATTTTTATCGGCTCCCATTCACTCCCCCCCCCTATGGTTTGCCGTTTCGGTCCTTCAAGTGGTATCAGAGTCGGTTACGGGTCTTGATCGACTCTAACCAGTCAATATCCAAGGATGGCGTACCAGGAACGGGGTTCGGGTCCTCCACACTTCGATGGCAAAAACTACCAGATTTGGAGTAAGCGGATGGTGGCTTTCCTTCGCGGTAAGGGTCAGATCCTTTGGGATGTCACGATGGACACAGCTTATGTCAATCCGATGAACTTCCTTGTTCCAGGATTGAGGGACATGTTCGACGCCAACAATAAGGCGGTCGACTACTTGTTTCGTGCTCTATGTCAATCCGAATTCGATTGGGTGCATACAGAGAACTTGGCTTGTAGAATTTGGACATAGTTGAAGGAAGCTCATGTAGGAAATGCTCAGGTTCAGGCTCGGATATATGCAACTCACCGGAGAGAGTACGAGAACTTCACTCATCTCCCCGGTGAGTCCATCGATGCCTTGTTCCAGCAGTTTACGGTTGTGGTGAACAACATGAGGGCCATTGTGGAGGTGCTCCTGTACGATGATCATGATAGAGCCGTCAAGCTCTTGCACTCATTTGATCATACGATTTGGGGTGGAAAGTTCGAGGCCATTGTAGAGTCTAAGAAGTATGACCTTTTGACTGTGAATGAGTTATTCTCGAAGCTCAAGTCGGCTGAGGAGGATCAGGGTATGACAACATAGATCGAGGGCCCAACTGACTCTCATAGTCTCGCCCTCATCGGTGGCTCGAAAGGAAAATCTAATGCTAACCCATCCACCAGGATGTTCTCTTTGTCCTCTTTGATGTCTTTGCCAGATGAGGAGTTCGACGCGCTTGGAGAGGACGAGCTGGCGCTGCTGACCAGGCGGTTCGAGAGGATGCATGAGAACTGGGTGAACACGAGGACATGCTTCCAGTGCGGCAAGCCAGGACACTTCGTCGCCGACAGCCCCGAGAAGGTTGAGAATAAGGATGACTACAAGCACAAGTCGAGAACAGATGGCAAGTATCGATCAAGGCGCGACCACAAGTACAAGCACAAGGACAAGCGACGAGCGAGGAAGAAGGAGGTCTGAGGTAAGGCCCGAGCGATGGTTGGAGCGAGCGACGTCGACTCTAGTTTCGCGTACTCCACCTCAAGCTTGACTAGCAGTGAAGATGAAGGTGATCAGCGCAAAGGCAGGAAGTCATCCAAGAACCTGAGTGGGCTGATCTGCTTCGCTAGAGATGGATTTTGCACCATGGTGCTTAGCTCCGACAGCAAGAAGAGTCACCATAGCGACTCAGAGTCCGACTCTGAGGATGAGGTACGTGACAAGCTTCCCTTCTTGCGTCAGGAGAATGAACGGCTTGGCTTGTTGCTTGATAACCGTGATGATATGCTTAGAGAGGCTAAGAAGATGAGGAGGAGCTTAGGGCCTCACTTGAGGATGCTAGGACTAGAGTGGCTGAGCTAGAAACACAAAACCTAGATGCTAAGCTTGAAATTGATACGCTTAAAGCTTCACCTGTTGTTTCTGATGAGGTTGATTGTGCTGATTGCTCTATTTTCCTAGCTAATCTTTGTATGTTGAAGGAAAAGCATGCCTCCAAGTGTGAGGAACTAGATGTGCTTAGGGTTGAAGTGGCTGAGCTTAAATCTAGATCTGCTTTGCTTGGTGCTTGCACTTCTTGCCCTGTATTGCATAAGAAAAATGATTAGATGCATGCTTACACTGTTTCTCTTGAGGCTAAGCTAAAAGAACCTATTCCCACTTGTTTCTCTACATGTGAAGTACATGCTTTGAAAAATTTGGAACTTGCACATTATGTGGATCGCTTGCAGGTTGAGAACGATGAGTTGAGGAAAATGATGGGTTGTTTGTCGGGTCATGGACCGCAGCTTAGGATGATGATTGAGGCATATAAGCACTATGATGGGCAAGCGCTTGGTTCGGAGAAAGTTGAAGAGTCTAGTGGTGAGGGAGGAGAGAAGATTGGTGATATTCAAGCTCCACCAAAAACATTTCACAAAAATGCCTATGCTCCTAAACCCAACCCATTGAGAAACAAACTCGATACAACCCCAGATCCTCCCATATTCCCACACTCCACAAACGATTTCCAAAAACCCATAAAGTACAAGAGCAACTTGGGGAATGAGTCCATGGTGAAGGACCGATACGGCGAACCAGAGAGGGGGGGAGTGAATGGGAGCCGATAAAAATTCTTCTCGAAGGAGATGGAAACTCCTACAAGATGAACACGGCTTCCAACACACGTCTCTGACTCACTACCCAAGTTGGCCAAGCCCACGTAGCCACTGGAGTGCCACTGGACCTAGGAACCAACACACAACCTTCCGACCCGAGAACGCAGCGGAACACCAAACCTCGAGTCTACAGACCCACATCGGTCAGACCGGTGAGCACCACCGGTCACCGGTCCCTGCTGGTGAGATTGAGCAACTTTCACTAAGTGGCTCTACACCGGTCAGACCGGTGAGACACACCGGTCAGACCAATCGCAGCCTGAAAGCCCCCAAGGCACCAAACAGGTCAACCGACCACCAAACTGACCCAAACTCGAAACAGCAGCAACACAGGACAACAGCGAACACACCAAGACGTTCACCCGAGCAAAATCCCACCGAAGGTTGCACCGGTCAGATCGGTAAAGAGCACCGGTCAGACCGGTGTAGCCTAGGCAGCTCGGGATGAACAGCACCCGCGGGTCAACTCCCCCAAATCCAAACCTCGATCTCCCGAATCGCTCCAAGGACTTGAACAAGACTTTGGGGATATTAGGAACACCTCATGAGGAGTCCATAGCCAAGTTTAATCCCACCAAAACTCGTCCAAAAAGGAGGAATAAAGGAAATCCCGCCAAGAGCACTTCCAACCCAAGAACTCAAGAAACCACAAAATCGAGCACCTTTACTCACGGATTTGGGAGGGGAATCACAGCCCAAAGAACCACGAAGGGTTCCCACAAATTTCCCCCATCAAATCCCCAAGAGAAAGGTCCCGAAAACAACCCAAAGAAATCACCAAGAGAGGGATCCGAAAATCACCACCAAGAACAACCGGGGAAAACACATCCAAACCTTGAGGAACCACGCCGAATCATCTATACATGAAACAAAGGTTCATACAAGGTCTAGCAAGCCGCCCGATCATCCATCCCTCTCAACAAGATCTCTCCATGAAGCTCTCTTGCTAGTCCTATGGAAAACCTAAGAAAAATAGGAAGGAAAAATGGGAAAACAAATGAGCTAGGGTTCCAAGCGTTGGCTGCCATCCTCTCACCTCTTGGGTTATATGGAGGCAACCGGAAGTCTAAAATGCCCTTTCCTAATAACTAGGGATACAAGCCCCTAAAGGGCGGATTTGGAAGTCTTCATGTCTTCACCATCGGACGGATGCCCGACGACCGCACCCTGCGTAGCCTCGACGCAAGCCATGCGATCCCGACGCGTGTCCTCCGCTTCGAAGTCTCGGACCGCGTCGTCGCACACCGGTCGGACCGGTGCACCTCACCGGCCGACCGGTCCCCACCGGTCGACCGGTCGGACCCACCGGTCGGACTCGTGCGGCGCCGGGCAGAAGAAGACCGTCTTCGGTTCTTCGGTCTTGGCTTTGTGGATCAACCAAGGAACCCGGTGGTTTTTCGGTGAGCCACCGAAACCCCGCGAACTCGGTGTAGCCTCCGCCAATCTCCACTCATGACTCGGCTCCCATGTAGTCCCGGCTCGACCTTGGTTTTGAGGCTCAACCAAGAAACTCGTCCATGACTTCATCTTCTTGTTCATGCCACCATGCGGCTCGCACTTGACCCCGCCGGCCACCGGTCCCTCGAACGAAGCCTACTTGTCTTCTCCACACCCGGAGGCCTCACCGGCGACGACCTTTTGCGCTTGTTCTTCACCCGCGCCAACACCGTCAAGCCGCAACCCGCACCCGCAATACTTAGCCAAGAATCGGTCCACACAACGTTGTCAATCACTCATCACACAAGGAAGCGACCATCCACCGGTCCTCGAACCACACATGGTCCTCAATCTCCCCCTTGATGAGTGCATTGACAACACCCACACGAAAGTAACAAGAGAGAAAAGAAAAAGAAAAGAAACGAACAAAAAGAAACTCCAACAAGCGATCGAAAGCCAAACAAAGGCAAAGAGCAAGATCACTTGAAGAAGACAAATCTCGGACCCCTTAGGTAAGGGCAACGGCTCGGCACATCCGAGACAAAGCAAAGCTCAAGCAAAGAGCGCAAACCACCGAATCAAAGCTCGAACAACCACAAAGACCTCCCCCTGCACACATGCAAGCTCCCCCTGAACCAATGCACCCCCTGGACGAATGCATGCAAGACACCCCTTGAAACAGGGCAGCTGCAACAACTCAGCCCTGACCGGTCAGACCGGTCAACACCACCGGTCAGACCGGTGTGCAACATGTGAACAGAAACAACACTCACACCGGTCAGACCGGTGACCTTTATCAGTCAGACCGGTGCACAACAGAGCCCAGAATTGGCTCGAAACCACCTGAAAACCTTCTAAATGCGCCCAACAAGCCATTTCAAGCTCAAACTTCTCCCCCTTGTTGGCAATGCATGAATCAAGCCAAAAATGCAAAACTTTCAACCTAGAGCTTCTCAAAAAGACAAAATTCAACAAAGAATGCTACACATGTCCAAATGAGCAAGTTAGATACTCTACGTCTTCGTATCGATCTCAACTACATGATCACCAAGTTTCACAACCATTGGACAAAGCTAAGATGGCTTTTGGCAATTTTGCGAAAAACTTGCCTCTCATGAGCAAAGTCCTAAACATGATCAAAGCATATCAAAATGGCAAAGCCACACAAACTTCATGCTAGGACAGCCATTCTAATCATAAGACCATCACAAACACCCACAAGCACCTCATGTCATGTCAAAGCCACCGAGCCATGTGCCTACTTCTATGTATGAGACTTCTCATTGGTAGGCATCATGCAACGTTCAGCACATATGACATAGGAGCATATTTTCCAAGCACTTTTCATTTCATTTTCAGATTTGTAAATGGTACATGAAATGTCTTTGCGACAAAAAGGAACTTATGCCCCTCCACAAGATAAAACTAGAGGGCTAAACATTCATGATGGCAAATGAGCCTTTGGCCCCATATGATCAATAAACTAGCTATCCAACCACAAATTAAGCATAGCCAAGCCACTAAAATATGTCAAGATCATATAAAGGCATTTACACATGAGAGAGCATACATGTGACAATTTTTCAAAAACATAGCCATCAACCATGGATTATTCATCAAGATCATCAAGAGCTAAGCCAAACTAACCATAGCATACCAAACAAGCTCACAAAGACATATATTTCATTCCATGGTGAACAATGTATATAAGAGAAGCTTTTCCTAACCAATGCATAGGATACAAAATGCATGCAATCTAAGATACAAGGATGCATATACATCATGTTACATATGCCATGCCAAATGCAAGAAATGCACAAAGAAAAGCTATACATATGCTACAAAGAGAGCTCCCACACATCCAACTCAAGAAATCAAACACACACCAAGTCCCCCCCCGCAAACGAGTGAAAGTTGCTTGATCTAGGGGTTTGGTGAAAATATCGGCTAGTTGGTCATGTGTGGGTACATGGATCAAAGCTATCTTTCCTTTCTCTACGTTGCCTCTCAGAAAATGATACCTCACTTCTATGTGCTTGGTTTTGGAATGGAGCACTGGGTTCTTTGCAACGCTTATGGCACTGGTGCTATCACATTGAAGTGGGAAATGGGTATACTCCTCACCAAAGTCACTCATGGTGTATGAAATCCAAATGAGCTGAGAGCAACAACTAGCAGCGGCAACATACTCGGCCTCAGTAGTGGATTGAGCAACACTCGATTGTTTGCGGGAAGACCAAGACACCAAAGAAGAACCCAAAAATTGGCATGTCCCAGAAGTGGACTTCCTATCCAACCGACACCTGGCAAAATCCGCGTCTGAAAAACCATGAAGCGCCAAAGAAGAGGACGCGGAGTACCAAAGGCCGAAGTCGGGAGTGTGACGCAAGTACCTGAAAATTCTCTTCACCGCTTGCCAATGCGAAGTCCTCGGAGACGCTTGAAAACAAGCGCACAGACACACTGAGAACTGTATGTTCGGCCTCGTCGCCGTCAAGTAGAGGAGTGACCCGATCATGCTCCGGTACTCCTTCTGGTCCACGTGTTCACCTTCCTCGTCCGCATCAAGAGCTGTAGTTGTACTCATCGGCGTCGTCATAGCCTTGGAGTCCTCCATCTTGAACTTCCGCACAATGTCCTTGGTGTACTTAGCCTGGTGCACAAATGTTCCTTCCTTTGATTGCTTGATTTGTAGCCCAAGGAAGAACTGCAACTCGCCCATCATGCTCATCTCAAATTCCCTGCTCATATCATCTGCAAACCTTGCAACAAGAGAGTTAGACGAGCCACCAAAGACAATATCATCCACGTACACCTGCACAATCAGGATATCTCTGCCCTGCCTCACCAGAAACAAGGTCTGATCGACCTTCCCCATCTCAAAACCTCTCTCAAACAAGAACCCCCTCAACCTACCATACCAAGCTCTAGGCGCCTGCTTCAGCCCATACAGCGCCTTCCTCAACTTGTACACCGGTGGGGGTACTTCTCACTCTCAAACCCCGGAGGCTGCCTCACATACACTTCTTCCTCCAACACACCATTCAGGAAAGCACTCTTCACATCCATTTGGTGCAACTTGAACCCTTTAGCCACGGAAAAGGCTAGAAGGATCCTAATCGCCTCCAAACGGGCTACGGGAGCAAAGGTCTCCTCGTAGTCGATCCCCTCCTTCTGACTGAACCCTTGAGCAACAAGTCTCGACTTGTTCCCGACAACCTCACCCTTCTCTCACTCTTTGTTCTTCCACACCCACTTTGTGCCAATCGGCTTACACCCTGGGGGAGGGTCGACCAACTCCCACACCTGATTCCTCTTAAAGTTCTCCAACTCCTCATGCATCGAATTAACCCAATTGTGATCAGATAGTGCGTGTCCAATGTCTTTGGGCTCAAAAGTAGCAACAAACGCAGCATGAGCAAAATGGGAATTGTTTCGAACCCTCGACCGTGTAGTGCGTTCATTCATGTCGCCGATGATCCTCGAAGCTGGGTGATCCATCTGTACTCGCCGGGGAGGTTCTCGCCTCGATGCTACCTCCCCCTCAACATCAGCTTCTCCTCGTTCTTGATTTGTCGTCGTAGGTGTAGTAGAGGGTCCGTCCATCACCGTAGTCGAAGTAGTGGGTACATGTTCGGCGGGGGCACCACACCGCCATCTTCATCATCACCATGTTCATGCTCCTCCTCCCGAAAGATCTCCTCGCCAAGCTCATCATCACCGCACACTCAAAAACAAGCCGACTACGTGGCTCGTCTCGTCGAAGGTTACCTCGCAAGTCTCCACGATTTGGTTAGTTTCAAGATTGAGCACACGATATGCTCTAGAATGAGATGCATAACCAAAGAAAATGCCATCGACAGACCTAGCCTCAAACTTATCCAACTTCCTGCCTTTCTTCAGAATGAAACACTTGCAACCAAAGACATGGAAGTTACTCACCTTGGGTGTGCGACCATGCATCAACTCATAGCATGTCTTCTTCTTGTGCACTCTGAGGTATATCCTGTTCGACACATACCACGCGGTATTCACCGCCTCAGCCCAATACCTCCTCGGAGTCCTATGCTCATCAAGCATCGTCCGAGCCATCTCGCACAAGGTCCCGTTCTTCCTTTCCACAACACCATTCTCGGGGAGGCGTATACGGACTCGAAAACTGGTGCTCAAGACCCAAGTCATGGCAAAAGGTTTCAAAACGAGAGTTTCTGAATTCCGAGCCATTATCACTGCGGATAGCTCGTATGGCATCTCCGTGCCTCTCATTCCTCAACCTCAAGACTAGATCTCGAACAAAACCAAACATCTCCCCCTTTTCCTCAAGAAAGAACACCCAAGCATACCGAGAATAGTCGTCCACCACAACAAGGACATACCACTTCCCACCCGTAGATCGCACACGAGCTGGGCCAACAAGGTCCATATGGAGCAGCTCGCATGGACGCTCAGTCATCACATCGGTGAGAGGCGGGTGAGAAGAGGCTACCATCTTGGCATGCCTACATGGCGCACAAACCAACTCTTTCTCAAGCCTCAACCGTGGCAATCCTCGGACAAAATTGAGTTTACTCAAGCGAGACAAAAGGTCAAAGCTCAAGTGACCCAACTTCCTATGCCACTTCCACAACTCACTCGAAGAACTAGCCAAGAAACAACGCTTCACACCCGAAGACTAAGAAAAATCAGCATGAAACACCTGACCCTCGGGAACGACCATACAGACAAGGTCCCCTCGAGAGTCCAAAATCCGAGAACCACCTGGCCGAAACAACACCTCAAAACCCTCATCCAACAACTGGGACACAAAAAGAAAATTGTACCCAGCGATTGAACAAGAGCAACACGCCTCAGAGTGATCTTGTCACTCACTTTGATCTCACCTTCTGAAAGCACACGCCCACGCCCATTGTCCCCAAAGGTGATGTACCTCTTTGTCACCACCGGGACAAGACTTGAGAACCACCCCCTGTCTCCGGTCATATGCCTCGAGCAACCGGAGTCAATCAACCAAATGTTCTTCAAGTCTCCCACCTGAAATTCAAAAACGAGCACATGAGCGAACAAACGACTCAGCACTGGGGTTAGTACCAAAAGAGTATAACCAGTGCCGAGCCATTTGCTCGAAAGTGGGGTTAGCACCAACCAAAGCATCTCTCCTACCAAAGCTACCTCCACGAACACCACCACGGTAACCACCCTGAGGGAAGCACCCCTCTCTGCCTGGAGGAGGACCAAAACCACGAAAGAAAGCCCGTGGAACGTCCCTCCTCTCCTTCTCAAAGCTACGACTCCTCCCATCCCCGTAGTGAACCCGACGGGGAGAACGCCTAGCAACCTGACCACCTGCAAACTCTCCAGCCCAACCACCAGAACCACGACCTCCAGAAACAACCCTCGCACTTGTACGAGCACGAAACCCAAAACGCTGCCTGTCCAGGCCTGCACCGGTCTGACCGGTGTGGCCTGGACAGCAGCACCTCCAACAGCCTTTTGCTCTCCCCAAGCCCGAACTGTCCTCACAATCGCCTTGGCCCTGGGCATCTGCACACGAGGCTCAAGTACACCATCGGAAGGGTGGTACTTGTCCTTGTTAGCCCACTCCTTTGCCATTCTCTCCTCATGCTTCCTCTTGAAGCAAAACTCCTCCATATGGCCATCTCTCCCACAATAGCCACAATGGAACCTCACAAGCTTAGGCTTAGGCTTGGGATGTGGCTGCTCACTAGGTTTCTCTCCACTCAACTCCTCCACCGGTTTCCCCTCACTAGCCTTCTCACTTTCTTTCCCAAAGAACACTTTCCCCGAAGTGCTCACAAACTTGATAGGCTTTTGTAGGTCATTTGTGGGTGTAGGAAACACAGGTGGAGCTGGGCTTGTGTCTAGTCGGTTCCTAAGATGGTTAGGTTTTGGGGGGAAATCATTTTTGTGGTGGGTTTTTGGTGGCTCCGGGATATTCTCTCCACTTCCCTCACCAACCTTGTTTGCCCCAAGTCCCTCACCATCTTGCCTCTTAAATGCCTCGATCATCATCCTCAACTGAGGCTCATGACAAGACAACCAACCCATCAACTTCCTCAAGTCATCATTCTCATCCTGCAAACGATCAACATAATGTGCAAGTTCCAAATTTTTCAAAGCATGCATTTCACAGGTAGAGCATGATGTAGGCATGGGTTCCTTCAATTTAGCCTCAAGAGAACTAGTGTAAGCATGCATCTCATCAATCTTAGCATGCAAAACATGACAAGAAGTGCAAGCACCTAGCAAAGCAGGTCTAGACTTAAGCTCAGCCACTTCAACCCTAAGCACATCTAGTTCCTCACACTTGGAGGCATGCTTTTCCTTAAACAAAGCAAGATCAGCAAGAAATATGGAGCAATCAAGACAATCAACCTCATCCGAAACAACGGGGCTAGCCTTAAGGGAATCAATCTCAAGCTTGCTATCAAGCACCTCGTGTCTCTAGCTCGGCCACTCTAGTCCTAGCATCCTCGAGTGAAGCCCTAAGCTCTTTTCTCATTTTCTTGGCCTCTCTAAGCATGTCATCACGGTTATCAAGCAAAGAGCCAAGCCTCTCATTCTCCTGGCGCAAGAAGGGAAGTTCATCACGCACCTCGTCGTCGGACTCAGAGTCCGAGTCGCTCTGTGTACTCTTCTTGCTGCCGGAGCTCAGCGCCATGGTGCAGAAGCCGTCTCTCGCGAAGTAGCTCAGCCCTCTCAGGTTCTTGGATGACTTCTTGTTCTTGCGCGATCACCTTCGTCTTCACTGCTGCTCGAGCTCGAGGTGGAGTACTCGGAACTGGAGTCGACGTCGCTCGCTCCAACCATCGCTCGGGCCTTGCCTCGGCTCTCCTTCTTCCTCGATCGTCGCTCGTCCTTGTACTTGTTCTTGTGCTTGCTCTTGTGGTCACGCCTCGAACGGTACTTGCCATCTGTCCTCGACTTGTGCTTGTAGTTGTCCTTGTTCTCGACCTTCTCCGGGCAGTCGGCGACGAAGTGTCCCGGCTTGCCGCACTGGAAGCACGTCCTCGTGTTCCTCCTCATGTTCACGCGGTTCTCGTGCAGCCTCTCAAACCGCCTCGTCAGGAGCGCCAGCTTGTCCTCTCCAAGCTCGTCGAACTCTTCATCTGGCATAGACATCAAAGAGGAGAAAGAGAACATCCTGGTGGATGGGTTAGAGTTAGCCTTTCCTTTGGAACCACCAACGAGGGCAAGACTATGGGAATCAGTCGGTCCCTCGAGCTTGGCAGTCATGCCCCTATCCACCTCAGCCGACTTGAGCTTCGAGAACAGCTCGTTCACCGTCAGAGTGTCATACTTCTCCGACTCCACAATGGCCTCGAACTTTCCGCCCCAAATCGTACGATCCAAAAAGTGTAAGAGCTTGACCGCTCTATCATGATCATCGTACGGGAGCACGTCCACATTGGCCCTCATGTTGTTCACAACCACCGTGAACCTCTGAAACAAGGCATCGATGTACTCCCCGGGGAGATGAGTGAAGTTATCGTACTCTCTCCGGTAGGTCGCATACATCCGTGCCTGAACCTGGGCGTTCCCAACATGAGCCTCCTTCAACACCGCCCAAATCCTACAAGCCAAGTGCTCGGTGTGCACCCGATCGAACTCAGGCTGACACAAAGCACGAAACAAGTAGTCGACAGCCTTATTGTTGGCGTCGAATCTGTCCCTCGATCCTGGAGCAAGGAAGTCCATTGGCTGGACATAGCATGTGTCCACCATGACATCCCAAAGGATCTGACCCTTTCCGCGGAGAAACGCACCCATCCGTTTGCTCCACATCTGGTAGTTCTTTCCATCGAAGTGTGGAGGACCCGAACCCCGTTCCTGGTACGCCATCCTTGGATCTTAGACTGGTTAGAGTCAATAAAGACCCGAACCGGCTCTGATACCACTTGAAGGACCGATACCGCGAACCAGAGAGGGGGGGAGTGAATGGGAGCCGATAAAAATTCTTCTCGAAGGAGATGGAAAGTCCTATAAGATGGACACGGCTTCCAACACACATCTCCGACTCACTACCCAAGTTGGCCAAGCCCACGTAGCCACTGGAGTGCCACTGGACCTAGGAACCAACACACAACCTTCCGACCCGAGAACGCAGCGGAACACCAAACCTCGAGTCTACAGACCCACACCGGTCAGACCGGTGAGCACCACCGGTCAGACCGGTCCCTGCTGGTGAGACTGAGCAACTTTCACTAAGTGGCTCTACACCGGTCAGACCGGTGAGACACACCGGCCAGACCGATCGCAGCCTGAAAGCCCCCAAGGCACCAAACAGGCCAACCGACCACCAAACTGACCCAAACTCGAAACAGCAGCAACACGGGACAACAGCGAACACACCAAGATGTTCACCCGAGCAAAATCCCACCGAATGTTGCACCGGTCAGACCGGTCAAGAGCACCGGTCAGACCGGTGTAGCCTGGGCAGCTCGGGATGAACAGCACCCGCGGGTCAACTCCCCCAAATCCAAACCTCGATCTCCCAAATCGCTCCATGGACTTGAACAATACTTTGGGGATATTAGGAACACCTCATGAGGAGTCCATAGCCAAGTTTAATCCCACCAAAACTCGTCCAAAAAGGAGGAATCAAGGAAATCCCGCCAAGAGAACTTCCAACCCAAGAACTCAAGAAACCCCAAAATCGAGCACCTTTACTCACGGATTTGGGAGGGGAATCACAGCCCAAAGAACCACGAAGGGTTCCCACAAATTTCCCCCATCAAATCCCCAAGAGAAAGGTCCCGAAAACAACCCAAAGAAATCACCAAGAGAGGGATCCGAAAATCACCACCAAGAACAACCGGGGAAAACACATCCAAACCTTGAGGAACCACGCCGAATCATCTATACATGAAACAAAGGTTCATACAAGGTCTAGCAAGCCGCCCGATCATCAATCCCTCTCAACAAGATCTCTCCATGAAGCTCTCTTGCTAGTCCTATGGAAAACCTAAGGAAAATAGGAAGGAAAAATGGGAAAACAAATGAGCTAGGGTTCCAAGCGTTGGCTACCATCCTCTCACCTCTTGGGTTATATGGAGGCAACCGAAAGTCTAAAATGCCATTTCCTAATAACTAGGGATACAAGCCCCTCCAGGGCGGATTTGGAAGTTTTCATGTCTTCACCATCGGACGGATGCCCGGCGACCGCACCCTGCGTAGCCTCGACGCAAGCCATGCGATCCCGACGCGTGTCCTCCGCTTCGAAGTCTCCGGACTGCGTCGTCGCACACCGGTCAGACCGGTGCACCTCACCGGTCAGACCGGTCAGACCCACCGGTCGGATCGGTGCCGCGGCGCTGCGGCACCGTCTTCGGTTGTTCGGTCTTGGCTTTGTTGATCAACCAAGGAACCCGGTGGTTTTCTCGGTGAACCACCGGAAACCCCGCGAACTCGGTGTAGCCTCCGCCAATCTCCACTCATGACTTGGCTCCCACGTAGTCCCGGCTCGACCTTGGTTTTGAGGCTCAACCAAGAAACTGTCCATGACTTCATCTTGCTGTTCATGCCACCATGCGGCCCGCACTTGACCCCGCTGGCCACCGGGTCCCTTGAACGAAGCCTACTTGTCTTCTCCACACCTGGAGGCCTCACCGACGACGACCTTTCACACTTGTTCTTCACCTGCACCAACACCAATCAAGCCGCAACCTGCACCTGCAATACTTAGCCAAGAATCAGTCCACACAACGTTTTCAATCACTCATCACACAAGGAAGCGACCATCCACCGGTCCTCGAACCACACATGGTCTTCACATGGGAAGGATAATGTGAAGGCGAGTGAAGAGAAACTGGTTGAGAAGCCGAATGGGGAGAAACAAAATGAGCAGCCCCATCCAAGCCTAAGCCTAAGCCCATAAAGTTTCATTATGGCTGTTGTGGGAGAGATGGTCACAAGGGTGAGTTTTGCTTTAAGAGGAAGCGTGAGGAGAGAATGGCGAAGGAGTGGGATAACAAGGACAAGTATCACCCTTCCAATGGTGTACTTGAGCCTCGTATGCAGATGCCCAGGGCTAAGGTGATTGTGAGGACAGTTTCAGCTTGGGGAGATCGAAAGGTGGAAGGTGGTGCTGCTGGTCGGGTTACACCGGTCAGATTGGTGCATCACACCGGTCAACCAGTGTAGGTCTGGACAGACTGGGTTCAGGGTTTCGTGCTCGCGAAGAGGCTCGGTTTGGTTCAGATGGTCGTGGTTCTGGTGGTTGGTATGGGAACTCTGTAGGCGGTCAGTTTGCTAGGCGTTCCCCCCTCGTGCTCAATACAGGGATGGGAGGAGGAACAATCCACGGTCTTCCTTTCATGGTTTTGATACTCCTCCAACTACAGAGGGTTGGTTTCCTCATAGTAGTTATCGTGATGGTGTTCGTGGAGGTAGCTTTGATAGGAGAGATGTTTTGGATTGTGCTAACCCCACTTTGGAGCAAATGGCTCGGCACTGGTTTTACTCTTTTGGTACTAACCCTAGTGCTGAGTCGTTTGTTCACTCACGTGCTCGATTTTGAATTTCAGGTGGGAGACTTGAAGAACATTTGGTTGATTGACTCTGGTTGCTCGAGGTATATGACTGGAGACAAGGGGTGGTTCTCAAGTCTCGTCCCGGTGGTGACAAAGAGGTACATCACCTTTGGGGACAATGGGCGAGGGTGTGTGTTGTCAGAAGGTGAGATTAAGGTAAGTGACAAGATCACACTCAGGAGTGTCGCTCTTGTTCAATCGCTTGGATACAATTTGCTTTCCGTATCTCGGTTACTGGATGAGGGTTTTGATGTATTATTTCGGCCTGGTGGTTCTTAGATTTTGGATTTTTGAGGGGACCTGATCTGTATGATCCTTCCCGAGGGTTAGGTGTTTTCGAGCTGATTTTTCTCAGTCTTCTGGTGTTGAGCATTGTTTCTTGGCTGGTTCTACGAGTGAGTTGTGGAAGTGGCATAGAAAGTTGGGTCACTTGTGCTTTGACATTTTGTCTCGCTTAAGTAAAATCAATTTGGTCCGAGGATTACCACGGTTGAGGTTTGAGAAAGAATTAGTTTGTGCACTGTGTAGGCATGCCAAGATGGTAGCCTCTTCTCACCCGCCTCTCACCGATGTGATGACCGAGCGTCCATGCGAGCTGCTCCATATGGACCTTGTTGGCCCAGCTCGTGTGCGATCTGCAGGTGGGAAGGGGTATGTCCTTGTTGTGGTGGACGACTACTCTTAGTATGCGTGGGTGTTCTATCTTGAGGAGAAAGGGGAGACATTTGGTTTTGTTTGAGATCTTGTCTTGAGGTTGAGGAACGAGAGGCGCGGAGATGCCATACGAGCGATCCGCAGTGACAATGGCTCGGAATTCAAAAACTCTCACTTCAAAACCTTTTGCCATGACTTGGGTCTTGAACACTAGTTTTTGAGTCCGTATACACCCCCCAGAATGGTGTGGTGGAAAGGAAGAACAGAACCTTGTGTGAGATGGCTCGGACGATGCTTGATGAGCATAGGACTCCGAGAAGATTCTGAGCCGAGGCAGTCAATACCGCATGCTATGTGTCGAATAGGATCTACCTCAGAGTGCATAAGAAGAAAACCTGCTACGAGTTGATGCACGGTCGCACACCCAAGGTGAGTCACTTCCATGTATTTGGATGCAAGTGCTTTATTCTAAAAAAAAAGGAAGAAGTTGGATAAGTTTGAGGCTAGGTCAGTCGATGGTATTTTCTTTGGTTATGCATCTCATTCTAGAGCATATCGTGTGCTCAATCTTGAAACTAACCAAATCATGGAGACTTGCGAGGTAACCTTCGACGAGACACAGCCACGTAGTCAGCTTGTCTTTGAGTGTGCAGGTGATGATGAGCTTGTCTAGGAGATCTTTTAGGAGGAGGAGCATGAACTTGGAGATGATGAAGATGGTGGTATGGTGCCCGCGACTGAACATGTACCTACTACTTCGACTATAGTGGTGGACGGCCCCTCTCCCACACCTACGACGAAAATCAAGATCGAGGAGAAGCTACAGTTGAGGGGGAGGTAGCATCAAGGCGAGAACCTCCCCGGCGAGTACAAGTGGATCACCCAACTTCAAGGATCATCGGCGACATGAATGAACGTACTACACGGTCGAGGGTTCGAAACAATTCTCATTTCGCTCATGCTGCATTTGTTGCTACTTTTGAGCCCAAAGACATTGGACACACACTATCTGATCATAATTGGGTTAATTCAATGCATGAGGAGTTGGAGAACTTTGAGAGGAATTTGATTTGGGAATTTGTTGACCCTCCCCCAGGGTGTAAGCCGATTGGTACAAAGTGGGTGTGGAAGAACAAAGAGGGATAGAAAGGTGAAGTGGTGAGGAACAAGTCAAGGCTTGTTGCTCAAGGGTTTTGTCAGAAGGAGGGGATCGACTACGAGGAGACCTTTGCTCCCGTAGCCCGTTTGGAAGCGATAAGGATCCTTCTAGCCTTTTCCGTGGCTAAAGGGTTCAAGTTGCACCAAATGGATGTGAAGAGTGCTGTCCTAAATGGTGTGTTGGAGGAAGAAGTGTATGTGATGCAACCACCAGGGTTATAGAGTGAAAAGTGCCCCCACCGGGTGTACAAGTTGAGGAAGGCGCTTTATGGGTTGAAGCAGGTGCTTAGAGCTTGGTATGGTAGGTTGAAGGGGTTCTTGTTCGAGAGAGGTTTTGAGATGGGGAAGGTCGATCAGACCTTGTTTGTTCTTAGGCAGGGCAGAGATATCCTGATTGTGCAGGTGTACGTGGATGATATTGTCTTTGGTGGCTCGTCTAACTCTCTTGTTGCAAGGTTTGCGGAGGATATGAGCAGGGAATTTGAGATGAACATGATGGGCGAGTTGCAGTTCTTCCTCGGGCTACAAATCAAGCAATCAAAGGAAGAAACATTTGTGCACCAAGCTAACTACACCAAGGACATTGTGCGGAAGTTCAAGATGGAGGACTCCAAGGCTATGACGATGCCGATGAGTATGACTACAGCTCTTGATGCGGACGAGGAAGATGAACAGGTGGACCAGAAGGAGTACCGGAGCATGATCGGGTCACTCCTCTACTTGACGGCGACGAGGCCGAACATCCGATTCTCGGTATGTCTGTGCGCTCGTTTTCAAGCGTCTCCAAGGACCTCGCATCGGCAAGCGGTGAAGCGAATTTTCAGGTATTTGCGTCACACTCCCGACTTCGGCCTTTGGTACTCCGCGTCCTCTTCTTTGGCTCTTCATAGTTTTTCGGATGCGGATTTTGCCGGGTGTCGGTTGGATAGGAAGTCCACTTCTGGGACTTGCCAGTTTTTGGGATCTTCTTTGGTGTCTTGGTCTCCCCGCAAATAGTCAAGTGTTGCTCAATCCACTACTGAGGCAGAGTATGTTGCCACTGCTAGTTGTTGCTCTCAGCTCCTTTGGATCACATACACCATGAGTGACTTTGGTGAGGAGTATACCCATGTTCCACTTCAATGTGACAGCACCAGTGCCATAAGCGTTGCAAAGAACACTACAAGAAACTATTTAATCCGTGACGTAACCATTCTGTCACGGATTAAATAAAATTCGTCGCAAATCAGCATCCACGACGATTTACATTTTCGTGGTGGAATGAGCGTCATTGATTAAATCTCTCGACATTCCCTTAATAAACATCGCGATCCGTGACGTATCTGAATCGTCACGGAGCAGCCCGAGGCCCATGCAGCCCAACCCATGGCTCACTATCCGTGACAAAATAAAATCATCGGATTGCTACTGACTGATGTGACATGGCTGCTGACTTGGATGCCACCTGGATGCCGACGTGGCGTGCCACCTGGATGCCAACGTGGCGTGCCACCTGGCAGCTGATGTGGCGTGCCACATGTCTGTCGACGTGGCGTGCCACCTGGCAGCTGACGTGGCGTGCCACCTGGCAGCTGACGTGGATGGTTTTGATGACATGGACAATGACGCAGTTTGCCACATGGCTGCTGACATGGCAGCTGACCTGGACGACAGCAATGACGTGGACAATGACGTGGCGGGATGATGTGGAATTTTTAGGACCCCTGTGTGACGGGCCCTATTCTAGCAGTGGGCCACATTTCGGCCCAAAATTTCAGCCTGTTGAAATCAATTCAGCCCACGAAAAATAGCCATCACATTTAACCCACAGAATAATAAACACAAAAATCTTTCATACAGAGTTTAGCCCAGATACAATCAAATTCAGCCCATAAGACAACCACATAATTTTCTGTAATTTAACATTTGTATCTTTTCCAGTCTCATTTTGCATCACAACACAAATCTGTTGCAAAGTTTGCATCGGCAAAGCATCTATACAACGAGTCCTCATCGGCATCTATTCGGCGGCAAAAATGAAGCTCCACAAACGAAGTATGAACCAACAAAAAACTCTATATAGCAGCCACATTTTGCATCAGAAGCAAGGCAAGGCCAACAAAAAAGACATGCAGGTCGCCAGGAGCATCAGTTGTACATCACACCATGAGCCAACAACTTCTCACCATGAGCCACCAGCAGGTCACCAGGATGTGAACCTCGAAACCAAAAGAATAAGACAGTTAACTTGGAGTGCTAACAAGACAAAAACAATATTATGTAGCTAGTAGCATGCCAGATTGTTTAGAAAAAACCTATAGAACCATTCATACAATATAGAACCACTGAACCACAAAGGTGGAACAGATGTGCCCAAATATCTGAATCACAAATCCACATCAAGTATCATGTTAGTATTAACAAGCTAACAAGTAACATAAACTTCTAGAGAGCGAACACGCTCGCATGCTGTGTGCATCCATCAAGGGTAAACAAGGATCCAGATCCATGCAAGGACAAGCAAAGGGCAACATATGGCAATCCAACTAGCAAAACAACATATTCTTGGTTCCAGGAAAATATAACATATCCTCATGCCTGACCAAGCAAACGTTCAAGTTTTGCTTCCAAAGCAGCTTGCTTCTTCTCCATATCCTCCTTGTCCCTTAACCTTGCCTGTTCCATTTCCTGCAGTTGCCTTGACAAAACTTCAATTTCGACACGCTGACTGCTCACAACAGATCGAAGGTCACCATTGGCCCTTATCTCCACCTCTAGTCGTGCTTGAACACTCTTTGCACTAGATCTTGGTTTCCCAGACACGATCCCCACATTCTAAAGGAATGTATTGTTTTTGCACTTTTCATGGAGGACATCAGCTACAACCTGAGTTGCAGGCCTTGGTTCTTCACCTTCAATTGGTGCTGCCGCCAACCGATTCTCCATTTCAATCTTGCAAGACATCAGCAAATAACATTTGCAACTTAGATCAATTTAAAATAAGCAACTGAAAGCAGCATGCATAGGATAACAAACTTACAATTGCAGATTGTACATTAGGAACGTAGCCCTTCTTCCTCTTGCTGAAGTGAGTCAGCTTGAACAAACCAAACGCATCCAATTCATTACCCTCATTCTCACCTGCCTGAAAAGAATGTGCAGCAAGAAACTTCATATTTGTGCAGCAAGAAACTTAAGGTTTGTGCATCAACAAACTTCATGTCTGCAGCAACGAACTTCGTATTTGTGCAACAAGAAATTAAACATCATTGATTTGCTAAAACCTAACAGAACAACATGTTAACTTGAACAAAACTGATTTGCAATTGTTGCAAATAACAATGGCTAACTTACCAGTTTCTCTACAAAAACTAGATAGCTACATGATCCAAAGAATTTGACCAAATCCCGGTTGTCTTTGTTCTTTTGACAGCTCGCCTACGTCATATAAAGAACAAAAGTTAGACATGTGCCAAAGTAGGAAGTACAAGGCAATAGTTTGTTTTTTGTACCATTTTTTTAGGTTTCTTCCATGCTTCCACAAGGCGAAGCCACTCATCATCACTTGTCGGTGGGTTCATTGGAAAAGTCCTTGTGACCAAATGAAGTGGGAAAGGATCAAAAAAAAATTCTTCAGCCTATGTCATTATTGGCGAACTACAGTTTTCATCATCTCAACACAACCCTTTCTAATTGTAGCATCATCAGTGTTGATGTCAAACTTGTCCTATCCAGATGGAACACGTATAAGAAATATAATATTTGAAAAAAGAAATATCTTGCAAGACATTTAACTTCAGCTTATCAATTGTTTTCAGATAAGATAAATATCAAACAATACATAGTTGTCGTCAGCTTATCAGTTATCATGTCTAAAAACACAGTCATGTCATGATCAGAAACAACTCAAAAGCTGTGTATAAGTAGAAGCCACAAAATGAGTACCATTTCACTAATTTAACATAGTTGTAAGCTAAAAGTCATGTCATGATTCCTACCATATTTGCTAGCAGATTCGGAAAGTTTAGAGAATAACTTACACGAAGGCATCCCAGAAAAGCTTCAATCAATGCAGGTGTTTTCTTCATGGTTTCTAACTGCAATATTGCATTCAGTGACAAACTTGGCAGCAATGATAGGTGTGAGGGGCCTGATGCTTCCTTCAGGTATAATGATGGGTAGCTTGCCACAGCGAGATCTGTTTATCCTCTAGAGGCCATGCCCCATGTTAGCTCCTCGATTCCAAGGAACCTCTACTCCTTGTAATAAATGATCAATTAAATTGCTATTAGCGTGCAGCAACATAACCAGCAATGTGATATGTAATATGACAGATAATGAACAATCACCTTCAATGTTATCCTCGTCACCATCATACTGGGGAATGCCATCAGCTCCATCATCTAGTAAGAAGATGTAAGTTAGCATTCATCACAAATCAAAGGTTAGCATGAGTGGTACACACATGGAACTAGAAAGAACCACCTTCACTAGCCATATGAGTGAGATTGTGAGACTGAGAAATGGCATCAGTTGCATCATCTAAAGAGATGTAGCAAGTTAGATTGCATTAATCATGTAAACAAATGTTACAGAATGATAGAAGAACCATGGTACTCACCATGAGCAGCAACTGGCACATGAAGCTCACTTAGTTCAGCAGCAAATGGCACATGGTCACTTGGTTCAACAGCCGCCACACGGTCACTTGGTTCAGCAGCTGCCACGTGGTCACTTGGTTCAGCAGCTTCCACGTGATCACTTGGTTTAGCCGCTGGCACGTGGTCACTTGGTTCAGCCGCTGGCATGTGGAGGTGGAGGTCACTTGATTCAGCAGACTGAGCATTGCTTTCTTTTGACTGTTTACGTCTAGTGGGTGGTTCATGTGCAAAAACCCTCTTACGAGACCCAAATCTAACACCACACGAAGGAGCAACTGAAGTTTGATTCTTAGTGCTGTAGCATCTCTTCGTCTTACTGGCCTGGTAGAAATAGAAGCATGGATTAGTGAATAGAGTTTTCATAGAAGGAAAAATGTATTAGTAAGCACACAACAATTGAAAAGATTGGGAAGTTGGAAGAATTGGCACCTTTGCAGTGCCATTTGATGAGATGGCATCTCCTTCAGCATCATCATCTTGTAAAGGATCATATGCAGATTCTGAGTTTTCACTATGCTGTTTGGTATTGTTATTTCCTTGAGAAATGGCAAATGTTTGAAAGTATGGATAATTGTCAATGATTCCTAGCAGCTTTAGCCATGCACTGTTTTGCATACAATTTCGGAGACACAGCTCTTCGTACTCCTCCAACGGTGTTTCTAAGAGACAAGAGAAAACAAGAACATATTAGGGCCTCCACAGCATGGTTGCGATGCCTGTAAATAATAGCTATCTACTTCTGTGTGAATAGTTTACAATACTACCTATACCCATCTCACCTCCTCTCTCCTGCACTCCTGGCTGTTTCGTTCAGGTGAAGACCAGTTGAGCAAATGAGCAGACAGACCACTCCTGGCTGTTGCTTGCTACTAGTTATATATGCCCATGGCAGCCCAATGATTTCATATACCGGTGCTGCTGGGTCTATTTATGGCTTGCAAATAATACAGCAAGCCAGGCAACAAGCTAGTCCATTATATTGCATTAGCTGCCACCACCACAACCACAATGCACACACACAAAAAAAGAAACCGATCGACAAGTAGAGGGCAAGTAAGGCAAGTCATCTATTATCAGTACCTCACACTTTACCATAGTTTTAGAACACAGTACTACACTTTACCATAGCTTGCAAATGGTTCAACAATAATTAAATATTCCATGCTACCAAAGACAGTGCTACCATCATAGCTGTAATATAACACTAAAAGGTATAGATGCATCACCAGTTTCAGGTTTTTAGAGTCCTATAAGGCTTTAGACTGTCAACTAAACGTTATATATTTCATCATGCACTATAGCCCACATAGATTTGACCATAGTAATATATGCTAAGATTCTTCTATGACTAATTAAGAAAGTCACTAACAGAGGTTTGCAAATCACTGCACGAAATAAACATAAGCTAACACTGGAAGAGGTAAATCATAGCTATGCAAGTATGCAATGGCAAGTCATCCCATCACAAAAGTACGAGATTAACACTAACAGAGGTAAATCATAGCTATGCACCCTAAGCACTCATCCCATCATAAAAGTAGGAGATTAACACCGACGGAGGTAAATCATAGCTATGCACCCTAAGCACTAAAACTTGAAACTAGTTTTTATGCCTCATAAAAACTCCAAATTGGTTGATTCTTTTTTCTAAAATTTTCTAAAATCGAAATCTATCTATATAATGTGTTTGTTTTTGTCATTTGTGCTGTGATGAAGTTTTAACAATTCAAGATTTGAACTTTTTTTCAAAGTGGTGATTTCAGACCACGTTTTGAAACCCTGAACGATTTAAGGTGAAGAAGTGATGAATACCAAAGTTTTAAGACTCATCCATATCTACAACTTATGGCTAATACAAATGTAAATAATTAATTTGGCAACAATTTGATAGGGATAATTCAAACTTACATTTCGAATATACAGTGTAGTAATTCAAATTATATCGTAAAATGCTCCGATGGTTCTACGACTTGACGTGGTAACATAATTTGGGTCCATAAACTTGTCATAAAAATTTCAAATGATTTCAATAATGGCGGAAGACACGTTGTTTGTAAATGGATACATGTCTTGCACACTTTCTTGAAATGTTACTTGAACATTCAAGTGCATCATACCTTTCTAAAATTTTGAATTCACATACACTTGATTCTTGACCGTAAGGTTGTGCTTAGTTCATTATTGCAAAATACGAAGTTACATTACTAATATTTGTCGAAAACAAACTCTTTTTCTAATCGGTATTTTTGAGGAACTAGATAAATGGACATAAATAGGATCTGCAAAATTGAATCTGTACAAAAAAACTTCATTAAAGAAAAGAGTGTGATTTTAGAAAAATTCATGAAAAAAATGTCGAAATCGGATTATGTATGATGAAGAAATACTAGTTGCAAGATTTAATTCCAGATCAAAAGAATAAATACCAACTATCCATGTGTTCTTCACTGCCAAGATAGCCTAGCCAATAGGGTGCTGACACCTGGTAGCCCTTACAGTGTATTGAATGAGTAAGTTAATTTCAACACTTATAAATGAACTTACATATGGCGAAGTGGTGTGACTTCCTCACGTTGTAGATGTCGGTCTTGAGTTCGAGTCACGACTCCTCCCAATTTTTGGACAAATTTTTTGGTTTAAATTGTCATGGGCTTTTGGACAATTTAAAAAAATTGTGCTATGGGGGCTTAAGAGTCAAAGCCAGCCCACCCAAGCTCGACCGGCGAGCGTGAAGCCCAACGACAGGAGCTCGAGTGGGCCGAGCCAGCCCACTAAGCCCCACATAGCAGGATAAGCAAGCACTGATGGATATTATGTCGGAGTTCGAGATTGCCGGTACCGCCTGCACTTTTAAGGTGGGTTGCGCTCTTCTACGGCGCTGAGGTGGGACTAAAGATCTACACTGAGATGCGCTAAGGGGGAAATAGTTAGATGCACCTGAGATGCGCCAAGGGGGAAATAGTTAGATGGGCCAGCCCATTTCGTCACCGTCCATTTTCTTTTATGTATCCCCTTCCTGATCCACCTAGGCGTCTCCGTCCCCTCCATTCCCCATCTTCCCCATCTTTCCGATGGCGGGCGTGGAGGGATCCTCAGCGAGGGCCGACGGCGGATCGAGGGGCCACACCGGAGCAACCCAGGTGAGCGGCGGTCGCGGAGGGAGGACCCGCAGTGAGAGATCCTCGGCGCGCGGCCACGGCGGAGGGAGGGCTCGCACCGACGGATCCGCCGCCCGCGGCCGCGGCGGAGTGAAGGGCCGCACTGACGGATCCGCTGCGCGCGGTCGTGGCGGAGGTAGCCTCCACAGTGCCACCACGCAGAAGCGTGATGCGCGCGGGCGTTTCATGGCTAGTACACTGCCGACATCGTCCTCCTCCAGTGGGCGCCGCGGGACCTCCTCCTCTTTGTCCTCCGGTACGCGCGGCGCCGAAACCTCGTCCTCGTTTTCATCCGAGATGCACGGCGCCACCATCTCCTCCACGTCGTCCGAAGGCCAATATCCATCGGGTCACAGGAGGCAGCCAGTAGTGGGACGCAAGCGAGGCCATGGTGAACAGAGGTAAAGTTTGAGGATAAGGGTGTCAACCAATTTAAGTTTTCTGCTGGTGACACTCTGTGAGTTAATTCGTGTGAAGGGGACTTGTGTGTCAACACCAGCGAACAAAACCGAGATCCACTCAAGCAAATTAGGCTAGAAAAGAGTGGCAAGGCAGCTGATTGATGAGCTTAGAAACTATTTTGATGTTCAAAACCGAGATTGATTCAATTCTCAGTTTTGATGTTCCTAAAATCAATAATACCTATTAAATTGATATAATTGTTGAGGTTAAGAACTTGAACCAGACAACCAGTGCTCATACATGCACTAGGAAGAAGTTAGCTTCGATCATTCACTTTTCTTTAGTTTGTCATGGCCATTGAGTATCTCTACTACTTGCTCCTCAATGTGCCTTGTTTTATTTTACTGAAGTTGCTTGTGTTCTTCAATGTGTTATCAGGGGGTAGAAGATATGTTATCAAAATTCAATGGTTGTTTGCTGACAGATACCAATTTTGCATCAAGATCGCTAACTTGCAAGTTCTTACTAAATGGGCTAGATTTATTAATAATCAGTTCATAAGCTAAATTCTTTGCTGTCATATGCTAATTGTCACTTCCTGTTCATTGATGAATTCATGAATATTTTGTAATTCAGTGGTACATTCAGTCCCTTCTCACAAGTTTATTTTTGCAATTTTCTTCCTTGTAGTGGTGAGATAGGTTGTTCCAGGCATGTGAGAATCATCATTCCGGATTCAGATGGTGAACAAGACAACAACCGTTGCCATCGGAAGCAGCTGGACTGTCAAAAAGACAGGTGAGCTAGGACTGCATTGTATGGCTGCATTGTCTACTACTGATGCTTGTAAAGTCAAACAACTTATGTGTGTTGTCTTGCTGTAGAAAATTCCCGTACGCCATCAGGTTAGGCAGCTGAAGGATCGTTATGATGATTTGTGTGAGAAGATTGAGGACCTGAGGCTGGACGTTGATGGAGCACATGAAATCATGGAACAGCACCTGAAGGAATTCATGGCAAAGTTGCTGACAAGTTAGATGAGATGGGGAAGGAAATCCGCAAGCTTGAGCTGAAAGTCAAGGGAAACAAGTAGTAAAGACGTAGTACTTAGCATAAATAATAAAGTCAAGGGCAATCTGGGAGTTGTGAAGCTTCTTTTGCTTTTGTTGGCATCAAGTAGTGAAGCTTCTTTTGCTTAGAACCAAGGATCTGTGTTCTGTGATGTGTCATGATGTGTCATGTATATATGCTATCAGAAACATGTTGCTGCTAAGTGTAGTAAACTTAATGAAAATTAGTCCTATTATCTATCCTTTTATGTGTTGATCTGATGGCTGAAATCTATTCCTTATATATGCTATCTATTCCCAGATTGTTATGTGATGGCTGCTGGACAACTGAACATGTGCCTGTTTCATCTGTAAGGAAAGAAAAATTGCTAATATGAACCTGGACATTACAATGGTTTCATACAGCCATTGCACGTGTTGGTTGCACAACAATTTAGAACATGTCTTACACACATCATGTCTTGCATAATTTCTCATTCAAATAATTTAGAACTGCATGTCTTACATAAATAATTTAGAACTCCATCTTAGCTCAGTACAACCCAAGCATTACAACTCCCAGGTTATTAACTATGTAAATAAGTTACAACTCTCATGGACATGTGCCATGGATGCCCAACAACAGCTGATGCTCCTCCCTAGATGCTAACAACTGTTTCACCTCACTTCATGGATGCTCCTCACTGAAAATAAAACACACAACTAAAGACTTTCAGCTAAATTGGTTCAGTCACATCAAAAGTGGTAAGAAGTAAATCAAAAGTGGTAAGAAGGTGGACATTTGCCACATTAATAGCATGGACTTACATTTATTCAAATTGGTTCGATCACATAACGACAAAATGCTAGAGAAGATGGACTTACATTTATTCATCATCACTTTGTCAACCTCCATTGCAAAGCACCACCTTCTTCATCGCCGCAAAGTACTCCAAAAGTGTGTCATCTTCTTCTTCCTCACCACCACTGACTTGTGCTTCTTCATCTCTATCTTTCATCAACCGAGCAATATCAGCAGCTTCAAACATAAGGCCTTGTTCATCATCTCTATTTAAGGGCTTATCAGTTGTAGTGCTTGAAACTGGTTCTCGTGTACCATCCTCTTCACAGCACTCATCCTCTTGATATGTAGGAGCATTATAGTGTGCAGATTCAATTTCCCTCACATTGAAAAGATGCCTATGGTCAAATGTTTGGAAAATTTGCCAATTTTTCCCAACTTGGTGTCTGGTAAATAAAAGAATTTCCTAGCCTGAGTGGCCAAAATGAAACAATCATTTTTATACCATAAACTTTGAATAATGATGCTTTTAAAAAAACCATCATATTGAAGTTCAGTTTATGTGACGCCCCATGTTTTTAATTAACGTCATTAACGTTAATGACCGAATCAGCCGAGTCAAACCAGCTGACACTGGTCAAGCCTAGGTCAACCTGGGTCATCACCTCGAAAACCGCACCAATGAACCCTATGGAACCCCTTGACCAAGTCTACACACACCCGTGGTCAACCCATGGTCAAAGACATGGTCAAACCCGGCTTAACCATTGACGTCGGCGAATGTCTTCCGGAACTTTTGCCACGTTCTCCAAATTTCACCTAAACACTTAAAAATCTACCAATATGAAAGTTGTCTAGTTTGTTGAGGGACACAATTTTCATGTAGTTTGGCATTGCAAACTTTGAGTGGAAATTGGTGAAAAACGTGGTCAACCGACAGTGCCTCCTGTTCACCGAAACATGGCGACATTCAAAGTTTGGCTGCAATTTGTGCAAAATCCGTTGAGAAAAACACTATATGACCTTTGTGAAAGTTGTAGAGGGTAGTGAGATCTACAACTTTTCTATCTACCACTTTGTGCACTTCTATTCAAACTTTTTGAGAAAAACGCGGTCAAACATAGGCACACCGACATGTTTTGCACCGCACCGCAACGTCGCGCATCGCGCGCACGCGCGCCGCGCTGTAACTCCGGCTCGCGCTCCCACACGCTCCATCCCGAGGCGGCGCCCGAGGCTGCGTGCCCCGAGGCCCCCGCGCCCCGAGTCACCGGCGTCGTGCCCGCGGCACGTCACGCCGCGACGGCCGTGCCAAGCATGCGCCTGTCTGCGCAGCTGGGGTGCCCGCCGCCTATAAAGGGTCTGCCGCCCTGTGCTTCGCGTGTCGAGCCGTCTGCCATCCCTGCACTCAGCCACACCCTGCCACCCGGCCTGAGCTGCCCACCGGCGCCAGTAGAGGTCGCCGTGGTGAACCCAGGTCCCGGCGGACCGCATTGCCCAACTGCGGTATCCTCCACCTCCCCTAGCCCCTACAGAAGCCGCCGAGCCGCTCCACTTCTTTTCCCCGGCCGCAACCTCGCCGGAGCGCGGGGCACAGCGGCTCGCCACGGTCGCCACCGCCGTGCGACCCCGCCGGCTCGACCCCGACTCCAACCAAGCCCCCAAACAGGTCGCCGGCGGGTCCCTAGTCCTCCTCCCCACCTTCCCCGGCCGACCCGCGCCGCCGCCGCCGCCGGATTTCGGCCGGAACCTCCGCCGGCCGCCCCCAAGGGCCACATTGCGAGTCTCCAGTTATTTCCAGGGGCTCAGCCGCAAAGTAAGGGCATATTTGTAAGATCCCGAAAGTTTCTAGGGACCTGCGTGCAAAAGTGAATCTCAAATAGTAAAGCCATTTTGCTGATTCTTGTAAAATCCGTAGAAAATCACAGAAAAATCAGAAAAATGCAAACCCAATTTTGTTGGATTCATTGTGAAAAATCCTACAACTTTTGTTATTCTTGCCTGAGTTAGTTCCTAATAGTTTTTGCATGAAAAATAGAAATATGAAAAACATAGATCTGCAATATATCAACATCCATAAATCCTATAAAGCTAATTTTTGGATATGTTGTGTGTTATGTCATGGCTAGCTCCTGCACCAAAAATTGCACAAAGTTATGATGTAAATCGTTTTATAAAAATTGTTTTCCATTTGTGCAGAATCTGCATAAATGATTTTTGTAGCTAAAAATAATTAGTTTTGCAACCAACTTTTGCATACTGTCTTTTTGTTCCAAAACACATCTCTGGTGAATTAAGCACAATTTTATAATTAACAGAAATAATTATTATTGAATTATACTTGATTTTCTTTGAAAATATATAACTCAAGTTTCATAGTAGTTCTAGGTGTATATGCTGCATCCCTAGGCTAGTTTTGGACCATATGACATGTGTGAGGAAGTTAGGATCATTTTGTTGAGTTTTTATTTTTGTGTGCATTTACCTTGTCCTTCTAGCTAGCTTTTGTTATTTTAAAAAATAATTAATTTCTAGCTTTCCAAAACACGCATGTATGTCCAGTGGCTTGTTATAGGTGTTTAGTGTGTAACACACCCTTCCACTGAATTTTTATTAATTAATTTCATGGACAAAAGCTATGCAGCCCATTAAAGGCTTAATAGTCATTTAAATGGGAAAAAACCACCAACCCATCGTAATAACCTCGTGTGTGGTTGTAAATCGTTTTAAAAGGCTAAATGTACCACCCACTGCTGTTTGTGAAGTTAAATTAAATTACTTACATATATATGTACACAGTCACTATCAAAAAGAATATTTAATAAAGAACCGCATATTGTTCCTTTTTGGAAGAGTATGCTGAATGTATTCTTATCTAGGTGAATGTGTCCAACTAATGCACCCATGGTTGTCATCTATTGTTGGTGGTTAATTTAATTAAAAATCATCGAATAAATCTTGCATTTGCATCTTCGTATAGATCTTTCTGACGGTAGACGTACGCTCGTGCCAGAAGGAGGAGACAAAGGAGCTGACGAAGAGCTGCATTACGTGGACGTAACTCAAGACCTCGACCCAAGTCCAGAAGGGCCCAAGGCCAACCTTGCTAGCGAAGGCAAGCCCCGGATCATTAACCCCGTCTTTTAAAATTATGCAATTATGTTTGCTATGCTTGTGCATTTACGTTTCACGAGTTGAATTGAAACCCTAGATGCATGATCCCTACGTACCTATGCTCTATCACTAGTATGCTAGGTCGATAGCTGCTATGCTATAGGACCCGATAGAAGTCGAGTGATGTTCGTCACTCGCGAGAATAGGTTCTTATGCTGGAATAATAAGATCTTTATAAATGGATTGCTCATGTGGTAAGAGCATGGGATTTGTGCTCCGGTCCAGTGGCTTTCGTGGGCTAAGCTTTTGAACGTACTAAGCACTTGCCGAAAATGGGACCAGTAAGCCTAGTACCTTAATGAGATGGCGCGAGAACTTTTCCCTACTACTCTTGAGTATTCACCTTACCGGCTAGCTACCGGGAAAGGGGGGTGCATGTGTGAGACTGGGTGCCTCGCGGGGTATGCCAGCTAACATTGTACCTAGGACTGTAGGCTCTGTTCCCAACCCGAGGACTTTTGGGAACTGCTTGGGAAGTTGTCCTTGCGGGGGCAGCCTACCGTGTGTTTAGGTTTACCTTGCAAGGTTTAAATCAATCGATTGTCGGCCTCTCACCGTTATCCGAGACTGCTTAATCAACTGGCCATGATATCCCGTAATGATGGAACTCGGTGAATATGGTTGTATGAATTAATTGCTTGTCCAATTCTTGATTGAATTATATGACACACTTAGAAATGGTAATCAATTAGAACTTATGCTAAAATATTGAAAGTAAGGATCTATGTAGTTGTTCAGCAAAAGAAACTCCACCGACCAAAAGCCTTTCATGTCTAGAGTTTGGTGATGTAGTTATCACCCGACGGTTAAGTCTTGCTGAGTATTAGTATACTCAGCCTTGCTTTAAAACTGTTGTTGCAGGTGTTGTTGACCGAAAGGGTGACGACAAGTGATGACATCACGGATGGCCTCCTGTGATGTTTACAGTTGCACTAGCCTAATTTATGTCCGCTGTTTTCAAACTCTGAGCGTTTACTCCATGTCATGAACAATGGTTTGTAATAAATTGTTTTGAACTTGTGTTGTACTCTGGACTCGCCTTCACATGAGTTTTAATGCATGTGTCGATCCTCTGTATGAATTCCAAGTGATTTACCGGGCATTAACCCGGCAACTAACGACAGGATGATACTTTACTGTTGCTTAACGACCAAAGTGGATCGGTCTTAGGCGATAGTACGATATTTTCCTGGGTGGGTTGTCACAGTTTTCTTCACATCCAGTTTATACCAGTCACATTTAAACAGCACCACTGACCTATCATCCTCTGGATATTCTAACTGCACTATCTCTTTCAGGGTTCCAAAGAAATCAATGAGCTCATTATTATGTGAGGCCTGTGCCATTACACCACTGTTTTGTGTTTTCTTGTTGCTGTCTCGATCAACAGTATTGAAGCGAACACCATTCACTATGCATGAGGTGTATTTCTTGACTCTGAAATCAGGACCACATGCCAAGGTAAATAGATCAGCATCTATCTCTTCTTGACCATCATTCCTCAACTTCATGATCTGTCATGCAACACACAGCCCATCAAAATCTATACTACAAAATATGGTTATCTAAAATATTATGGGAGTAAACTCACATAGTTCCTGAACCAAGTCTGGAATCCTAGCCGGGTGTTTTTTCAATGTTAGCCACCCCTTGTCTCTCTAATTCTTCTTTGAACATTCTGCATATATAAAAAAATTAACTAAGCATATGTAGAAGACACAAAGTTGTCATACAGAAGTATAATGGTCAGAACTTACGTGACATATTTTTCAGCTTGACTAGAGTTGTTCAACACATACCACACCATTTGATCAAAGGAATCTTCATCATATACAAGTTCAGGCGCCGACATAAAATGAACTCCATGCCCAAAAACGTCAACACCATAGGCCTCTTCATTAGAAAAACCTATGTTCCTTGGTTCCCTATTAAATCTTGTTTCAACACCATCCAAGTATCTAGAGCAAAATGTCAAACATTCATCGGCGATATATGCCTCGGCTATAGACCCTTCTGGTCGAGCCCTGTTCCTCACATAGCGCTTCAAAGTATACAACCGCCTCTCAATTGGGTACATCCACCCATACTGCACAGGGCCTCTGAGCAAAGCCTCATTAGGTAAATGTACATCAAGATGTATCATCACATCAAAGAAAGCCGGGGGGGAATATTTTCTCAAGTTTCACCAGAATTATAGGGATCTCTTTCTTCATTTTAGCCAATACATCCTTGTTAAGGGTTTTGCTGCAGAGTTCCCTAAAAAACTTCCCTAATTCTGCTAATGCTTCATATATATCCTTGTCCAAAAAACCTCTCATAGCAGCAGGTAATATTCTTTGCAACAAGATATGACAATCATGCGTTTTGAGGCCTTGTACCTTGGTTCCATCAACATTTATACATCTTGAGATATTGGAAGCAAAGCCATCTGGAAACTTTACCTCTCTTAGAAAATCACAAAAGGCCTTCTTCTTTTTTTTGGACAAAGTATATCGAGCATTTGGCATCTCACATGAATCTCCATTCTCTTTAAATTGCAACTCCTTTCTAATTCCAAGATCTTTCAAATCAAGCCTAGCTTTAACTGTGTCCTTTGTCTTCCCAAGTATATTGAGAATTGTCGCAATCAGGCTCTCACATATGTTTTTCTCGATGTGCATGACATCGAGATTGTGCCTTAACTTCAATTTATGCCAGTATGGCAACTTCCATAAGCACATCATGCGGCTCCATATTTTCACATGAGCTCATTCAGAGTTAGAACGTATCCTTTTCCCACATACTTGTGGATTCATTGCTTTCTCCAATTCAGCTAACAGCTCTTCCATAGTGAATTGACCTAGTGGATCATCAGTTTCATGAAGGCCGGCAAACAGATTGTTTCTCCACGATGGATGTCCCTCTAGAAGGAAACGATAGTGTCCAAAATAACCAATTTTGGACCTTAAGCCGTAGGAATGAGGGTGCTTGTCACAGTGAGTACATGCAAAATAACCTTTTGTGGTTCGACCTGAAAGAGTGCTCAAAGCAGGGTAATCATGGATGCACCACAAAACTGCAGCATGAAGGTCAAACATTTTGCGAGTATTGACATCATAAGCACGCACATGTTTCCAAAGCTCAATCAAATCTTCCACCAGAGGCTCCAAAAATACATCAAAATCCTTCCCAGGGGATTTAGGACTTAGTATAAGCAAAGCCATAATAAAGTTGGACTCCTCCATGCATGCCCAAGTGGAAGGTTGTATGGCACCACAAACACAGGCCACATGTTGTATCTTGTGTTCTGTTCTGAAAATGGGTTGATGTCACACCCCCGAAATTTCCAATTTCGGGATGTGAATAGAAAGAATAATTAAATAACGATTTTCTCATAATTTTAAAATTTTTCCAACATTTATTTTTCTTTACGGGGAATATAGTATAGGAAAAAAAAATCCTTTGTTTGATTTTCTAAATCAAATAAAAGTTGAGAGTGTTGCATTCATGCCGATGCATCTAGTGGTTCTTGAGTGCAAAAGGTTTCAAAAATGCGTTTAGGAGCTGTCCAAACTCTCCCGAGAATTTTCCGGATTTTTCTGGGATTTATTCTCATTTTCCTTGAGCTATTTCTATTTATTAGAAGGCTCTAAAATCTTTTTCATGAGCCCCAAATGCTTTATTTGGGTTGTTCGTGTCTTAATCTATCTCTAGGAATTTTCCTGGAATTTTTGTGATTTTCGGAGTATTTTTCGCGCCTTTAAACAATTTCTAGATGTTTTCTGGAATTGTTTTCGCACTGGAAATAAATTCGAAAAAAAAACCTATCCAACGGGCCGAGCCCGGAGGCCCGACCCGGTCCGCCCGCCCGCCCGCCCGCGCGGCCCGACCGCCCGGCCCGGCGGGGCCCATCCGAGCCGGAGGGGGCGGCGGCGCCGCCACCCCGCGCGCGCCCCTATAAAGGGCGCCGCCGCCCCCCGGCCGCGCGTCGCCCGGCTCCCGCGCGCCCTACCCCCGCCGCCAAGCCTGCGCGCGCCGCCGCCCCCGTGTGCTGCGGCAGCCGCGCCTCGCCGCCGCACGCGAGCCCGAGCCGCCGGCCGGCCGATTCCGCTCGCCGCCGGTTTCCGTCCGCGTCCCGGCGTCTCCTCCATCGGTGAGCCACTCCGCGAGGTCTCCTTCCCCTCCTCTACTCCGTACGCCGCTCACCGGAGCCTGTTGATGTCCAGGCCGCCGGCGATTTGGCCGCCCGGAGTTGGACCGCCGTCGCCGTCAACCCTGAAATCCGGCCAACTCCGCCGCACAGTGCCGCCGGCGAGCATATCTACGAGATTCCCTTGAGCTCCTTTTCCGATTTCCCTTGCAGGCCGAGCCCCTGACTCGCCGTCGCGCCGGCGATTCGGTCGCCCGAGCCCGCCGTCCGCCACGGACCAGGGGAGGAAGAAGCCTCTGCCGGTTTTGCGGTTAAGCCCCTACAAGATCCTGAAACCTATATGTTAGTTTAGGTCTTTGCATCTTTTATAAGGTAAACCCTAGATCTTTTTAAATATTCACAACCAGATTCCCCAACACTCTTTTACAAATCTAACCCCGAGCTTTATCAATTTTGCGAGCACTTTTGCATGTGTCTTGCAGATCTTCTTAGCTAGCCCTTGAAAACTATAGTTAATCGCGTAAAGGTCCTTTCAATCTTGTTTTGCTCATATCTTTTCCGTTTTGGCTCCGAATTAATCCGTTCAAGTTGCGTTAGGTCCACAATAATGTAAAGCACGTGTTAGTGGTGTGTTTTCACCATGTTTTGTTTCTGAAAATAAAATTAATAATAATTTTGATTAATGACTAGCTATGCATGTTTTTTTATAAATAAAAGTAATATAGATCTATACACCGTTTTTCATAAGTAAATTTAATTTGATTAATGTTTCTATCACATGTTTTTGTACATAAAAGTTAATTAGATCTTTATCTCGGTTTTCGTAAACCAAATGTTAATTTGTTTAATCGTTAATTAAACTTTTATAATTAAAAGTTGATTAGGCTTTTACTCCGGCTTTATAAATAAATGTTAATCTTGATTAATACCAATTTAATACTGTTTTTGATAATAATATGATGAACTCGAATTACAAAGCTTCGTTTAGATTGTTCATATAGTTTAGTTCTTCTAAATTAAATGTTTAATCGGTTAATTCATATATGAATCTTTATTAATAAAACTTGACTAGTTCTTTACACCGGTTTCATAAATAAAGTTTAATACCGCATTAATGTCAACATAGGGTATTTTATTTCGAAATATCCTTTATATTTGTTTTGTTAATTAAAATGAACCCAGCTCGTAGCCTTGTTCTATCATATATGCAAAACGTTCGTTAGACGTTCTTTTCTCGACTCAATCTCAATGTGATCATTCCGGTTCTTGCTCAATCTTCCGCAACCATCTCTTTAAAGGAAACCAAGCCTTTCCAAGCACCCTTTGTGTTCTTTAGTGCTCCATCTAATCGAGCCTATCCTTTAGTGCGTTCTTTTAAAGTTTTCTTTTGATTGGTGCTTTGTTCTTAGTATGCTTGTTGTTGTTTTGTGTATGTTGTGCCCGATGATTGATGCGAGTAGATTGAACGTCGTTCAAGAAGTTTGGAAGAGCTTGAAGTTGAAGATTCCGAGCGACTACTTTGGTTAAAGGCAAGTGTGTCCTTGATCTTTTGTCCCAATAACTATGATTAATCACTTTGCATTGCTTGCATTAATTTTGATGGGTTCCTATTAAGGTTTATCCTAGTCTTGATTGTCATTCCTTGTTAACCCGGGTTTACATTTATGTTGGGTAGTTATGCTTAGTTGCTATACCTGGGTTATGGTGGTTTTAATGAACAATAATGATGAATCATGTTATTCCTTTATGCTATATCTTTGGATGCTTAATACAAGATCATGTGATTAATTGGAACATGGAGAACCACCCAGGACAACAGTACAACCACAAGGCTATATGGCTCTGGCTTGGCTGATTAATTTGAGACCTTGGTGTTGTGGTGATCTTACCCGAAAGGGACAAATGGGGAGGCGTTGACGGAGTATAGACCTGCTCTAGCGGGGAGTTGGGCTTTGCTAAGACACGGTACCCGCTAGGGAGCTTTATGCCCCGCTTCGTCCTGAAACCTAGTGGGTTACTGCACATTAGGGAATCTTTGTAAAGGCCTCGTAGCGTCCCTATGCAATCACACCTCGGTAGTGTGGTATGATGCCTAGCTAGCATCGCATGGTTGGGTTTAAAGTTCTTCGGGACTTTTACGCGACTTGTGGGTAAAGATGTACGACCTCTGCGAGTGTAAAACTAATCGATTAGCCGTGCCCACGGTCACGGGCGGCCTGGACCCTCACATGATAAGTGAACGTAAAGATGAACTTAAATCGTGCTCTCTGGTTATGCTTGCCATATGCTTATGGCGTATTTCTTATCTTATGCTTAATGTGGGTTGGTATAAACTTATACTTTATTAGTAATCAGGTGCTAATAAAACTTGACCAACTAAAATTGCTTAAATGCTTATAGCCCAGTCCACTATAAAGCCTTTGCATTCATTATTTTTCCCACACTTGCTGAGTACGACAAGTGCTCACCCTTGCTATAAACAATGTTGCTCAGAAAGAGGAAGCTGCTTTGAAGATGTTGCTGGAGCTAGGCGTACGCAACCCCCAGTCGATTGCCTGTGATGTTTGGAGCCTTCGTTTCCAGGATTAAGCGTAAATCTCTGATAATCTTTATTTTTCTTGCGTGATACTGTTTCTGTATTCACTTATATGTCACTATATGCATGAAACTTGATCCCGGCATGCATATAGGTATGCACTTGATTTCCTTCGGAAAATCGGGTGTGACAGAGTGGTATCAGAGCTGTATCGACTGTAGGACGTAAGCCTAGTTAGCACTGGTCGTTTCTTAATGCCTCTTTTGTTCTACAATCCCTCCTTACCTTACCCTTGACCTCTCTGATGAAGGATCTCACCTCTTAACCATCTTCTTTTCCCCATACCATGAATTCTTGTATATTTATCTTCACTCTCCTTGAACATCTCTTCGACCTCGCCTACTTATTCCCTCAAGCAATAAACACCCCCTTGATTCATGGTAGAACCGTTACCCTTAGCATTCTATCTGCTCGCGCACCTCCCCGACACATCAGCGCTGTTTTAATTCTTTCTCGAGCTACGGAACTCCGATCGACATGAAACCAGTTGGGTTAGTTCCTAAATTTCATAAGTGAATTTCTATCAAAAATTCAGCCCTATCCAGTACATGTTCCAGGAGCTATGCCCGAAACATTGGAGCTATCAGAATCTGTAAACTCTGCTGACCTAGTTACCTTCAATATTTTATATCTCGGGCTATAGACCTCCGATTGAGGTAAATCCAATTGGAGTAGTTCAGGAATTTCATCAGATTCGCTCTGTCCAAAATTCAGCAGTATTCTATTTGTATCCAAGGAGATACCTACGAATTAGTGGAGCATTCAGAATCTGCCAACACTGCTGACATAGCCATCGTGCCTAATTCATATCTCGAGTTCTGAACCTCCGATTGAGGTGATTCCAGTTGGGTTGAACTCATAATTTTGGCCTCCTTGATCTGGAAAAAAAAAAATTCATTATTTATGGATATCCTTGCTAGGAGCCACATCTGATCTATTAGGAGGATACCCCCTGACTTTATTAACAACGTGCGGTGTCGTTCCCTTTAGCTATGCCTTGATCGGTGGAATTCAGTGTTTGCTTGATGATGCTTGGTTTTATGATGTTGCTTGTGTTGGTTCTTTGAAGTGAGTGTTGGTGTATTGTGGGTCTTATATCTGCAATAACATCAGTTGCCTAGTTGGGTTTCTCTTTTGTACCTCCCACATCCTTGCCATCTTTCTTTGTTTCAACTCGCTAGAGGATAATACAAGAAGGAAGTGAAGGCTGATGTAAGTGGAAGAAAAGAAGACTTCACTCTACCTTCCTTCCCACCTTGTGCTTTCTTTTGTCCCACCTACCTCACTCGATGAAGACCCCCAGCAACCAACAAAGAAAAAGATTGAGGACTTCACACCGATCAACAAAAGAGGACGACCGTCTACCTACCTTGGGAGCAATGTTTTTGTTTATCCCCCCTCCTCCTTGCTTCTTCTTTCTTCGAATCTCGGGACGAGATTCCGTTTAAGGGGGGTAGATTTGTCACACCCTGAAATTTCCAATTTCAGGATGTGAATAGAAAGAATAATTAAATAACGATTTTCTCATAATTTTAAAATTTTTCCAACATTTATTTTTCTTTACAGGGAATATAGTATAGGAAAAAAAAAATCCTTTGTTTGATTTTCTAAATCAAATAAAAGTTGAGAGTGTTGCATTCATGCCGATGCATCTAGTGGTTCTTGAGTGCAAAAGGTTTCAAAAATGCGTTTAGGAGTTGTTCAAACTCTCCCGAGAATTTTCCGGATTTTTCTGGGATTTATTCTCATTTTCCTTGAGCTATTTCTATTTATTAGAAGGCTCTAAAATCTTTTTCATGAGCCCCAAATGCTTTATTTGGGTTGTTCGTGTCTTAATCTATCTCTAGGAATTTTCCTGGAATTTTTGTGATTTTCGGAGTATTTTTCGCGCCTTTAAACAATTTCTAGATGTTTTCTGGAATTGTTTTCGCACTGGAAATAAATTCTGAAAAAAAAAACCTATCCAACGGGCCGAGCCCGGAGGCCCGACCCGGTCCGCCCGGCCCGCCCGCGCCGGCCCGACCGCCCGGCCGGCGGGGGCCCATCCGAGCCGGAGAGGAGGGCGGCGCGCGCGCCACCCCGCGCGCGCGCCCCTATAAAGGGCGCCGCCCCCCCCCGGCCGCGCGTCGCCCGGCTCCCGCGCGCCCTACCCCCGCCGCCAAGCCCCGCGCGCGCCGCCCCCGTGTGCTGCGGCCGCGCGCGCCGCCGCCGCACGCGAGCCCGAGCCGCCGGCCGGCCGATTCCGCTCGCCGCCGGTTTCCGTCCGCGTCCCGGCGTCTCCTCCATCGGTGAGCCACTCCGCGAGGTCTCCTTCCCCTCCTCTACTCCGTACGCCGCTCACCGGAGCCTCGTTGATGTCCGGTGCCGCCGGCGATTTGGCCGCCGGAGTTGGACCGCCGTCGCCGTCAACCCCGAAATCCGGCCAACTCCGCCGCACAAAGGCCGCCGGCGAGCATATCTACGAGATTCCCTTGAGCTCCTTTTCCGATTTCCCTTGCAGGCCGAGCCCCTGACTCGCCGTCGCGCCGGCGACTCGGTCGCCCAGGCCCGCCGTCCGCCACGGACCAGGGGAGGAAGAAGCCTCTGCCGGTTTTGCGGTTAAGCCCCTACAAGATCCTGAAACCTATATGTTAGTTTAGGTCTTTGCATCTTTTATAAGGTAAACCCTAGATCTTTTTAAATATTCACAACCAGATTCCCCAACACTCTTTTACAAATCTAACCCCGAGCTTTATCAATTTTGCGAGCACTTTTGCATGTGTCTTGCGGATCTTCTTAGCTAGCCCTTGAAAACTATAGTTAATCGCGTAAAGGTCCTTTCAATCTTGTTTTGCTCATATCTTTTCCGTTTTGGCTCCGAATTAATCCGTTCAAGTTGCGTTAGGTCCACAATAATGTAAAGCACGTGTTAGTGGTGTGTTTTCACCATGTTTTGTTTCTGAAAATAAAATTAATAATAATTTTGATTAATGACTAGCTATGCATGTTTTTTTATAAATAAAAGTAATATAGATCTATACACCGTTTTTCATAAGTAAATTTAATTTGATTAATGTTTCTATCACATGTTTTTGTACATAAAAGTTAATTAGATCTTTATCTCGGTTTTCGTAAACCAAATGTTAATTTGTTTAATCGTTAATTAAACTTTTATAATTAAAAGTTGATTAGGCTTTTACTCCGGCTTTATAAATAAATGTTAATCTTGATTAATACCAATTTAATACTGTTTTTGATAATAATATGATGAACTCGAATTACAAAGCTTCGTTTAGATTGTTCATATAGTTTAGTTCTTCTAAATTAAATGTTTAATCGGTTAATTCATATATGAATCTTTATTAATAAAACTTGACTAGTTCTTTACACCGGTTTCATAAATAAAGTTTAATACCGCATTAATGTCAACATAGGGTATTTTATTTCGAAATATCCTTTATATTTGTTTTGTTAATTAAAATGAACCCAAGCTCGTAGCCTTGTTCTATCATATATGCAAAACGTTCGTTAGACGTTCTTTTCTCGGCTCAATCTCAATGTGATCATTCCGGTTCTTGCTCAATCTTCCGCAACCATCTCTTTAAAGGAAACCAAGCCTTTCCAAGCACCCTTTGTGTTCTTTAGTGCTCCATCTAATCGAGCCTATCCTTTAGTGCGTTCTTTTAAAGTTTTCTTTTGATTGGTGCTTTGTTCTTAGTATGCTTGTTGTTGTTTTGTGTATGTTGTGCCCGATGATTGATGCGAGTAGATTGAACGTCGTTCAAGAAGTTTGGAAGAGCTTGAAGTTGAAGATTCTCGAGCAGCTACTTTGGTTAAAGGCAAGTGTGTCCTTGATCTTTTGTCCCAATAACTATGATTAATCACTTTGCATTGCTTGCATTAATTTTGATGGGTTCCTATTAAGGTTTATCCTAGTCTTGATTGTCATTCCTTGTTAACACGGGTTTACATTTATGTTGGGTAGTTATGCTTAGTTGCTATACCTGGGTTATGGTGGTTTTAATGAACAATAATGATGAATCATGTTATTCCTTTATGCTATATCTTTGGATGCTTAATACAAGATCATGTGATTAATTGGAACATGGAGAACCACCCGGGACAACAGTACAACCACAAGGCTATATGGCTGCGGCTTGGCCGATTAATTTGAGACCTTGGTGTTGTGGTGATCTTACCCGAAAGGGACAAATGGGGAGGCGTTGACGGAGTATAGACTCGCTCTAGCGGGGAGTTGGGCTTTGCTAAGACACGGTACCCGCTAGGGAGCTTTATGCCCCGCTTCGTCCTGAAACCTAGTGGGTTACTGCACATTAGGGAATCTTTGTAAAGGCCTCGTAGCGTCCCTATGCAATCACACCTCGGTAGTGTGGTATGATGCCTAGCTAGCATCGCATGGTTGGGTTTAAAGTTCTTCGGGACTTTTACGCGACTTGTGGGTAAAGATGTACGACCTCTGCAGAGTGTAAAACTAATCGATTAGCCGTGCCCACGGTCACGGGCGGCCTGGACCCTCACATGATAAGTGAACGTAAAGATGAACTTAAATCGTGCTCTCTGGTTATGCTTGCCATATGCTTATGGCGTATTTCTTATCTTATGCTTAATGTGGGTTGGTATAAACTTATACTTTATTAGTAATCAGGTGCTAATAAAACTTGACCAACTAAAATTGCTTAAATGCTTATAGCCCAGTCCACTATAAAGCCTTTGCATTCATTATTTTTCCCACACTTGCCGAGTACGACAAGTGCTCACCCTTGCTATAAACAATGTTGCTCGTAAAGAGGAAGTCGCTTTGAAGATGTTGCCGGAGCTAGGCGTACGCAACCTCCGGTCGATTGCTGTGATGTTTGGAGCCTTCGTTTCCAGGATTAAGCGTAAATCTCTCGATAATCTTTATTTTTCTTGCGTGATACCGTTTTCGTATTCACTTATATGTCACTATATGCATGAAACTTGATCCCGGCATGCATATAGGTATGCACTTGATTTCCTTCGGAAAATCGGGTGTGACGATTGAACCCGTCATTAGCAAGGCCAAGCCTGATGTTTCTTGCATCTCAAGCAAATTCCGGATATTCTTAGTCGAAATCTTGCCATGCATCACCATCAGCTGGGTGACTCATTTCCTTCTCACTAGGTTGCCGCTGTCGGTCGTGCCATTGTGCTAGTAGTGATACTTCTTTGGTTGCAAAGAGCCTCTTCGGCCTAGGTGCTAGCGGATGCCTCAACACCTTCTGTGGAATCTTCTTTCTTTCTTCATCCTTCCATCTCGAAAGACCACAAACTGGACACTTGTCAAGGTGGGCATATCTCTTTCTGAACAAAACACAATTATTGCCGCACGCATATATCGATTCGTATCCAAGACCTAATTCCTTCAAAAGATTCTTTGCTTCATTCTATGATTTGGGGAGTGCATTGCTCTCTGGGAATGCTTCAGCCAACAACTTCAATATTGCAGAAAATGCAGAATTGCTTATCCTGTACAAGGACTTCATATGAAGAAGGTTAACCACAAATGAGAACCTTGAAAACTTGCTACAACCAGGATAAAGCTGACGCTTTGCCTCTCTCATGACTATTTTGAAAAATGACTTTGAGTCATGAGGGTTTGTAGCAGCATCCTCATTTTTTGCATCCTCATTTTCTGCATACTTCCTCTACTGCTGCAGCATGTAGGTCTCCTACAAGGTTCCCCAAATGATCAGCACTGCCATCTTCTCCCACATTTTCCCCACAACCAACACCTCAATCCTCTCCCACATTTCCCCCATCACCACTGTCATGCACATCAATAGGGTGCTCAACAACATCTACATTGACATCCTCTCCATGATGAAACCAACGAGTATAACTACTATCCATACCATTCATCAAAATGTGCTTCTTCACAACAGGCTGACAGTGATACTTGTGATTCAGGCATCTTGAACATGGGCACAAAATCTCAACATTGTCACTGAAATTCTCTGCAATGAAGCTCATAAATTGTCTGACTCCATCAATGTGTTCAGAGGAAAACAACCTTCCATGAACTCATCTTCTATCCATCTAATCAAGCATTACACAAAAGACACAAATCAACACCTCTACACCAATTCAAATCTATAAGTCCAACAAAGTCAAGAAACAAATGTACCTTTCCTCGGCTGCAATGACATTGGGTGCCTTGGATGCATCAATGGACTAGCACTGCTGCATGCATTGTCTCACCATCCACGACCACGAACACGGGCACCACCACTAGAACAAGCACGCGCATGGTGGTGACAGTCGGGAGGATGAAGGGGATGCAGTGGTAGTCACCCCTTGTTCAGGCGGAAGCTCGTGGGAAGCTCGTGGTAGAGACGGGAGTTCAAGCGGAAGTGGTGGCGGGAGGAAAGGCGACGGCGGCGCTGCGGGATGGCGTGGTGGGTGGTGGCGTCATGGATGGCGGCATTGGCAGGGGCAGCGGCGAGATGCGGATGGTGGCGGCGGCGCGGACGACGGAAAGCAGCGGGATGGTGCGGGGCGTCGGTTCTGGTAGGCAGCAGCGGCAGCGGTGCGGGGCGGCGCCGCTGGTGGTAGGCAGCGCCGGCGAAAGGGAAGTCTCCATCTGGATTGATGTGGAACTTCAATCCTTTTACTCTTCTGGGTAGATAGGTTCAAAGGCATTTAAATGTTAGACAACGTGGTAGCCCAGTGGTAGAAGCGCTTGGGTTCAGGCATGAGGTTGGGGGTCCGATTCCCCTGGGCTGTAGGTTTTCCTTTTTTTACGAGGAACTGATGCCTTGGGTGAGGTGGCGCTTGCGTTGCAGTGAGGTGGGCCCTAGATGCTTGCGTGGCAGTGAGGTGGCATCTGGGTGAGGTGGCGCTTGCGTGGCAGTGTGGTGGGCCCTTGGCGCTCGCATGGTGGTGACGCGGCGCCTGGGTGAGGTGGCGCTTGTGTGGCAGTGAGGTGGGCCCTAGGCGCTCACGTGGTGGTGACGTGGCGCCTGGGTGAGGTGGCACCTGTGTGGCAGTTAGGTGGGCCCTAGATGCTTGCGTGGCAGTGAGGTGGCATCTGGGTGAGGTGGCGCTTGCGTGGTAGTGTGGTGGGCCCTTGGCGCTCGCGTGGTGGTGACGTGGCGCCTGGGTGAGGTGGCACCTGCGTGGCAGTGAGGTGGGCCCTGGGCGCTCACGTGGTGGTGACGTGGCACTTGGGTGATGTGGTGCCTGTGTGGCAGTGTGGGTGGGTCCTCGGTGCTAGTGAGGTGGCTATTTTTTACGGATCGTGACGAATCTGCTAAAATGTCATGGTGTTGTGGGCCGTATTGCAATGAATTTAACAAATCGTTGTGATGGTTTGGGCTTCAATATCCATCGATGCACGTCCGTGACAGAAAATAGTAATACGTCGTAGAATCGCAACAAACTAAACAAATCGTCGCAGTGTTTGTGACAAAAAAAAGGAATACGTCATAGAATCACGATGAATTTAACAAATCGACACAGTGTTTTGGGCTTCAATGCACATCCGTGACGAAAAAAGGAATACGTCGTAGAATGGTGACGAATTAAAGAAATCGTCGCAGTGTTTTGTGCTGCAATGCACATTCGTGACGTTTTCTGAAAACATCGTGGAGAATGCGTCACAGATTAAATAGTTTCTTGTAGTGGAACCAATTGCTCCATTCCAAAACCAAGCACATAGAAGTGAGGTATCATTTTCTGAGAGACAATGTTGAGAAAGGGAAGATAGCTTTGATCCATGTACCCACACATAACCAACTAGCCGGTATTTTCACCAAACCCCTAGATCAAGCAACTTTCACTCGTTTGCGGGGGGAGCTTGGTGTTTGTTTGATTTCTTGAGTTGGTGTGTGGGAGCTCCTTTGTAGCATATGTATAGCTTTCCTTTGTGCATTTCCTGCATTTAGCATGGCATATGTAACATGATGTATAGGCATCCTTGTATCTTAGGTTGCATGCATTTTGTATCATATGCATTTTTAAGGAAAAGCTTCTCTCATATACATTGTTCACCATGATGTGCTATATATGATCGTGTGAGCTAGTTTGGTATGCTATGATTAGTTTGGCTTAGCTCTTGATGATCTTGATCTATATCCACGGTTGATGGCTATGTTTTTGAAAAATGTCACATATATGCTCTCTCATGTGTAAATGCCTTTATATGATCTTGACATGTTTTAGTGGCTTGGTTATGCTTAATTTATTGTTGGATAGCTAGTTTATTGATCATATGGGGCCAAAGGCTCATTTGCCATCATGAATGTTTAGCCCTCTTGCTTTATCTTGTGGAGGGGCATAAGTTCCTTTTTGTCGCAAAGACATTTCATGTACCAAATATGAATCTGAAAATGAAATGTAAAATGCTTGGAAAATGTGCTCCCATGTCATACGTGCTAAATTTAATTTGCTTTGGGTGCTAAACCGTTGCATGATGCTTACCAATGAGAAGTCTCATACATAGAAGTGGGCACATGGCTCAGTGGATTTTACATGACATGAGGTGCTTGTGGGTGTTTGTGATGGTCTTATGATTAGAATGGTTGTCCTAGCATGAAGTTTGTGTGGCTTTGCCATTTTGACATGTTTTGCTCATGTTTAGGACTTTACTCATGAGAGGGTAACTTTTCGCAAAATTGCTCAATTCTATCTTAGCTTCGTCCAATGGTTGTGAAACTTGGTAGTCATGAAGTTGATGTCATTACGAAGCTGTAGAGTATCTAACTTGCTCATTTGGACATGTGTAGCATCTTGTGATGAATTTTGTATAATTGAGAAGCTCTAGGTTGCATATTTTCAAATTTGAGCCTTGATTCATGCATTGGCAACAAGGGGGAGAAAGAAAGGTGGAGAAAAGCTGCATTGCATCCCTGGAACCTATCCCAAGAGTCAAGGGGGACCTTGTGCATTTCATTTGCATTTTTGGCTTTTGGGGGGTGTGGTCTGCTGTACGAAATCGACCTGACCGGTTTTGGTGGAACCGATCTGACTGGTTATGGGAACCGGCCTGACCGGTTTGTGCCCAAGGTTGGCACTTGTTCAGGGGGGAGTTTGCATATGTGCAGGGGGAGCTCTTGTTTGTTTTGGTGGTTTGTGCTCTTTGCTTGAGCATGGTTTTGTCTCGGATGTGTCGAGCTGTTGCCCTTGCCAAAGGGGTTTGAGACTTGTCTTCTTCAAGTGATCTTGCTCTTTGCCTTTTCTCGGCTTTCGATCGCTTGTTGGAGTTTCTTTTTATTCGTTTCTTTTCTTTTTTTCCTTTTCTCTGATTACCAAATGTGTGTGTTGTCAATGCACTCATCAAGGGGGAGATTGAGGACCATGCGTGGTTCAAGGACCGGTGGATGGTCGCTTCCTGTTGTGATGAGTGATTGACAACGTTGTGTGGACTGATTCTTGGCTAAGTATTGCATGTGAAGGTTGCGGCTTGACTCGTGTTGGTGCAGGTGAAGAACAAGTGCGAAAGGTCATTGCCGGTGAGGCCTCCAGGTGTGGAGAAGACAAGTAGGCTTGGTTCGAGGGACCCGGTGGCCAGCGGGGTCAAGTGAGGGTCGCATGGTGGCAAGAACAGCGAGATGAAGTCGGTGGACGATTTCTTAGTTGAGCCACAAAACCAAGGTCGAGCCGGGACTTCGTGGGAGCCGAGTCATGAGTGGTGATTGGCGGAGGCTACATCAAGTTCGCGGGGTTTGCGGTGGTTCACCAGAAAATCACCAGGTTACTCGGCTAAGCCACAAAGCCGAGGCCGAAGACCGGGTGTGGCTGTCTGGCCAAAACCAGCCTAACTGTTTTGGAGAACCGGTCTGACCTGTTTGAGGGTCGTAGGGTGCCGGAAGCTTCGAAGCGGAGGACACGCGTCGGGATCGCAAGGCTTGCATCGAGGCTACACGAAGTGCGGTCGCCGGGCATCCGTCCGATGGTGCTACAAAGATAATTTCCCAAAGTGCCCTTGGTGGGTGTGTATTCTAGTTTAGGCTTTAGGGGTATTTTAGTCTTTCGACTTGCCTCCATATAACCCAAGGTGCGAGAGGATGGCAGCCAACTCTTGGAACCCTAGCTCCTTTGTTTTCCTGTTTTCCCTTCCTATTTTCTTAGGATTTCCATAGGACTAGCTTGAGAGCTTCATGGTGAGATCTTGTGAGAGGGTTGGATGATCAGGCGGCAAGCTAGACCTTGTATGAACCTCCTTGGTATGTATAGATGATTTGGTGTGGTTCCTCAAGGCTTTGTTGTGTTGTTCCCGATTGTTCTTGGTGGTGATTTTCGGAGCTCTATCTTGGTGGTTTTCTTGGTGTGTTTTCGGGGCCTTGCTCTTGGGGTTTTGACGGGGGGAATTCGTGTGAACCCTTCGTGGTTCTTTTCTCCTTCATTCCCCTCCCAAATCCGTGAGTTAAGAGGCTCGATTTTGGTGTTTTCGGAGTTCTAGGGTTAGAGGTGTTCTTGAGGGTTGACTTTTGATTCCTCTTGATTGAGTGGGTTTTGGGGACCGAGCTTCTAGCCAAGGGTAGCCCACGAGGTACCCCAACTATCCCCAAAGTCTCATTTTGATCCGTCTAACGAATCGGGAGATCGATTGGTGGAAGGTTTGAGTTTTCCCGTGGGCTGTGTTCTTTCCGACTGTCCAGGCCAAAACTAGTCTGATCGGTTTCCCAAACCGGTGTGACCGGTTTTGCCCTGTGGGCTGTCGAGAAGGGTTTTGAGCAAGGAAGTCTCTGTTGCGCTATGGCTTCTTTTGTTCAGATGTGGAAAGACTGTTGAGGTTTTTTGGGTCTTTGGGGAGTTTCTGGACAAAGTCGGTCTGACCGGTTTCCCCTGCCTGCATGAGGCTAAGTCCAACGAAGCGATCGACGGGTTTCGAAACCAACCCGACGGGCTACGCCGGCAGCCGTGTCGTGTGTGTTTCCGCTGAGTGTGTGCTGTGGCTGTTGGTTGGGTCTTGCTCCTAGGTTCAGTAGCACTCCAGTGGCTACGTGAACTTGGCAAGAGAAGCTTGTAGAGGTGCATGAGTGAAATCGGGTTCATAGGCCGAATTCTTGAATAGAATTTTTATCGTCTCCCATTCACTCCCCCCTCTATGGTTTGCCGTTTCGGTCCTTCAGATCTGACCGGTGAGGAGCACCGGTCAGACTGGTGTGCGACGACGCAGTCTAGAGACTTCGAAGCGGAGGACACGGGTGGGAATCGCAAGGCTTGTGTCGAGGCTAAGCATGTTTACGGTCGCTGGGCATCCGTCTGATGGAGTGATGACAAAGATTTCCGAATTCACCCTTGAGGGGCATGTATCCCTAGTTAGCTAGTAAGGGTATTTAGACTTTTGGTTGCCTCCATATAACCCAAGTGGTGAGAGGATGACAACCATCTCTTGGAACCCTAGCTCATTTTGTTTTGCTATTTTCCTCTTCCTTTTTCCTTGGGAATTTCTAGGACTAGCTTGAGAGCTTCATGGTAAGATCTTATGAGAGGGTAGAATGATCGGGCGGAAGCTAGACCTTGTATGAACTTTCATGGTATGTATAGATGATTTGGCGTGGTTCCTTGTTGATGGTTGAAACACGTAACAACCTTCGATCCGCAAGCGTACGGACCTACACCTTTTTCACCACAGGGTGACCCCCAAGGTTCTTGTCAATCCGCGGAGGAAGGGGATTGCTAGCGCTTAACCAAGTACTAATCTAGTTGATGGAAAACCTTTGAAAGAGGTATTAATATAAAGGTAAAGACAATCTAACCTAAGTTAATCAAACAAATCTAAGGTTAAACTAGATGGCAAAGGGTGGACAAAAGAGAGAGATTAAGATAGATAAGTGTTCCCTCCCTAGGGTTTAGGATCACATGAACATGCATCTACTACACGAAAAGGGTGTTTCCTACACTAGCTTCATGGCGGTTATGTGGCCGCTAAGCCTTTTTCCTCCACCGTACCGTCACTACGCAAGGTAATCAAACACTTTCACATATAACCACATCTATACCTAAGCATCCATAGGGTTAAGCTAATCACCACGATTACCACAAACCCAACTAAGAACACATGTTGTACATACATATGTGAATAAAGCACTCGCATAGACATAGGCCATTAAGCATAGAAAGGCATAGTGTTCATGTAGCGATCACATAACATGTATCCATCTAACCCTAGGGATGAACAGAGACATTACCCCATCATCTTACAAGGACTGAAGCACATAGAGCTGATGAAGACTCCGGAGAACGTCGTCGATGAAGATGGCAGCGATGAAGCTTGCGAATACCCCTAGGCCAGCGGCTTGGAGTCCTCCTCTTGCTTCCTTCCCCTCTACCGGTGTTGATCCTTGCGATGAGCTCATCCAACTCTCTCCCTCATCTTGCGGCGACGACTTTCTGGTGATTGGCGGCAGTAGAATGATTGGATCGATGTGGCGGCAGATGAGGGAGCTACAAATAGACCGAGACGGGGCTAGGTCAAAGGCGAGCCGAACCAGGCCAGAAACCCCCTGGGCCGGTCTGAACGGGCCGGCCAGTTCAGGCTCTTTCTGGGCTGGTTTAGGCCCATCTTCCTCCCCACGGCTCATCTTGGCATTTTGGACTCTGCCCCCTTGATTTGTGTCATTTTGAGGTCGTCATCCCCGTGATCAAGATAGGGGGTCCTCTCATATGAAGTCCGAACTTTACGTCTTAGTCCTCGGGGATGATCTGCCATAGCACCTTAGTCCTTGCCACCTTTGGAAGTGATTTCTCCTTGCACTCGAACACAAACAAAACTCCTCATTTGCTCATTTGAACTTGTTGCGACTCCGTCCCTTTTGTCCATGTTTTCTTGCAAAAACACACTACTTCCAAATGCACATATGAAGTTGAACTTGTTATATCATTAATGTGCCTAGTGGCGGGTTAGTTACAAATCATAGTTGAAACCAATGCATAACAAGTACTCTAGGTTGACGGAAATTCACCGTCAACATTCCTCAAAGCTTGTTTGAGTTCTTCCCGGTTTCCCTTTTTGGTGATTTTTGGAGCCTTTTCTTGGCGATTTTCTTCAGGTGGTTTTGAGACCTTTCTCTTTGGGACGTGGTGGGGGATGTTTTGAGTCTTGTGCGAATTTGTGGAGCGAATCGGGAGATCAGGAGTTGGATTTGGGGGAGTTGACCCACGGGTGTTGTTCATCCCGAGCTGCCCAGGCGTGACCGGTCTGACCAGTGTTAGCCTTTTGTGGGATATGCCTCGGGTGATTTGCTTGATCTGTGTGCCTTTGGGTTGTGTTGTTGCTGGTTAGTTCTTGGCCGGTTTGGTGTTGTTTTGCTAGGCTTTGTGTAGGGTTCTTCTTCCTCATAGGTTGTGTTTTGGGGGTGTTTTTGTTCCAAGGCCTAGAGAAGTCGACGAGGCTCTCTGGAACGTTGTTGTGCGACTGCTGTAGCCACCGACCTGACCAGCTCTTTCCACCGGTCTGACTGATGTCACCGGTCTGATCGGCGCAGGCCATCGGTCTGACCGGTGTAGCAGGCAGCAAGCCGTGCAAGTTTTCGCTGTGTGTGTTCGTGAGTTTTGGTTCAGAAGCCTGTGTGTTGGTTCCTAGGACCATAAGCACTCCAGTGGCTATGTGGTCTTGGCCAACTTCAGTAGTTGAGTCAGGGACATGTGTTGGAAGCTGTGTTCATCTTGTTGAAGCCTCTATCTCCTTCGAGAAGAATTTTTATCGACTCCCATTCACTCCCCCCTTGGTTCGCCATTTCGGTCCTTCACCGAGCCCCCTCTCCGGCTGCCCCTCTGACCCCTCCAACCCCCGGAATCGAGCCCTAGGTGGGCGGAGGCCATCTCCCCTCCCTTCTCCGGCCAAGAGTGCCTGCAAGCTCACTGGAATCCGCCGACCCGCACCGCCCTGCCCCTGGGTAACCAATTGTAAGGGCCTTTTTCTTCCCAGGGAGTTTACGTGGTGAAATGGTAACTTTAGTCGAGGGCCTTTCTGCAAAAACATTCTTTAACCTTAGGAGTGTTTTGACTAGATCTTAGAAAAATCGTAGAAAATCAAAGAAAAATCAGACAAATGCCAAAATATTTTTTTTGGTTTCCTTTTGACCAGCTCTACAACTTTTGCAAAGCATGACCATGCTTTTGACGGCTAGTTTTTGAATGAAAATTCAAACTCAGTTTGACTTACTTTTGTTATAGTTCAAATTCTATATGAGATCTGGAGCTGAACTTTGGATATGTTGTTAGAGATGTCGGGGACAGCCCTGAGGGTCCCCTAAAAAACCGGGGGAATCCTGCTTAAAACCTGCAAAAAAACAAAACAGAACGCACCCTTTACCTAAACACGCACACACGACACGGCCCACGCTGCGGTGGCCCCCGCGGCCCACCAGAGTGGCCCAATCAAAGGCCCCCTCGAGCAGGTTCCGCCTCGCTCGAGGGCTAACACCTCCCTCGAGCGGGTTCCGCCTCGCTCGAGGGCTCACACCCCCTCAAATGGGTTCCGCCTCGCTCGAGGGCTCACGCCCCCTCAAGCGGGCTCCGCCTCGCTCAGGGGTCCTCTCCTCCCTCGAGCGGGCTCCGCCTCGCTCGAGGCTCCCTCATGGGCGCACCGGCTCTCGCACGCGGGTACGGGCATTTAATGCCCTGACACAGCAGAGCCGCGCCATCACGCGCCCGGGAATCACGCCCCGGCGTTGTTCCGCCAACTCCCTAGGGGAAGCCCATCCCCGCCACTGTGGGGACTGTGTGACGAGGCCAGTGTCAGCTCCGTGACACTATGCCACCCACTCCCGTACGGCTAACACGCCGCGCCCTCGAAGGGGGCCGGTTGCACCCTCAAACCCTTCTCTCGTGACTCTGCAGGGACGAACCATGACGCCAGGCCGGCGGGAGCGCCATCCCCATCACTGTCAGTCCTGTGCGGCCATCCCCGCCCCTGCAGCGCCATGCCGAGCACTGCTACAACAACTCCGACGCTGTTGAGCACGCAGGGATGGGACTCTGCCACGCCTGCCACTATACCCCGTATGGATCATCGTCAACGGCTCCCTCGAGCCCGCGTGGAGACGCCCCGGTCAACCATTGCGCCTTCACCATCGAAGCCGCTCCTGTTCAAGTACAGGACACGCCACGACGCCATGACCAGGGCAAGGTTCGCCAGGACAACAGCCAACTCCCCGGCACTGTATGCCATACTTCCACACGTAGCTAAACAGTGCGGCATGCCTGTAAATCACCCCTCCTTGATCTATAAAAGGAAGGTGACCCCCCTCGCCGCGGGGAGAGAGGACATCAGACACGGGACCGCGGGCTGGGATCGCTCACACGCTTCCCGCCTTCCCCACGATATTGGCACTCGCCTCAATCACGCTGCATGGGACTTGGAGGCCACGCCTCCTCTCCCGCCTCGCTTGTAGCCGCCCCACTACAGGCACCCCGGTGTGAAGCAATACAGTGCCTCGAGCACACCCCTTCTGGACGTACGGCCCCGGCCGGAACCAGGATAAACCAAGTGTCTTTAGTTGCTTAGCACCGACCATCGAGGGACAGATCTTAGTGCTTATTACTAGTTAGTGTCGGGACTACATTCCGCATCGACAGTTGGCGCCCACCGTGGGGAATACGCGCGTTGAAGGTCAACCCTTCATTAGCTCCCTCAATGGTGATTCGCACCGAGTACCGCGGTCAGCGTTACTCCATGGGCAGCTCGGACCCCCTCCCCGCCGGATTCGAAATCCGGTTCGGGGGCCTGAACTTTCAGGCCACAGGGAACGGCTACCTGATGCGCCTCACTAACCGTGAGGAACTCTGCGCGCGGCGCCAAGCGGGATCCGCCCCGGTCGCCGCTGCGCGCGTCGCCACGACACCAACACCCGCCGGCATGGACACCGGCGGGTCCATCGGCGCCACGGCGCCGCCGCTCCGGCCAACGCTCGCGTCGGGCGCGGTCGGAGCACCGGCATGCCGCGAGCGTCGCCTCACAATGCGATGCGCCCACCGGCGTGACGGTTGCCGCCCCGGCGGGGGAGCGCTCCGTCTCTGGACTACGGTTCCCCATCGGCCTGCGCGGCGCCACGGCGGCCTACGTCGCCAGCACCACCGTCAACACAACGATGCACAGGGTTCCCCCTGGCCGCCACATCTTGGTCGCCAGGGACCCTAGCGCCTCCGCCGGCGACGAGTCGTCCCTAGGCTCTGTCGACGTGATGCCACCCGCCACCTCGCATGGATACGCGGAGTGGGACTTCTCCAACGTGCCAGACCCAGTGATGTTCAGGCGGTTCCTCGACGCCACGGACTACTGGTTCGGCTACTCCGACGACTCCAGTGCTGGGAGCTACGACCCCGCGTGGGAGTGCTGCGTCGTCATCGCCAACGACCCAGCAAACGCCGCCTACGCGGCGGGCGCCGGCGACGGAGAGGTTCCTCCTGCTCTGGGGACTGGGTCGCGCCTGGCTGAGGGGCCAAGCACCCCTCCCCCCTCACCGCCGAGGGGGCCGACATCAACGCGCAGCTGGCCCAGGCACGCGAACTCGAGGCCAAGCTGGCGGAAGAATACCGCACGGTGTGGTTGCTTCGCACCTCCATCGCGGGGGAAGCCTTCGCGCGCGGCAAACGCGCGCGTGAGCTGGGCAGAAAAGCCCGCGATCGCATCAACGCCGACTTCAACGTTGACAACCCGGATACGCCCCCACGAGCGAGCCAAAAGCTCATCGCCGCCGCGACACTGCTGCGGGCCATGCCCGCCCCTTCGACGCCCGAGGCGCGGAACCTGCACCACGAGGCGCAGGCGCTCATCGAGCAAGCGGCCGTCCGGCGGGCCGAAAGTTCGGCGTCCCGCATCCGCCGGCGGGGGGAGCGAGCGGGACGACGGGGGGTGCGCAAGGCCCCGAGCCCTCGGTACACGCGGGCGGCGCGGCGGAGTGCCCCGCTAACCCGTGGCGCACACCGGCCAAAGAGCGGCTCCTCGACACGCGCGGGCAGGCCTGAGACGGCGACTTCCGCAACATCATCAACGCCCGACGGACGAGCAACGCGGAGGCACGGGTGGCAGTAGGCTACCACCCTCGGTGGGGTGGACGCTACGACAGCGGGAAGGACTGCTCACCGACGCCGGAGCCCCCGGGAACCCGTGTGTTCAGCCGGGAGATTCGCACGGCGACCTTCCCTCAGCGCTTCCGCCAGCCCACGACGATCGTCAAATACAACGGGGAGACGGACCCCCGTGTGTGGCTCAACGACTACCGCCTAGCGTGCCAGCTGGGCGGAGCCACCAGTGACGAAGTCATCATCCGAAACCTCCCCCTGCACCTCGCCGACTCAGCGCGGACGTGGCTCGAGCACCTGCCGGCCAGCCAGATCCACAACTGGGACGACCTGGTCCGCACGTTCGTGGGAAATTTCCAGGGCACGTACGTGCGCCCTGGGAACTCCTGGGACCTGCGCTCCTGCACCCAGAAGTCCGGCGAATCGCTCTGGGACTTCATACGGCATTTCTCCAAGCGCTGCACGGAACTCCCGAGCGTGGCGCAGTCCGAAATCGTGCACGCTTTCCTCGAAGGCAGCACATGCCGGGATCTCGTGCGCGAGCTTGGGCGCAGCCCGCCGATGGACTCCAACGAGTTGTTCGACATCGCCACCAGCTTCGCCTCAGGCGAAGAGGCGGTGGGGGCGATTTTTGACGGCAAGAAGGGCAAGCGCACGGATGACACGCCCGCGGAGGGCAGCAAGTCCAAGGAGCTCCGCCAGAAGAATAAGCGGGGCAAGAAGGGAAAGAAGCCGCACCGTGAGGCGCGTGAGCAGGGGCGCGACGACGACGATGACGAAGCTTTTGCTGTTGACCCGGCTCAATGGGGCCCTCGACCGGCCCCTCGAGGCCCGAGGGTTTTCAACGACATGCTGAAGAAGCCACGTCCCTACCACAAGACACCGGTCAACCACACCCTCGAGCAGTGCGACATGCTCAAGCGGTTCTACGGCCGCGCCGCCGCGAAGGACGACGAGGACAAGAAGGATGGGGGTGATGGTGATGCCGGCGGCTTCCCTGCCGTGGAGAACGTCTTCCTCATCTTCAGGGGGCCGACCATCGACATGTCCAGCCGCCAGCGGAAGCGGGAGCGGCAAGAGGTTCTCGCCGCGGAAAAAGCACCACCCTCCTTCCTGGATTGGTCGGAGGATGCCATCACCTTCAGCCGTGAGGATCACCCAAACCGCATCCCCAATCCGGGTCAGTACCCGCTGGAGGTCGACCCAGTCATCGGGAACGCGCGATTCTCGAAGGTCCTGATGGACGGAGGCAGCAACCTCAACATCCTCTACGTGCACACGCTGCGCCTGCCGGGGATCGGGTTGGACCAGCTGCGGCCCAGCACGACGCCGTTCCATGGCGTCGCACCGGGCAAGCGCGTCCAGCCCCTCGGGTAGATCGACCTGCCTGTCTGGTTCGGCACGCCGGACAACTACCGCAAGGAGACGCTCACCTTCGAGGTGGTGGGGTTCAGGGGTGCGTACCACGCCATACTCGGGCGGCCCTGCTACGCCAAGTTCATGGAAGTCCCTAACTACACCTACCTCAAGATGAAGATGCCGAGGCCCAATGGCGTCATCACCATGGGCTCATCCATCGAGCACGCCTTCGACTGCGACGTCGAGTACGTGGAGCACGCAGAGGCCCTAGCGCCGGACGAAGCGCTGGTGGCCAACATGGAGAAGATGGTCAACGAGGACCTCAGCTCCACCGCCAAGCATGCCGGCAGCTTTGAGGCTGCCGAGCAGACCAAGGAGGTGCCCCTCGACCCTGCAGCCCCCGAGGGCAAGGCGTTGAGGGTCAGTTCTACCCTTGACCTAAAATAGGAAGTGTTGCTCGTCGACTTCCTCCACGCCAACGCCGACATCTTCGCGTGGAGGCCCTCGGACATGCCAGTCATCCCGAGGGAGGTCGCCGAGCACTCCCTTGATATCCTACCTCACTCCCGCGCCGTGCAGCAACGGCTGCGCTGCTTTGACGAGGAGCGGCGCCGGGCAATCGGAGCGGAGCTGCGGAAGCTCCTAGAGGCTGGGTTCATCAAGCAAGTGTTCCACCCTACTTGGCTAGCTAATCTTGTATTAGTGAAGAAAAAGAATGGGAAGTGGCGGATGTGTGTAGACTACACAAGTCTTAATAAAGCATGTCCTAAAGTTCCTTTTCCTTTGCCGCGTATCGATCAGATTGTTGATTCGACCGCTGGGTGCGAACTGCTCTGCTTTCTTGATGCCTATTCCGGGTACCACCAAATAAAAATGAAGGAGTCTGACCAGCTCGCAACTTCATTCATCACGTCGTTCGGGATGTACCGCTATGTCACGATGCCGTTCGGCCTCCGAAACACGAGCGCGACGTACCAACGGTGTATGCAGCACGTCTTCGGAGACCACATCGGGCGAACCTTTGAGGCATACGTGGATGGTATAGTCGTAAAAACCAGGAAGGCGGACGACCTGGTTAACGACCTCAACATCGCGTTCGGCTACCTTCGGGCCAAAGGGGTTAAGTTAAACCCAGAAAAATGTGTCTTTGGCGTGCCGCGGGGTATGCTTTTAGGATACATCGTCTCCCAGCGAGGTATCGAGGCCAACCCCGAAAAGGTTGCAGCCCTCGAGCGGATGGGTCCAATTCGGGACCTCAAGGGGGTCTAAAGTGTGCTGGGCTGCCTTGCCGCCTTGAGCCGCTTCATCTCGCGGCTCGGCGAGAAGGGCTTGCCCCTCTACCGGCTCCTCAAGAAGCACAAGCACTTCTTTTGGACCGCCGAGGCCCAGGAGGCGCTCGATAAGCTAAAGGCGTCCCTTACCCACGCCCCGATCCTATCGCCGCCGCAAGATAGTGAGCCCCTGTACCTCTACGTGGCTGCGACCACCCAGGTGGTCAGCGCCGTGATCGTGGTGGAGCGCATGGAGGAGGGACACGCCTTGCCGGTTCAGCGGCCGGTGTATTACATCAGCGAAGTCTTGTCCGACACCAAGATGCGCTACCCACAAGTCCAAAAGCTGCTCTACGCAGTGGTGCTCGCGCGGTGCAAACTCCGCCACTACTTCGAGGCTCACCCTGTCACGGTGGTTTCCTCCTTTCCGTTAGGGGAAATCATCTGAAACCCGGATGTGGCGGGCAGGATTGCCAAATGGTCGGTGGAACTGATGAGCGAAACGCTCGCCTACGCCCCACGCAAGGCCATCAAGTCCCAGATCTTGGCGGATTTCGTAGCTGAGTGGATGGACACGTAATTGCCACCGCCACAGATCCAGGCGGAGTGCTGGATCCTGTACTTCGACGGCTCGGTGATGAAAACAGGGGCGGGCGCGGGCCTGCTCTTCATCTCACCCCTCGGGGAGCACATGCGGTACGCTGTGCGCCTTCACTTCCCCGCATCGAACAACATGGCTGAGTACGAGGCCCTGCTTTGCGGCCTCAAAATCGCCATCGAGATAGGCATCAAATGCCTTGACGTGTGGGGGGACTCGCAGCTCGTGATCGACCAGGTCATGAAAAACGCGAGCTGCCATGACGACAAGATGGAGGCGTACTGCAAGGCCGTGCGGGCCCTCGAGGACAAGTTCTACGGTATCAAGCTCAATCACATGCCCCGCCGGTATAACGAGGAGGCGGACGAGCTCGCCAAGATCGCATCGGGGCGGATCACCGTCCCCCCGAACGTCTTCGCTCGGGGCGTCGCCCAACCTTCCGTCACCCTCGAGCCGCACCCCTTGAACTGCACAGAACCCTCGGGGGCTCCCTCGAATCCAGCAGGTGCAGAGCCCATGGACGAGGACCCCTCGAACGAGGCGCTCGTGCTCTCCCTCCTCGAGGGATACAGCGCCAACGAGGCTGAAGCCATGGACGTCGAGCCAGCCCCCAGTGAGGCGGACTGGCGCGACAAGTATATCACTTGGATGGACTGAGGGGAACTCCCCTCGGACCGGTCCAAGGCCAGGCGCATCGCCAGGATGGCCAAATCCTTCACCCTCGTCGACGGCGAGCTGTACAAGCGCGCCACCTCCGGCATCCTGCAGCGATGCGTACCCATCCCCCAGGGGCGCGAGCTCCTCCGGGACATACACGCGGGTGCGTGTGGCCACCATGCTGCACCCCGCACCCTTGTGGGCAACGCGTTCCGCCAGGGCTTCTACTGGCCCACCGCGGTCGCTGACGCCAGCGAGGTTGTGCGCACCTGCGAAGGGTGCCAGTTTTACGCCCGCAAGTCCAATCTCCCCTGCAGACCATCCCCTCACGTGGCCTTTCGCCGTGTGGGGACTGGACATTGTCGGGCCCCTGTGGAAGGCGCCTGGGGGCTACACCCACCTGTTGGTCGCAATCGACAAGTTCTCCAAGTGGGTGGAGGTGCGCCCCATTACAAATCTCAGGGCGGAGCAGGCGGTGACGTTCTTCACCGACATTGTCTATCGCTTTGGAGTACCGAACTCCATCATCACCGACAACGGGTCCCAATTCACGGGTAGAAAGTTCCTGGAGTTCTGCGACAAGTTCCACATCCGCATGGACTGAGCAGCTGTGGCACACCCACAGACCAACGACCAAGTGGAGCGTGCCAACGGCATGATTCTACAAGGCCTCAAGCCCAGAATTTTCGACCAACTAAACAAGTCGGGTCGGAAATGGCTCCAGGAGCTGCTAGTGGTCGTATGGAGCCTCAGGACCACCCCAAGCAGAGCCACCGGGTTCACCCCGTTTTTCTTGGTCCATGGCGCGGAGGCCGTCCTCCCCACGGACGTGCAATACGGATCGCCTAGAGTTCGGGGCTACGATGAAGATGCCAACCAGCGAGCCCGCGAGGACTCGCTGGACCAGTTGGATGAAGCATGTCTCGTGGCCCTAATGCACTCCGCAAGGTACCAGCAGTCACTAAGACGCTACCAAGCTCGAAAGGTGCGCCAGCGGGACTTCAACGAAGGGGACTTGGTCCTAAGGCTACGCCAAGACAACCAAGGACGCCACAAGTTATCACCCCCATGGGAGGGACCCTACGTCGTGGTGAAGGTGCTCAAGCCCGGAACATACAAGCTAGCCAACGAGGACGGCGAGGAACTCACCAACGCTTGGAACGTCCAGCAGCTACGTCGCTTTTACCCTTAGCTAGGATTTCCAAGCTTTTTGTTGTAAATTGCATACCCAACACCCCAGTTGGCAATACAAATGTAAATAGCAGCAAGTCAATAAAGTTAAAGGGCAACTCGTCTTTCCCCTGAAAACCAAGTCACCCTCGGGGGCTACTACGGGGGGCATTCCTCCCCAAAAAAAATGGTCCCAATTTTTTTGCGAAAATCTAACTTGCAAGCGTGCTAAGTATGTTCGACCTTAGCCTCGAGCAAACTAAGGTAGGGCGCGGGTGGCCAAGCGGAAAGGATGCGCGAGTCAGAGATAGCCTACGCCTCCGCGAGGATACGGCCCTTCTTTCCTGCCTCCGGCCCAGCGGACTGCTCACGAAACCGAACTCCCCTAACCCGAATTCGCCCGAGCAAAGGGAAAAAACGGAACAGCGCGACAAATAAAAGGCACCGCTTAAATTTACAAGTGCTCAAACATTCCACAAGTTTCACTTGTTTATTTACATGGCCATATGGCCCAGATACTAATATCTAAACACAAATGGGCCTAGTGCCCAGCGGTCTTCAGGACTGAGGCTCGTCGACGTCAGCGGCATCCGGGAACAGGAACTCCGTGAAGGTCTCGGTGAGCGCCTCGGCAGCATCAGCGGCAAGTGCGTCCACTTGCTCCATCGCCGCCTCGTCCTCGACGCCCTCCGGGACGACGTAGCCCGACGCCACGGCCTCGAAGTTTACCTCGTAGTGGGACCGCACCACGCCAAGGGCCTTCTGGATGCCTAGGTGGTGTGCGCGACGCATGCGCCTGGAGACATGCCCGCCAAGGGCGCAGACGGCTGGCCAACGAGCTTCCGGCTTGCGCCTCGCCCTCTTCGACCGTCTGGCAGGCCTCGAGGGTTGCAGTGCGCAGCTCCACCAACTCCTTCTCGGAGGAGCCGTAGGCAGCCTACAGCGTCTCAGCCCGATTGGTCGCATGCCCCAGCGCGGTGCGCAGGCCTGGATGACGCGAGCAAAAGAAATCAAGAGGAGAACGGACCCCCGAAGGGAAGATCAACAAAACAAAAGACGAAGTGGCAACTCACCTTCAACCTGCTTCTTTTCCACCTCGAGAGCCCGGCGCTCGGCCTCGACCGCCTGCTGCAAGCTGACGACCGTGGCGCTCTGCTCCTCGAGGGATCGTTGCTGGTCCGCGTTCGAAATGCTGAGGGTGATCAGCTCCCCGTCGAGCTTCGAGACGTCAGCCTCCCGCTCCTTCAGCGACGTCCGCGCCTCCTTGAGAGCAGCATGCTCCCGCTCGAGCACCGACCGAGCATCAGCGAGAGCGGCCCGCTCCTGCTGGAGTTGACCTTCGGCCTCCTGGCGGGCAGTACGCTCCTGCCGGAGCTGCTCCTCCGCTGCGGCAACCGCGGCGACCTTAGCGGTGAGGGCGGCCTTCAATTCTTCGGCCTCCTTGGCCCTCTGCTCGGCCTCCCGTGCCCTCTCCTCGGCCCGGCCTTGCTGAGACCGCGCCTCCAGGAGCGCCGCGCGGGCCTGCCAGTTCTGGGTCCGGATGGAGACCACCTCTGCCTCCCAGTCCATCGCCACGGTGCGCGCCCTATCCAGGTCCCCCCTCGCCTGCTGTAGCGCCTCATCCCGGTCGATGAGGGCCGTGCGAATCCGCTCGATGGCGGAGGGACGCGTCGTGGCCTGCCCCTCCAGCTCCAAGAGCTGGTCGCACAGGGCCACCGCCCGGTACGCCAGCCAGCCGTCCCGGGTCCTCAGGGCCTCTGCGAGGGCGTCGAGAGTGTCGCGCTGCTCCCGGAGCTGGCGGAGCTCGGCGCTCAGCTGGTCAAGGGCGCCGTACCTGTGCGGGCGTGTTGCTCCAGCTCCTGCCGTCAGCAGACGAAACCCATGAGTACCACACCACAAAGACAAACACGAAAACGACAAGATCAAAGAAGAAAGCAACAAACTAGCGGAACAACGCGAGAACCCCGACGTACCTGGAAAACACGCCACGCCGGGCCGCCGTGAATCCACAGCGTCTCGTTCAGCACCCGGTTGAGCGAGGCGCCGTGATCGCGGAGCTCCTCCCACAGCTGCTCCTCCTCCTAGGCGTCGACGAAGTGGGGGGCGGCGCGTCGACGCGCTCCTCGCTTGAGGCGGGGGGTGGCACGGGACGAAGAGGCCTCGGCGCCATGCCTCTGGCTCCCGACCACAATGTGGCCCTCCCACCTTTTCGCAAGAGCCCCCGCCTGGGGCTCGGGGGCTGGCGTGGGCAGCCTTGCCCACTGGTCCCACCCGGGCGGCAGGACGTCGTCGTCAGGGATCTCCACCGCCGTCGCCCGGGAGGCCGCCGGCAAGAGCGGGCTCCGCTGCACCACCACGACCGCCTCCGACCGCGCCGCCGCGGCGGCCGGGCTCCGCCGCGCACCGTGACCGCGGCACCGCGCCATCATCACGGACGGCGCCGCGCGTGCCTCGGCGACCGCCGGCCGCGGCTCGGAGGGCGACGTCACCGGTCGCGGCCTCGAGGCCTCGGCCGCGCCTTCCGAGCTCCCGCCCACCACCGCCGCCGTGCTTGCGCCCGCCCGCGGTGCCCTTGACGAGCGCCGCCGAGTTGGGATGGATGCGTCCACCCTCAGCACCTTGGCCGGAGCGAGGGGGGCACGGTCGGCGCCGCCCTACAGACAAGGAAACAAATCATCAGACCCCCGCCTACCGGGCGCACGACCCCTCGAAAGGCAACACCTTACCTCAAGGAGGAGAAGGCCCACTTCCTCTTCCTCGAGGCCCCCGCCGACGTCGTGGGCGCGGCCGGCGCGGCCGCCGCCGCGCCTCCAACCGCCTCCACCGCGCACGCGTGCTCCGCCACGCGCGCCGGCGCCCTCCGTTGCGCGCGCCGGCACCTCCGCGGCTCGTGTCGCCTCCGTCGTAGAGCGCCCGCGCGGACGCCTCCGCGTCCGCCCCAGCCGATGGTTCTCCTGTCACCGGAGCCGGCTCCGGTGACGGGGGTGCAGGCTCCCACCTATCGGGGAGAACCTGCCCCCTATCCTGCTCCCTGTCTTCTTCCTCCTCTTCCTCCTCTTTCTCGTCCTATGATGAGTACTCCTCCGTCCCTGGCGAGGAGAGTCCCTGCTGCTCGCATAGCCGGTACTCCTCGCTCCTCCGCTCCTGGCGCTCCCGTCGCCGCGCGTCGCGCTCCCTCCTGCGATCCACCCGCTCTCACTCTCGCCGTTACGCCGCGCGCGCGAGCGCGCGGGCCCGAGGCGTGGGTGGGTCGGACTTCGCGGCATTCACACGCACTATCGGCAGGGGTCGGGTGAAGCCTTAAAACGCGAGGCGACCCGAAAAAATCGGCGAAACAAGAAAGGAAGTCGAGAAATCCACTCACCAATTGGCCGACGGCGAGCATCTCGAGCGCCCACAGGGATACGTCATCACAACGCCCCAACCTGAGGTCAATGGCGCGCCGCGCCCGGGTGGCCGCGTACGACCGCGGGAAGGGTTCCCGCAGCAGCCGCGACTCGGCCAGCGCGATGGGGTCCGCGTCCTCGCTCATCTCGCAGATGCGGAGCCGCCTCTCCATCAGAGGGACTACCCGCCGGTTGTGAAGGTTGGCGAGGACACACCCCGCGGTCAGCCCGCGGTCCGCCAGCTTCTTTAGTGCAGCTACGAGCGAGTCCAGCCGCGCCTGGTGCGAGGGCGGGAACACCCCGTGGTACCAGGAGGCGGCCCTCTCCATGAGCACCTTGCCGGTGTAGGGGGGAGGCCAGGGTCGGCGTTGCGGAGGTAGAACCACCCCCGCTCCCAGTCGGCGTTGTTGGAGGTCATCGTGCAGGGGATGTAGTCCTCCCTGCGCGAGCTCCGCACCGCGAGCGCCAAGCCGCCGGCGCGCGCCACGCGGCGAGTCCTCGACTCCGATGTCTGCAGCGTGTGCAGCTCCGCGCGGAAGAGGTGGACCCAAGGATCCCAGTTTACTGGGATCCCCAGGAAGCCTTCGCAGACGCCGACGAATGTGGCCGCCTGCGAGATCTCGTTCGGCGTGAAGTTTTGCAGCTCCACGCCGTAATGGTAGCATAGCCCCTGCATGAAGCAGCTCGCCGGCGCCGTGAAGCCGTGCTCGTGGAAGCGCATGAAGCTGACGATGTAGCCGTACGGAGGGTTGGGGACTTGTTCCCTCTCTGACGGCACGATCCACTCTGCGGGCCGCCCCTCCACATTCGCCGCCAGCTGGCCGCCAGCCACCAGCTGACCCAGGGCTAGCATCGTCGCCGTCGAGCGCTCCCACGCCGGCGGGTCGATGATGGTGATGGGCTGCTGGGGAGCCATGTGAACAGGCGGAGGAGCGGGGAACTAGAAGCAAGAGCGGCTCCAAGAACAGAGGCGCAAGGGCAAGAACAGCTCGGGGGCTAGAGTGCAAGAGGCAGGGACAGCAAACGCTAAGCGCAAGGGTAAAAAAACCGCCCCTTCACCGCCTATCGGTTTATAGGCCGCGAGGTGTGCTCTCCGGAGCGCGCGCCCCGTGCGCATTAACTGCAGGTGAAATGTTCCCTCATTGACAAGTGGGGCCCACCACGACCGCGGCGGCCGCATAACCGCATGCGCGCCATCATCACGGCGCGGTAACCGGAGGGCCGCGGCAGACGGTCACGTCCGCCTGCCCACTCCTCCCACTACGCGCGCGGCTGCGGCGCCTGAAAAGGCGCGCCCGCGGCGCGTGACTATAGCCACGACTGCAGGCATTAAATGGCCCTGTCCCTTACCAAGTAAGGAAGACCCTCGAGCGGCCCGAGCCCCTGGCTCAAATAAGTGCGACCCTCGAAGGGTGCGAAAACCGACCAGTGGCCTCGAAGCCCGTTTGAAATAAACGGGCGCCATAGGTGCCCTCGACTTACAGAAACTACTGATCAGCAGTTCGAGGACTAGCACGGCTAAGGACCCTTGAAACCTGCAGATGCGAAAGACTGGAGCACTCCACTGCTACCCCGCACGGCCCTACTGATCAGGGGTTCGAAACCTGACCCTCGACGGGTTCGAACAGGTGCCCCAGATCACCAGAGTCAGGGACGACGAGGGCGCGCGCATTCGAGCCTCTCCTCGAGCCCACCGGCTCGAGGGCGCCCCACATGTCGTGTTCGAGAGCCAGCGAGGGCAGCTAGCCGGGGGGATCCCACCGAGGGAGAGCTTCCGCGCCCTCGGTCCCTAGCGAATGGGACCGAGCCCCACCTAGCAAACCCATGCAAGCGCTTTAATGGACGAGTCTTCGGACCACGAGCCTACCCTTATCGAACGGGGCATGGGCGTCCACTTGAACCACCCGCTAGCAGCTCAACGAGGAATCCACAATCCGCGACCCGATCGATGGGGGTTGCGAAAACCTCACCCTCCGTGCCGCGGAGGGACGGCGAGGGCGCGTTAAAAACAAGACAAAGAGTTCGCCCCGATCGCCTCGAATGGGCCCAGGCTCGGGGGCTCGACGCATGGCTACACCTCCTGGGATGCACCGGACGCGAATGGCGCCAGTCGCGCGTGTGTCACCGAAGCCGGCTGAGACATTGCCGATGCCGGTTGAAACACGTACCACGCACACTGGCGAGATTCTGCGGTAAAACCCCTGCAGGAGCACCCACGCTCCTGCAGGGCATCGGGGGCTAGACCCGCGGGTCCGCTGACGCATCCCCGCGGAAGGCATTTGCAACCAGGGGGAAGGATGTCCTATCAGTAGGCTTCAGCATCTGCGGGAGCCTGGCGGGCACACCCACAGATGCTCGGGGGCTACTATCGGGGACAGCCCTGAGGGTCCCCTAAAAAACCGGGGGAATCCTGCTTAAAACCTGCGAAAAACAAAACAGAACGCACCCCTTACCTAAACACGCACACACGGCACGGCCCACGCTGCGGTGGCCCCCGCGGCCCACCAGAGTGGCCGAATCAAAGGCCCCCTCGAGCAGGTTCCGCCTCGCTCAAGGGCTCACACCCCCTCGAGCGGGTTCCGCCTCGCCCGAGGGCTAACACCTCCCTCGAGCGGGTTCCGCCTCGCTCAAGGGCTAACACCTCCCTCGAGCGGGTTCCGCCTCGCTCGAGGGCTCACACCCCCTCGAGCGGCGCCCCCTCGAGCGGGCTCCGCCTCGCTCGAGGGTCCCCTCCTCCCTCGAGCGGGCTCCGCCTCGCTCGAGGCTCCCTCACGGGCGCACCAGCTCTCGCACGCGGGTACGGGCATTTAATGCCCTGACACAGCAGAGCCGCGCCATCACGCGCCCGGGAATCACGCCTCGGCGCTGTTCCGCCAACTCCCTAGGGGAAGCCCATCCCCGCCACTGTGGGGAACTGTGCGACGAGGCCAGTGTCAGCTCCGTGACACTGTGCCGCCCACTCCCGTACGGCTAACACGCCGCGCCCTCGAAGGGGGGCCGGTTGCACCCTCGAACCCTTCTCTCGTGACTCTGCAGGGTCGAACCATGACGTCAGGCCAGCGGGAGCGCCATCCCCATCACTGTCAGTCCTGTGCGGCCATCCCCACTCCTGCAGCGCCACGCCGGGCACTGCCACAGCAACTCCGGCGCTATTGAGCACGCGGGGATGGGACTCCGCCACCCCTGCCACTATACCCTGTACGAATCACCGTCAACGGCTCCCTCGAGCCTGCGTGGAGACGCCCCGGTCAACCATTGCGCCTTCACCCTCGAAGCCGCCCCTGTTCAAGTACAGGACACGCCATGATGCCATGACCTGGGCAAGGTTCGCCAGGATGACCGCCAACTCCCCGGCATTGTACGCCATACTTCCACACGTAGCTAAACGGTGCGGCATGCTTGTAAATCACCCCCTCCTTGATCTATAAAAGGAAGGTGACCCCCCTCGCTGCGGGGAGAGAGGAGATCAGACACGGGACCGCGGGCTGCGATCGCTCACACGCTTCCCGCCTTCCCCACGATATTGGCACTCGCCTCAATCACGCTGCATGGGACTTGGAGGCCACGCCTCCTCTCCCGCCTTGCTTGTAGCCGCCCCACTACAGGCACCCCGGTGTGAAGCAATACAGTGCCTCGAGCACACCCCTTCTGGACGTACGGCCCCGGCCGGAACCAGGATAAACCATGCGTCTTTAGTTGCTTAGCACTGACCATCGAGGGACAGATCTCAGTGCTTATTACTAGTTAGTGTCGGGACTACATTCCGCACCAACAAGAGATGCCATATGTAGGCTCTATACCAAAATTTGCATAAAATTTACTACGTACATTTTTAATATGATTTATTTTGTATTTATGGTAAATCTGCCCAATGATTTTTTAGCTAAATATAAATATATTTTTGTGCCCAACTTTTGGATATATTCTTGAAATGCTTATATTCACTTTTGGTGACTTAATCATGATTTTAGGACTACCAGAAATAACTAATCTTGATTTATGCTTAGTTTTAAACGTATTTGCATAGCTTAAAATCTAGAAGAGCCCATGAGCTAATTGTTGTGTGTGTAGACTAGTTTTGGGCCAGAGAATATGTGTGAAAAAATTGCTCCAGAAGTTGTTTAATTATTTTTATATGAATTTATCTTGTTTTGGTAGATAAAAGTTGTCATTTTTTGTGTAATTAATTCATAGCCCAAATACTTGTGAACTTTTGTTCGCTGGATTTGAATGTGGCTAAAGAATTTAGGATCATCACCCTTGCTGTTTTGTGAAATTAAATTAATTTATTTGTATAGATGTGCACACAATCACCATCAATTAAGTGTTTAATTTTCCAACACTACCACTTGTTGTATGGGAAAAACGTGTTTAATATATGCTTGTCGAGGTGAATGTGACCAATCATATACTCCAATTGTCATGTGTTGTTTTGTAATTAATTAAATTAAAATCACTAATTAAATCTTACATATGCATCCTCGTGTAGAAATCCCTGATGGCAGCTATACGCTTGTGCCAAAAGGAGAGGACGTGGAAGCCGATGGTGGTGCACTACGTCACTGTAGAGGAAGACCTGGACCAAAGCCCATTAGGCCCCAAGGCCAATCTTGCCGACGAAGGCAAGCCCCAGATCATTAATCCTTCTTTTTAAAATTAATGCAACTACCTTTGTTGTGTTGGTGCATTTACGTTTCAGGAGTTGAATGAAACCCTAGATTGCATGATCCCTAAGTATCTATGCTTTTTTACTAGTATGCTAGGTCGATAGCTGCTATGCTATAGGACCGGTAAAAGTTGAGTGATGTTCGTCACTCGCCATAATAGGTTCTTATTTGGAATCATAAGATCTTTATAAATGGGTTGCTCATGTGGTAAGAGCATGGGATTCGGGCTCCGGTCTAGTGGGTTTCATGGGCTAAGCTTTTGAACATACTAAGCACTTGTCGGGAATGGGACCGGTAAGCCTAGTACCCAATTGACGAAGCAAGGGAACCTTTCCCTACTACACCTGGAGCACAGCGATGTGTCCCCCTACTTGCAACAGTATGGTGCCTGTGTGAATCAGAACGTTCGTGTGGGAGCGATCCGATAAGCCTTGTACCAAGGAATGTAGGTCCGATCCTGAGCTGAAGATCGACGGGAACCACCTGGTCGGTGTATTACCGCATTTCGCTTTTGTTTTAACTTTCGTGGGGTATGCATTCTTCTGTGTGCTTAGGTACACCTTGCAAGGTTATTAATAGATCGATTGTCGGCCTCTCACCGTTATCTGAGACTGCTTAATCAACTGACCATGATAACCCTTAATGATGGAACTATGTGAATAATGATGTTTTGTGTAATGGTATTGTACAATTCTTGATTGTACTAGTTTGCTTATTTAATAATGGCTAATTCACTATAACTTGAGCTAAAACATTGAAAGTAAGGATCAATGATTTTTAGTTGCTTTTTGGCAAAACAAACCCACTAGCCAAAAGGCTTGCATGTCTAGAGGTAATTTTAGACAATTAAGTCTTGTTGAGTAAGGATCAATGATTTTTAGTTGCTTTTTGGCAAAACAAACCCACTAGCCAAAAGGCTTGCATGTCTAGAGGTAATTTAGACAATTAAGTCTTGCTGAGTATTAGTATACTCAGCCTTGCTATAAATGTTGCTTTCAGGTGAAGTTGTTTGGCCTGGAGAGATTCCACCCGGTTCGGAGATGGAATGGGTGGATGACGACGAGTGATGGCATCATGGATGGCCTCCTATGATGTTTATCGCATCGCTAGTTTAATTTTCGTTGTTTTAAAACTCTGAACCTTTTAGTTATTGTTGACGCGACAATAGGACGTCACCCCCGCACATGTGACTCCCCGGTCTGTAGCGAGGCGAGCCAACCAATCTGACCTGTTGATTGACAATGGAAAATATTAAGAGATGGGCCAGAGAACTGATGGATCTTTGGTAGTATGTGTATCTACCAATCGGCCGATATAGTGAAAAGGATCGGCAGGCTCGAAAGTAGCCGAAGTGCAAATACGTATGAAGGGATCAGCCGAATCAGCCAATTGTAACGTCAGCGCTCGAAACAAACCTGAGCTGGCTATGATAGTAGAAGCTGACGAGATCTAGATCGAGCTGGATAGATTGGTGATAAAAGCTAAAAACTATAAGAATTGGTACAAAAACTTGTAGATCTAGCTAGTATCGATAAATTGTGAATAAATAACTACACGAAACCTTAGTGATGCGCCCGAAGGTTAAGGCCTCGGATTATTCGGTAAAACGGTACTCACATGCTTGCCGTAGGTCGATTGATGCAGCCCAACGAACTTGAAGAACACCGTTGAGAAAAAGGGAAAATGCAAGGGCAAAGTCGCGGAAAAGTAGATGTAAAAGTAGATACTGTAAATTGTAAAGGGTTTGCCTAGAGGCGGTTTGTTTGATATTGGTGTGTATATGAAGGACCGATTAGGCGAACAAGACAGGGGGAGTGAATGGGAGTTGATAAAAAAAATTTCGAAGGAGATGGAAACTACAACAAGATGAACAAGGCTTCCAAAGCACGTCTCCGACTCAACTACCCAAGTTTGTCAAGACCACACAGCCACTAAAGTGCTACTGGTCCTAGGAACCAACAACCACCTACACCCACTCGAGAACGCAGTGGAACAAGAAACTCAATCACCACTGCACTGCACCGGTCATACCAGTGAGCAGCACCAGTCAGACCGGTCCCTACTGGCAATATCTGAGAACTTCCACAGAATGCCCCTACACCGGTCAGGCCAGTGTAGCTCGCCGGTCAGGTCGGTCCAAGCCAAGAAATCCCAAATCCACCAAACAGACCTACCAAGCCCCAAAACTGACCATACTCGAAACAGCAGCGACACAGGACAACAGGGACCACACAAGGATGTTCACTCGAGCAAAACTCAACAAAGGGTCTGCACTTGTTAGACCAGTGAGAGGCACCGGTCAGGCCGGTGTGACCTGAGCTCTCGGGATGAACAGCACCCGTGGGTCAACCCCCATGAATCCAACTCCCGATCTCCCGATTCGCTCCATAGATTTGCAAAAGACTTTGGGATAGTAGGAACACCTCATGGGCACTGTATAGCCAAGATTTGGCCCACCCAAACTTGCTAAATCGAGAGGAATTGAAGAAATCCCACCAAGAACGAATCTAACCCTAGAGCCAAGAAAACCCCAAAATCGAGACCCTTTGCTCACGGATTTGGGAGGGGAATCAAATGGAAAAGAACAACGAAGGGTTCAATCATACATTCTCCACCAAATCCCAAAGAGAAAGGCCTCGAATCTGCCACAAGAAATTCGCCAAGAAAGGGCTCCGAAAATCACAAAAAGGAGAAACGGGAAAGACACATCCAAGCCTTGAGGAACCACGCCGAATCATCTATACATACCAAAGAGGTTCATACAAGGTCAAGCTTGTCGCCCAATCACCCTTCCCTCTCACAAGATCTCACCATGAAGCTCTCAAGCTAGTCCTATGAAAATCCTAAGGAAAATAGGAAGCAAAATAGGAAAACAAATGAGCTAGGGTTCCAAGAGATGGCTGCCATCCTCTAACCACTTGGGTTATATGGAGGCAACCGAAAGACTAAAATATCCTTACTAGCTAACTAGGGATACATGCCCCTCAAGGGCGAATTTGGAAGTCTTTGTCTTCGCACCATCAGACAGATGCCCAGCGACTGCAAACTTGCTTAGCCTTGACGCAAGCCTTGCGATCCCGACACGTGTCCTCCACTTCGAAGATTCCGGATTGCGTCGTCCCACACCCGTCAAACTGGTAACCACTGGTCAGACCGGTCGGACCCACCGGTCAGACTAGTCCGATGCTGCTGCACCTCCGTCTTCGGTTCTTCGGTCTTGGTTTTGTGGATCAACCAAGGAACCTAGTGGTTTTCTGGTGAACCACCGGAAACCCCGCGAACTCGGTGTAGCCTCTGCCAATCACCACTCATGACTCGGCTACCACGTAGTCCCGGCTCGACCTTGATTTTGATGCTCAACCAAGAAAGCGTCCATGACTTTATCTTGTTATTCTTGCCACCATGCGGCCAGCACTTGACCCCACTGGCCACCGGGCCCCTCGAACTAAGCCTACTTGTCTTCTCCACACCTGGAGGCCTCACCGGCAACGAAGTTTCACGCTTGTTCTTCACCTGCACCAACACTAGTCAAGCCGCAACCTGCACCTGAAATACTTCGCCAAGAATCAGCCCACACCACGTTGTCAATCACTCATCACACCAGGAAGAGACCATCCGTCGATCCTCGAATCACACATGGCTCGCAATCTCCCCCTTGATGAGTGCATTGACAACACACACATTTAGTAACCAAAGAGAAAAAGAAAAGAAAAGAAACGACTAAAAGAAACTCCAACAAGCAATCAAAAGCCAAAGAAAGGCAAAGAGAAAGATCACTTGAAGAAGACAAGCCTTGGACCCCTTAGGCAAGGGCAATGGCTCGACACATCCAAGACAAAACCATGCTTAAGCAAAGAGCACAAACCACCAATCCCAAGCTCGAAAACCACAAAGAGGTCCCTGCACAAATGCAAACTCCCCTGAACCAATGCAACTCCCTCTGGATGAATGCATGCTAACCACTTCACAAAACAGAGCAACTGCTTCAGCCTTGCTCGGATCGATCAGACCGGTCCACTACACCGGTCAGATTGGTGGACAAGATCACCCAGCACCTGGGAACTCACACCGGTCAGACCGGTGGATGACACCGGTCAGGCCGATGACAATCTAGGAACTGCACAAGCTCAAAAATAGCCCGAAACCACTTGAAAACCTTCTAAATGCATGCAACAAGCCAAACCATGCTCAAACTTCTCCACCTTGTTGAAAATGCATGAATCAAGACAAAAATGCAAAAAATGAAATCTAGAGCTTCTCAAATAGACAAAATTCAACATAGCATGCTACACATGTCCAAATGAGCAAGTTAGATATTCTATAGCTTCAATAATTCCTTTTATGAAACAAGGAATGATCGTAGAGGGTGAACTAATAAAAAGTGCTTCAGAAAAGTGTTCCACTCTAGTCGACCACTTCTTTTCCATGGCCTCCATGATAGATGTCTCATTTGGAGGATCGGGAGGAAAAAGAGGTACCATAGGCCTAGGGGAAGGTTCTGTCAAAGGATTTCTAGCTAGCTGGATTTGGACAAAAAAGGGCTCCTTCCCTAGTTGGACATCTAAGAAATTCGAGGTGTTTATGAGATTTTCAAAAGGGTCATACTCGAATTGATAGAGGAACCTTGAGGTTGAATTTCTTCTTCCTCCATGGTTCCTAGTTCAGGTGAGGGTTCAATAGACGAATCTTGGGATGTGGAAATCATAAGTCAAGTTGGGTTGTTGAGAGACTCTCATGGATCGAATCTGATTCTTGGTGGGGTCCATTATGGCCGGTAGGGAAGAAAGAGTTTTCTAAGAAGCTGTCTAGGATTGCTCTTCCTTCCACTAGAGCTTTGTGTGCAAATGAACCTCCAGCAGCAATGTCAAGATCTTGGGCAGCGTCCATGTCTAAACTCATGCAAAATGCATAAAGCAAGACATCATCGGGTAGAAATGAGCCAGGTCCAGACACACAAAGGCGTCTGAACCTAGCCCACGCTGCTCCTATAGACTACTCATTTAATTGTTCGAACTCGAGAATATCCCATGGGAGAGATGCCATATGAGTATACCATTGCACCGTCGTCTCCACAAGAGAGAATGAGTTGCAAAAGTTATCTCAAAGTTTGCCCCAATCACCATTTACACTTTTTACAAGGTCAGTGTACCATTGCTCCATCCTCTCTGACAAAGAGAGAGGGAACAACTTCCACCTTATGGATTCTTGCATCATGCCTAAGAGAACCAAATGCGAACACAGTTCCTCGAATTCTTCCAAATGAAAGTAGGGGTGTTCATTGATTGCTCCAAAGAAGGGTCGATCCTGAACCATGCCCATAATGTGGAAATGAAGTTCATGGTCGGATGTGGAAGTTGATGGATCATTGAACTCATAAGTTGAGGCGGAGAGGTCGAAAAAGGATGGCCTCTCCATGGGTAATGGGGGCAAAGGTAGAAACAAAGAAAACGAAAGATACGAGGATCACTGGGTACGAAGATAGATACAACAATTATTCCCCGACAACAGTGCTAGAAAGCTTGTTGGGTATTTTAGCGACAAACGAAATAAATCCGCAAGAGGATGGAAACTGTTGTAGCTTTCACCTCAGAATATTCCAAGGGTATTGAATCCAAGGGAACGTGTGTGTACTAACTTCGTATAGTCGGTCCAAGGACACACACAGATAAGAGGTAAGGATAGAGAGAGGATTCCTACAGTGAGCTCTACATATGAGTTTAAAGGTCGATCTCTCAAGAACTTGCTTCGGGCACCGGCGAACCCTTGATCTGTCAGGAGACTCCAGCCTACGGATCTAAGACGAACCTCAACCTGCACTACATTTGAACGTGGAGGATTTCAAAGGATCAACACGGCTGTCACCACTTGCGATCTACCTCTACCAATTCGTGGGATATAGGGCAAACGAAGGATAACCCTTAGCCTAGACACTATGTCTATGCTACTAATTACTATCCTAGCCTGACTACGCAATCTCGTGGTGCGTAGCAACCTACGGCACTCTATATTAAATATAGAGCGACGAACCCACAAGGAGGAGAACTGATCTCACTCAACTATAAGTACTACTAGCTTATGCTAATGTCATATGAGAGAGCACTCTATCCCGTACTGAGCTTCCAATGTATACGAATGACTTGCAGCAAACGAACGTATAAACCCAGGATCTATGCACTAGCAGAGGAAAAAGGCTACTCATGCAATGTAGCATAAACTATTAGAAAAGGAATCAAGAACACACTTTATTCTAATCAGAACATGCAAGCATATCCACTTTGGACTAAATGAAGAACATGCATAAATGTATATGAGCACTTATGAACCTATGCTACAAGATCGAAAGGTTGTATTCGCGTAGAACACTAGTCTCTAAATCAAGAACAAACGAAGAACACAAGAACATATCACCTATGCATGAATGCTACTTTAGTCTAAATAGAAAATGTAGAAATACTTACTTTACTCTAATTGAAGAACAAGCATCCATATAGATACAACTCTCTCCCTCTCTCTCACTCTCCCTACTCTCTAATCTACCAAGGAGAGGCCTCTCCTTTGAAGGGAAGCTCTCATCCTTGGGTGAAGTGGTGAAGTGTGTATCATTCTTTACTTCCTCCCCTCATATTTATAGGCCAAGTGGAGGTCCCTAGGCTGCCTTGGGCGCCACCAAAGGACCAATGAGGTGGTGACACATGGCTCAGAGGAGTGGGGGCCAATTTGGTGAATCTTCCATGAGAAGAAACTGCAGGCTTCCGGGCGGATATTCGGGCATACACCTGGCACCGCCTTTGGCTCGTCACAACAAGACAACACGTGGAAGGGTGGCGCGAGAGGCCTTAGAGTGGGTTCGGCCGACCTAGGGATCGGCCGATCCCGGGGTGGGCCCAATCGCATCAGTTTTCGTCCAAGTGACTGCCAGGTGAGTCCCAAGGTGGGTATGGGGGTGTTTGTGTTGTTTTTATCTCGTTATCTCATGGTTGTGGGCCCTTGGATCCGCGTGCTTTCCCCTGATTGGTCGAGAGTGTACTTTGGATCGGTGAGGTGTCATGGCCACGTGGGTGTCTGTGTGGTAGCACATCACCACGTGGCCTGGTGTGGGTCCCATCGGGTCCACATGATGTCTTGTGCACATCTCTCTCATCCGGGCTCCGATTTATGCAAATGATATATTTGTTTCGATCGTCTCGTTGAGCCTGTTGTAATGGTGCAGACCAATTTGGCATTTGAGGTTGTTTATGATGATGCCATATCTATGCCATTGGTTTACTTGCTCTCAACTATATCATTCCATGCGTATTTCGATGTGTCTTGCAACAAAAGATAGAAACACCAACACGTGTGGAACTTTTCAGTATAAAGACATATTCTAGTGTTGATTATCACTTTCCATTTATATTATGCAGGAATTGACAACATAAAAGTGGTACTTAACAGCCGTCAACAACCATCTCTCCTGCAATAGTCACACTGAAAGCAGGCTTGGGATGGGGCTGCTCACTTGGTTTCTCCTCACTCAGCTTCTCACCCTTCTTCTCTTCAGCCACACTCTCCTTAGGGCCCACAAAATTCACCAGTTTTTGGAAATCATTCGTTGGGTGAGGAAATATGGGAGGATTTGGGGTCGTGTCAAGTTTGTTTTTCAGTGGGTTGGGCTAAGGAGCATAAGCATTTTTGTGAAAGGTTTTTGGTGGAGCTAGGATATCACCAATCTTCTCTCCTCCCTCACCACTACACTCTCCAACCTTCTCCGAACCAAGCGCTTGCCCACAATAGTGCTTGTATGCCTATATCATCATCCTAAGCTATGGCTCATGACCCGACAGCCAACCCATCATTTTCATCAACTCATCATTCTCATCCTGCAAGCGATCCATGTAATGTGTAAGTTCCAGATTTTTCAAAGCATGCAATTCATAAGTAGGGCAAGAAGTAGGAATAGGTTCTTTCAACTTGGCCTTAAGAGAAACAATGGAAGCATGCATCTCATCAATCTTTCCATGCAAAATAGGGCAAGAAGTACAAGCACCTAGTAAAGCAGGTCTAGACTTAAGCTCAGCCACTTCAACACTAAGAACATCTAGTTCCTCACAAATAGAGGCATGTTTATCCTTAAGACTAGTAAGATCAGCTAGGTACACAGAGCAATCATAAAATCTCATCAGAAACCACAGGTGAAGCCTTAAGCAAATCAATTTCAAGCTTAGCATCAAGGATCTGAGTTTCTAGCTCAGCTACTCGATACCTAGCATCTTCTAATGAGGCCCTAAGCTCTTTCCTCATCTTCTTTGCCTCTCTAAGCATGTCATCATGATTATCAAGCAACTTGCCAAGACACTCATTCTCCTCACACAAGAAGGGAAGCTTGTCACGTACCTCATCCTCAAAGTCGGAGTCTGAGTCGCTCTGATGACTCTTCTTGCTACCGGAGCAACGAGCCATGTCGCATAAGCCGTCTCTGGCGTAGTAGCTCGGCCCGCTCAAGTTCTTGGATGACTTCTTGTTCTTGCGCCGATCACCTTCATCTTCACTGCTACTCGAGCTCGAGGAAGAGTAGGTGGAGCTCGAGTTGATGTTGCTCGCCCCGACCATCGCTCGGGCCTTCCTGTCGCGGCTGTCCTTCCTTGATCGTCACTCATCCTTGTGCTTGTTCTTGTGCTTATAATCGTGCCTTGATCGGTACTTGCCATCCTTGTTCGACCGGTGCTTGTAGCCGTCCTTGTTCTCCATCTTCTCAGGACAGTCGAAGACGAAGTGTCCTAGATTGCCGCACTGAAAGCATATCTGTTGATTCTTCCTTGTGTTCACCCAGTTCTCGTGCAGCCTCTCGAACAGCCTGGTCAGCAACGCCAGCTCGTCCCCTCCAAGCATGTCAAACTCCTCATCTGGCAAACTCATCAAAGAAGACAAACAGTACATCCTGGAGGATGCGTTAGTGTTAGACTTAGCACCTTTGCCACCGACGAGAGCAAGACTATGATAGCCAGCCAGGCTCTCAAGACAGGCTGTCATACCACGATCCAACTCAACTGATTTGAGCTTGGAAAACAGCTCATTCACGATCAGGGTGTCATACTTCTCGAACTCAAGAATAGCCTCGACCTTTCCGTCCCATACAGTGCGATCCAATAAGTGAAAGAGCTTCACGGCTCTATCATGATCATCGTATGGGAGCACCGCCACATTGGCTCTCATGTTGTTCACCGTGACCGTAAACCGCTAGAAAAGGGCATTGACGGACTTGCTGGGGAGATGAATGAAGTTCTCGTGCTCTCTTTGGTAAATCATGTACATCCGAGCCTAAACCTAAGCATTCCCAGCATGAGCATCCTTCAACTGCTCCCAAATCCTACAAGCTAAGTCCTCTGTGTGAACCCGATCGAATTCAGACTAACACAGAGCACGGAACAAGTAGTTGACTGTCTTGTTGTTGACGTTTGAGGACCATGTGTGGTTCGAGGACCGGTGGATGGTCGCTTCCTTGTGTGATGAGTGATTGACAACGTTGTGTGGACTGATTCTTGGCTAAGTATTGCAGGTGCAGATTGCGGCTTGACTCGTGTTGGTGCAGGTGAAGAACAAGCGCGAATGGTCGTTGCCGGTGAGGCCTCCGGGAGTGGAGAAGACAAGTAGGCTTTGTTCGAGGGACCCGGTGGCCAGCGGGGTCAAGTGCGGGCCGCATGGTGGCATGAACAAGCAAGATGAAGTCGTGGACGGTTTCTTGGTAGAGCCTCAAAACCAAGGTCGAGCCGGGACTACGTGGGAGCCGAGTCATGAGTGGAGATTGGCGGAGGCTACACCGAGTTCGCGGGGTTTGCAAGGTGGTTCACCGGAAAACCACCGGGTTACTCGGTTGAGCCACAAAACCGAGGTCGAAGACTCGACGAGGAGGTGCGGCCACCCGGAGCCCGTTCAACCGCCCGGGAGGGGCGGTCGGACCACCCGGGAGCCGGTCGGATCCCCCGGGCCGGCCTAACCGCCCGTGGGGGCGGTCTGACCGCCCGGCCGCCGGCGCCGAGAAGCTTCGAAGCGGAGGACACGCGTCGGGATCGCAAGGCTTGCGTCGAGGCTACGCAGGGTGCGGTTGCCGGGCATCCGTCCGATGGTGAAGACATCAAGAATTCCAAATCCGCCCTTGAGGGGCATGTATCCCTAGTTATTAGTGAAGGGTAGTTTAGTCTTTTGGGTGCCTACATATATACTCATTAGATGGGTGGATGGCAGCCAACTCTTGGAACTCTAGCTCATTTAGTTTTTCCATTTTCGTTCTCTATTTTTCTTTAGAATTTAGAAGGCTAGCTTGAGAGCTTCATGTGAGATCTAGAGAGAGGGATGGAAGTTTGGGTGGCAAGCTAGACCTTGTACGAACCATTCATGGCATGTATAGAAGGTTTGGCGTTGTTCATCATGGTGGTTTTCCCGTCTCTTTGGTGTTGATTTTCGGAGCTCTTTTTGGCGGTGTTTTGAGGACGATTTCTTGGGGTTTTTGGTGGGTGTCACGTATGAGGTTCTTGTGCCTCTTAGGTCGGTGACTTTGCCCCCAAATCCCCTTTGAATCGGACTCGATTTGGTGGTTTCTCGAATTGGGCGAGTTCTTGACCCGGGAGAAGCGATTTCTTCGATTCCTCTTGATTGTGAGCGTTTCGAGTCGATTCCTTTGAGGTAGAGGTTGCCCGGGAGGTAACCCGGCCTATTCCCGAAGTTTGGCCGCAATCCGTGGAGTGATTCGGGAGATCGGGCGTGAGGAAGTTGAGGTTTGACCCGCGGGTTCGTTTTTTCGGAAGGGGCGGTCTAACCGCCTACGTGGGGCGGTCTAACCGCGCCGGGTGTTTCCGGTCAAAGTTTTGTTTCGCCGGATTTTCCTCTGTGAGTCTGTTTGCCTTGATCAGAGGAGTGTCTTGGTGAAATTTGGGGTCGTTCTCGTGCAGTTTGCTAGGTGTTCTTGGTTGGAGTTCGTTGCTAGGTACAGGAGGTTAGACCGCCCCAGGTAGCCGGTCTAACCGCCCCTAGGCCCTTGGGTGAAGTTTTGGTTTTCGCCAATATTTTCTGGTAGCTGGCATGGCCTTGACCAGAGATCTCTGTTGGTGAAACCGTGGTGAGTTTTGGTGATCGGAAGAGGTGTTTCGGAGGATTTCTTGGTTGCCAGGTGGATGCAATCTAACCGCCCCCTATACCCGGTCTAACCGCCCCCTCTGGTTAGCCGGCTTTCGAGTTGTTTCCGCTGTCAGTGCTGCGTGTGTGTTGTGGTTGCTGGTAGAGTTTGTTCCTAGGACCAGTAGCACTCCAGTGGCTACGTGGTTTTGGCAAACGGAAGGTTGAAGTGCGGAGCGTGTGATTTCGGGGGTTCGACCGAGCTAGTTCATCTTGTCGGAGTTTCAATCTCCCTCGAGAAGAATTTTTATCGGCTCCCATTCACCCCCCCCCCCCCTCTCTGGTCGCCTTTTCGGTCCTTCAAGTGGTATCGAGCCGGTTCGGGTCTTTATTGACTCTAACCAGTCTAAGATCCAAGGATGGCGTACCAGGAACGGGGTTCGGGTCCTCCACACTTCGATGGCAAGAACTACCGGATGTGGAGCAAGCGGATGGGTGCGTTCCTCCGCGGAAAGGGTCGGCTTCTTTGGGATGTCACGGTGGACACGAGCTATGTCCGGCCGATGGATTTCCTTGCTCCAGGGTCGAGGGACAGAATCGACGCCAACAATAAGGCGGTCGACTACTTGTTTCGTGCTTTGTGTCAGCTTGAGTTCGATCGGGTGCACACCGAGCACTTGGCTTGTAGGATTTGGGCGGTGTTGAAGGAGGCTCATGTTGGGAACACCCAGGTTCAGGCACGGATGTATGCGACCTACCGGAGAGAGTACGAGAATTTCACTCATCTCCCCGGTGAGTCCATCGATGCCTTGTTTCAGAGGTTCACGGTGGTTGTGAACAACATGTGGGCCAATGTGGACGTGCACCCGTACGATGATCATGATAGAGCGGTCAAGCTCTTACACTCTTTGGATCGTACGATATGGGGCGGAAAGTTCGAGGCCATTGTCGAGTCGGAGAAGTATGACACTCTGACGGTGAACGAGCTGTTCTCGAAGCTCAAGTCGGCTGAGGTGGATAGGGGCATGACTGCCAAGCTCGAGGGACCGACTGATTCCCATAGTCTTGCCCTCGTTGGTGGTTCCAAAGGAAAGACTAACTCTAACCCATCCACCAGGATGTTCTCCTTTTCTTCTTTGATGTCTATGCCAGATGAGGAGTTTGATGACCTTGGAGAGGACGAGCTGGCGCTGTTGACGAGGCGGTTCAAGAGGCTGCACGAGAACCGCGTGAACATGAGGAGGAACACGAGGACATGCTTCCAGTGCGGCAAGCCGGGACACTTCGTCGCCGACTGCCCGGAGAAGGCCGAGAACAAGGACAGCTACAAGCACAAGCCGAGGAAGGACGGCAAGTACCGTTCGAGGCGCGACTACAAGAGCAAGCACAAGAACAAGTACAAGGACGAGCGACGATCGAGGAAGAAGGAGAGCCGAGGCAAGGCCCGAGCGATGGTTGGAGCGAGCGACGTCGACTCTAGTTCCGCGTACTCCACCTCGAGCTCGAGCAGCAGTGAAGACGAAGGCGATCGTCGCAAGAACAAGAAGTCATCCAAGAGCCTGAGCGGGCTGAGCTACTTCGCGAGAGATGGCTTCTGTACCATGGCGCTGAGCTCCGGCAGCAAGAAGAGCACACAGAGCGACTCGGACTCTGAGTCCGACGACGAGGTGCGTGATGAACTTCCCTTCTTGCGCCAGGAGAATGAGAGGCTTGGCTCTTTGCTTGATAACCGTGATGACATGCTTAGAGAGGCCAAGAAAATGAGGAAAGAGCTTAGGGCTTCACTCGAGGATGCTAGGACTAGAGTGGCCGAGCTAGAGACACGGGTGCTTGATAGCAAGCTTGAGATTGATTTGCTTAAGGCTAGCCCCGTTGTTTCGGATGATAATGATTGTGCCGATTGCTCCATATTCCTTGCCGATCTTGCTTTGTTTAAGGAGAAGCATGCCTCCAAGTGTGAGGAACTAGATGTGCTTAGGGTTGAAGTGGCCGAGCTTAAGTCTAGACCTCGCTTTGCTAGGTGCTTGCACTTCTTGCCCTGTTTTGCATGCAAAGATTGATGAGATGCATGCTTACACTAGTTCACTTGAGGCTAAATTGAAGGAACCCATGCCTACATCATGCTCTACCTGTGAAATGCATGCATTGAAAAATTTGGAACTTGCACATTATGTTGATCGTTTGCAGGATGAGAATGATGACTTGAGGAAGTTGATGGGTTGGTTGTCTGGCCATGAGCCTCAGTTGAGGATGATGATTGAGGCCTTTAAGAGGCAAGATGGTGAGGGACTTGGGGCAAACAAGGTTGGTGAAGGAAGTGGAGAGAATATCCCGAGCCACCAAAAACCCACCACAAAAATGATTTCCCTCCAAAACCCAACCATCTTAGGAACCGACTAGACACAACCCCGGCTCCACCTATATTTCCTACACCCACAAATGATCTCCAAAAGCCTATCAAGTTTGTGAGCACTTCCGGAAAGTGTTCTTTGGGAAAGTGAGTGAGAAGGCAAGTGAGGAGAAATCGGTGGAGGAGTTGAGTGGAGAGAAACCAAGCGAGCACCCCCCCAATCCAAGCCTAAACCTAAGCTTGTGAGGTTCCGTTGTGGCCATTGTGGGAAAGAGGGTCACAAGGATGAGTTTTGCTTCAAGAGGAAGCGGGAAGAGAGGATGGCAAAGGAGTGGGCGAACAAGGATAGGTACAACCCTTCCCATGGTGTACCTAAGCCTCGTATGCCACCGCCCGGGGGTAAGGCCGTGGTGAGAAGTGTTCCCGCATGGGGAGATGCGAGTTCCCGCAGCCGAGGAGCGGTGTCCGGAGGGGGCGGCCGACCGGCCCGGCTAGGCGGTCGAGCCGCCCAGCCCCGCAGGGGGCGGTTAGACCGGCCCGGCTAGGCGGTTTAGCCCGCCCCCCGCACTCGGGGGCGGAGTGGTTTTCGAGGTGGTGAGTCGAGAGGTTTCTGTGTCCGGGAGGTGGATTTGCCGGTGGTTGGTCCGGAGAGACGGCAGTGGTCGGTTGCTAGGCATTCTGCCCCTTGAGGTCACTACGGGGATGGGAGGAGTCGTAGTTTTGAGAAGGAGAGGAGGGACGTTCCACGGGTTGTCTTCCGTGGTTTTGGTCCTCCTCCAGGCAGTGAGGGGTGGTTTCCTCGGAGTGGTTACCGAGGTGGTGTTCGTGGTGATGGTTATGGTAGGAAAGATGGCTTGATGTGTGCTAACCCCACTTTCGAGCAAATGGCTCGGCAGACCGGTTTTCCTCTTTTGGTACTAACCCCAGTGCTGAGTCGTTTGTTCGCTCACGTGCTTGTTTTTGAATTTCAGGTGGGAGACTTGAAGAACATTTGGTTGATTGACTCCGGTTGCTCGAGGCATATGACCGGAGACAGGGGGTGGTTCTCAAGTCTTGTCCCGGTGGTGACGAAAAGGTACATCACCTTTGGGGATAATGGGCGTGGGCGTGTGCTTTCAGAAGGTGAGATCAAAGTGAGTGACAAGATCACTCTGAGGCGTGTTGCTCTTGTTCAATCGCTGGGGTACAATTTGCTTTCGTGTCCCGGCTTGTTGGATGAGGGCTTTGAGGTGTTGTTTCGGCCAGGTGGTTCTCGGATTATGGACTCTCAAGGGGACCTTGTTTGTATGGTCGTTCCCGAGGGTCAGGTGTTTCGTGCTGATTTTTCTCAGTCTTCGTGTGTGGAGCGTTGTTTCTTGGCTGGTTCTTCGAGTGAGTTGTGGAAGTGGCATAGGAAGTTGGGTCACTTGAGGTTTGACCTTTTGTCACGCTTGAGTAAACTCAATTTGGTCCGAGGATTTCCATGGTTGAGGCTTGAGAAAGAGTTGGTTTGTGCTCCGTGTAGGCATGCCAAGATGGTGGCCTCTTCTCACCCGCCTCTCACCGATGTGATGACTGAGTGTCCATGCGAGCTGCTCCATATGGACCTTGTTGGCCCAGCTCGTGTGCGATCTGCCGGTGGGAAGTGGTATGTCCTTGTTGTGGTGGACGACTATTCTCGGTATGCGTGGGTGTTCTTTCTTGAGGATAAGGGGGAGACGTTTGGTTTTGTTCGAGATCTAGTCTTGAGGTTGAGGAACGAGAGGCACGGAGATGTCATACGAGCTATCCGCAAGGATAATGGCTCGGAATTCGGGAACTCTCGTTTTGAAACCTTTTGCCATGACTTGGGTCTTGAGCACCCGCTTTTCGAGTCCGTATACGCCTCCCCGCATGGTGTTGTGGAAAGGAAGAACAGGACCGTGCGAGATGGCTCGGACGATGCTTGATGAGCATAGGACTCCGAGGAGGTATTGGGCTGAGGCGGTGAATACCGCGTGCTATGTGTCGAACAGATATACCTCAGAGTGCACAAGAAGAAGACATGCTATGAGTTGATGCATGGTCGCACACCCAAGGTGAGTCACTTCCACGTCTTTGGTTGCAAGTGTTTCATTCTGAAGAAAGGCAGGAAGTTGGATAAGTTTGAGGCTAGGTCTGTCGATGGCATTTTCTTTGGTTATGCATCGCATTCTAGAGCATTTCGTGTGCTCAATCTTGAAACTAACCAAATCGTGGAGACTTGCGAGGTAACCTTCGACGAGACAGAGCCACGTAGTCAGCTTGTCTTTGAGTGTGCAGGTGATGATGAACTTGGCGAGTAGATCTTTCAGGAGGAGGAGCATGAACATGGTGATGATGAAGATGGCTGAACATGTACCCACTACTTCGACTACGATGATGGATGGACCCTCTGCTACACCTACGACGACAAATCAAGAACGAGGAGAAGCTGATGTTGAGGGGGAGGTAGCTTCGAGGCGAGAACCTCCCCGGCGAGTTCAAGTGGATCACCCAGCTTCGAGGATCATCGGCGACATGAATGAACGCACTACACGGTCGAGGTTTCGAAACAACTCCCATTTTGCTCATGCTGCATTTGTTGCTTCTTTCGAGCCCAAAGACATTGGACACGCACTATCTGATCATAATTGGGTAAATTCGATGCATGAGGAGTTGGAGAACTTTGAGAGGAATCAGGTGTGGGAGTTGGTTGACCCTCCCCCAGGGTGTAAGCCGATTGGTACAAAGTGGGTGTGGAAAAACAAAGAGGGAGAAAAGGGTGAGGTTGTGAGGAACAAGTCGAGACTTCTTGCTCAGGGGTTCAGTCAGAAGGAGGGGATTGACTACGAGGAGACCTTCGCTCCCGTAGCCCGTTTGGAGGTGATTAGAATCCTTCTAGCCTTCTCTGTGGCTAAAGGGTTCAAGTTGCACCAAATGGATGTGAAGAGTGCTTTTCTGAATGGAGTGTTGGAGGAAGAAGTGTATGTGAGACAGCCTCCGGGGTTTGAGAGTGAGAAGTACCCCACCGGGTGTACAAGTTGAGGAAGGCGCTGTATGGGTTGAAGCAGGCGCCTAGAGCTTGGTATGACAGGTTGAGGGGATTCTTGTTTGAGAGAGGTTTTGAGATGGGGAAGGTCGATCAGACCTTGTTTTTGCTGAGGCAGGGCAGAGATATCCTGATTGTGCAGGTGTACGTGGATGATATTGTCTTTGGTGGCTCGTCTAATTCTCTTGTTGCAAGGTTTGCAGATGATATGAGCAGGGAGTTTGAGATGAGCATGATGGGTGAGTTGCAGTTCTTCCTCGGGCTACAAATCAAGCAATCAAAGGAAGGAACATTTGTGCACCAGGCTAAGTACACCAAGGACATTGTGAGGAAGTTCAAGATGGAGGACTCCAAGGCTATGACGACGCCGATGAGTACGACTACGGCTCTTGATGCGGACGAGGAAGGTGAACACGTGGACCAGAAGGAGTACCGGAGCATGATCGGGTCACTCCTCTACTTGACGGCAACGAGGCCGGACATACAGTTCTCGGTGTGTATGTGCGCTCGTTTTCAAGCGTCTCCGAGGACTTCGCATCGGCAAGCAGTGAAGAGTATTTTCAGGTACTTGCGTCACACTCCCGACTTCGGCCTTTGGTACTCCGCGTCCTCTTCTTTGGCGCTTCATGGCTTTTCAGACGCGGATTTTGCCGGGTGTCGGTTGGATAGGAAGTCCACCTCGCGGGACTTGCCGCTTTTTGGGTTCTTCTTTGGTGTCTTGGTCTTCCCGCAAGCAGTCGAGTGTTGCTCAATCCACGACCGAAGCCGAGTATGTTGCCGCTGCTAGTTGTTGCTCTCAGCTCCTTTGGATCACCTACACCATGAGTGACTTTGGTGAGGAGTATACCCATGTCCCACTTCAATGTGATAGCACCAGTGCCATAAGCGTTGCAAAGAACCCAGTGCTCCATTCCAAAACCAAACACATAGAAGTGAGGTATCATTTCCTGAGAGACAACGTAGAGAAAGGGAAGATAGCTTTGATCCATGTACCCACACAGGACCAACTAGCCGATATTTTCACCAAACCCCTAGATCAAGCAACTTTCACTCGTTTGTGGGGGGAACTTGGTGTGTGTTTGATTTCTTGAGTTGGGTGTGTGGGAGCTTTCTTTTGCCGGTGGTGTCGAGCCCGTTTTGCCTCTCCTAGAGGAGCCGGTGGTTTGTGAGCTTTGTGTGTGGGAGCTCCTTTGTAGCATATGTATAGTTTTCCTTTGTGCATTTCTTGCATTTGGCATTGCATATGTAACATGATGTATAGGCATCCTTGTGTCTTAGCTTGCATGCATTTTGTATCATATGCATTGGATAGGAAAAGCTTCTCTTATATACATTGTTCACCATGGGTTGCTATATATGTTCTTGTGAGCTTGTTTGGTATGCTATGGTTAGTTTGGATCAGCTCTTGATGATCTTGTTGAATGATCCATGGTTGATGGCTATTTGTTTTGAAAAATGTCACATATATGCTCTCTCATGTGTAAATGCCTTTACATGATCTTGACATGTTTTAGTGGTTTTTCTATGCTTACTTTGTGATAGGATAGCTAGTTTATTGATCATATGGGGCCAAAGGCTCATTTGCCATCATGAATGTTTAGCCCTCTTGCTTAATCTTGTGGAGGGGCATAAGTTCCTTTTTGTCGCAAAGACATTTCATGTACCAATCATAAATCTGAAAATGAAATGAAAAATGCTTGGAAAATATGCTCCCATGTCGTATGTGCTGAAATTAATTCACTTTGGGTGCTAAACCGTTGCATGATGTCTACCAATGAGAAGTCTCATACATAGAAGTAGGCACATGGCTCGGTGGCTTTGACATGACATGAGGTGCTTTTGGGTGTTTATGATGGTCTTATGATTAGAATGGCTGTCCTAGCATGAAGTTTGAGTGGCTTTGCCATTTTGATATGTTTTGCTCATGCTTAGGTATTTGCTTGTGAGAGAGTAACTTTTCGCAAAATTACTCAAATCCTTTTTAGCCTTGTCCAATGGTTGTGAAACTTGGTGATCACGTAGTTAAGGTCATTACGAACCTGTCGAGTATCTAACTTGCTCATTTGGACTTGTGTAGCTCCTTGTGATGAATTTTGTATATTCGAGAAGCTATATGTTGAAAGGTTTCGCATTTTACCTTCATTCATGCATTGTCAACAAGGGGGAGAAGTTTGTGCATGTTTTGGGCACATGGGAGTGTTTGGAAGGTGTTCCAATTGTTTCGGGCAAATTTTGAGCAGTTGGGTGCAGGGCCGGTCTCTTGGGGCGGTCTAACCGCCCCCCAGGCGGTCAGATCAGGCACAGGCGGTCTAACCGCCCTGTACAGGCGGTCTAACCGCCCTTGGCAGTGTGAGCAGGTTTTTGCTTGTTGTTGCTTCTCGCGTTGCATTGCTGCATTTGTTCAGAGGGATTGTGCTTTGGCTCAGGGGGAGCTTGCATATGTGCAGGGGGAGCTCTTTGTGGTGTTCGAGCTTTGCTTTGGTGGTTTGTGCTCTTTGCTTGAGCTGTGTTTGTCTCGGATGTGTCGAGCCGTTGCCCTTGCCTAAGGGGTCCGAGACTTGTCTTCTTCAAGTGATCTTGCTCTTTGCCTTTCTTTGGCTTTCGATCGCTTGTTGAGGTTTCCTTTTATTTGTTTCTTTTCTTTTCCTTTTCTCTCATGTTACTTCATGTGAGTGTGTTGTCAATGCACTCATCAAGGGGGAGATTGAGGACCATGTGTGGTTCGAGGACCGGTGGATGGTCGCTTCCTTGTGTGATGAGTGATTGACAACGTTGTGTGGACTGATTCTTGGCTAAGTATTGCAGGTGCAGGTTGCGGCTTGACTCGTGTTGGTGTAGGTGAAGAACAAGCGCGAAAGGTCGTTGCCGGTGAGGCCTCCGTGTGTGGAGAAAACAAGTAGGCTTCGTTCGAGGGACCCGGTGGCCGGCGGGGTCAAGTGCGGGCCGCATGGTGGCATGAACAAGCAAGATGAAGTCGTGGACGGTTTCTTGGTAGAGCCTCAAAACCAAGGTCGAGCCGGGACTACGTGGGAGCCGAGTCATGAGTGGAGATTGGCGGAGGCTACACCGAGTTCGCGGGGTTTGCGGTGGTTCACCGGAAAACCACCGGGTTACTCGGTTGAGCCACAAAACCGAGGCCGAAGACTCGACGAGGAGGTGCGGCCACCCGGGCCGGTTCAAGCGCCCGGAGGGGCGGTCGGGCCGCCCGGGAGCCGGTCGGATCCCCCCGGGCCGGTCCCTAACCGCCCGTGGGGGGCGGTCCGACCGCCCCGGCCGCGCGCGCCGAGAAGCTTCGAAGCGGAGGACACACGTCGGGATCGCAAGGCTTGCGTCGAGGCTACGCAGGGTGCGGTTGCCGGGCATCCGTCCGATGGTGAAGACATCAAGAATTCCAAATCCGCCCTTGAGGGGCATGTATCCCTAGTTATTAGTGAAGGGTAGTTTAGTCTTTTGGGTGCCTCCATATATACTCATTAGATGGGTGGATGGCAGCCAACTCTTGGAACTCTAGCTCATTTAGTTTTTTTCATTTTCGTTCTCTATTTTTCTTTAGAATTTAGAAGGCTAGCTTGAGAGCTTCATGTGAGATCTAGAGAGAGGGATGGAAGTTTGGGTGGCAAGATAGACCTTGTACGAACCATTCATGGCATGTATAGAAGGTTTGGCGTTGTTCATCATGGTGGTTTTCCCGTCTCTTTGGTGTTGATTTTCGGAGCTCTTTTTGGCGGTGTTTTGAGGACGATTTCTTGGGGTTTTTGGTGGGTGTCACATATAAGGTTCTTGTGCCTCTTAGGCTGGTGACTTTGCCCCCAAATCCCCTTTGAATCGGACTCGATTTGGTGGTTTCTCGAATTGGGCGAGTTCTTGACCTAGAGAAGCAATTTCTTCGATTCCTCTTGATTGTGAGCGTTTCGGGTCGATTCCTTTGAGGTAGAGGTTGCCCAGGAGGTAACCCAGCTATTCCCGAAGTTTGGCTGCAATCCGTGGAGTGATTCGGGAGATCGGGCGCGAGGAAGTTGAGGTTTGACCCGCGGGTTCATTTTCTGGAAGGGGCGGTCTAACCGCCTACGGGGGGGGGCGGTCTAACCGCCCGGGTGTTTCCGGTTAAAGTTTTGTTTTGCCGGATTTTCCTCCGTGAGTCCGTTTGCCTTGATCGGAGGAGTGTCCGGGTGAAATTTGGGGTCGTTCTCGTGCGTTTGCTAGGTGTTCTTGGTTGGAGTTCGTTGCCGGGTACGGAGATTAGACCGCCCCGGTAGCCGGTCTAACCGCCCCTAGGCCCTTCGGTGAAGTTTTGGTTTTCGCCAAGATTTTCTCGGTAGCCGGCATGGCCTTGACCGAGAGATCTCTCGTTGGTGAAATCGTGGTGAGTTTTGGTGCTCGGAAGAGGCGTTTCGGAGGATTTCTTGGTTGCCGGTGGATGCGATCTAACCGCCCCCTATACCCGGTCTAACCGCCCCCTCCGGTTAGCCGGCTTTCGAGTTGTTTCCGCCGTCGGTGCTGCGTGTGTGTTGTGGTTGCTGGTAGAGTTTGTTCCTAGGACCAGTAGCACTCCAGTGGCTACGTGGTTTTGGCAAACGGAAGGTTGAAGTGCGGAGCGTGTGATTTCGGGGGTTCGACCGAGCTAGTTCATCTTGTCGGAGTTTCAATCTCCCTTGAGAAGAATTTTTATCGGCTCCCATTCACTCCCCCCCCCCCCTCTCTGGTCGCCTTTTCGGTCCTTCAACGTTGAACATGTCCGTCATCCTGGAGCAAAGAAGTTAATCGGATGAACATAAGTTGTGTTCACCATAACATCTCAAAGGAGCTGACCCTTTCCACGGAGGAACGCAGCCATCCGACTGGTTAGAGCCTTGGATCCCATCGAAGTGCGGAGGACCTGATCCCCATTCCTAGCACACCATCTTTGGATCTTAGACTAGTTAGAGCCTTGAAAGATCTGAATCGGCTCTGACACCAATTGAAGGACCGATCTGGCGACCAGAGAAGGGGTGAATGGGAGCCGATGAAAATTCTTCTCGAAGGAAATAGCTACTCTAATAAGATGAACACGGTAACCAAACATGTCTCCGACTCAACTACCCAAGTTGGCCAAGACCACGTAGCCACTGGAGTGCTACTAGTCCTAGGAACCAACACACACCTTCCGAACCAAAACACACCAACACGCACAGTAATAACCTGCATAGCTTGCTGCCTGTGCTACACCGGTTAGACCGATGGGCTGCGCTGGTCAGACCGGTGGACAACGCTAGTCAGGCCGGTGGCTACAGCAGCCGCACATAAAATGTTCCAGGTAGCTTCAGTGACTCCTCTAGGCCCTGGAACAAAACCACCTCCAAAACTCGAACTGCAATGGAAGAAAACCCTACACAAAACGTATCCAAACTCTTCGAAACCTTCCAAGAACTGACCAGCAGCAACACTCGACAACAAGGAACACACCAAGACGTTCACCCGAGGCACATCTCACAAAGGGCCAGCACCAGTCAGACCGGTCAAGCCTGGGCAGCTCGGGATGGACCGCAACCCAAGGGTCAACTCCTCCAAATCCAACTCCTGATCTCCCAATTCAATCCACGGATTCCCACAAGACTTTTGGGATAGTATGAACATCTCATGGGCACTCCATAGCCAAGATTTGGTTCACTAAAACTTGCTAGAACTAGAGGAATCAAAGAAATCCCGCCAAGAACGCCTCAAACCCTAGAGAGGAGAAAACCCCAAAATCGAGCCCCTTTGCTCACGGATTTGGGAGGGGAATCAAAGGGAAAAGAACCATGAAGGGTTCATGCATACATCCCCCACCAAATCCCAAAGAGAAAGGTCTCAAAACCGCCACAAGAAATTCCCCAAGAAAAGTCTCCGGAAATCACCAAAAAGGAAAAACAGGGGAGACACAACCAAGCCTTGAGGAACCACGCCCAATCATCTATACATACCATGACGTTTGATAAAAGGTCTAGCTTGCCACCCGATCATCCTTCCCTCTCGCAAGATCTCACCATGAAGTTCTCAAGCTAGTCCTAGAAATTCCAAAGGAAAATGGAAGTGGACAATAGAAAAACAAAATGAGTTAGAGTTCCAACAGATGGTTACCATCCTCTCACCACCTGGGTTATATTGAGGCAACCGAAAGACGAAACTACCCCTGAGGCCCAATACTAGCATACACGCCCCCGAAGGGCCTTTTGGGAAACTTTGTTGTCGCACAATCGGACGGATGCCCAGCGACCTCAAACTTGCTTAGCCTCGCCGCAAGCCTTGCGATCCCGACGTGTGTCCTCCGCTTCAAAGTCTTCAGACTATGTCGTCGCACACCAGTCAGACCGATGCTCCTAACCGGTCAGATCGGTGTGATAATATTGCACCTCAGTCTTCAGTCTTGTCTTTGTGGATCAACCAAGGCACCCAGTGGTTTTCTGGTGAACCACCGGAAAACCTCGCGAACTCGGCGTAGCCTCCGCCAATCTCCACTCATGACTCGGCTCTGACGTAGTCCTGACTCGACCTTGGTTTTGAGGCTCAACCAAAAAATCATCCATGACTTCGTCTTGCTGTTCTTGCCACCATGCAGCCCGCACTTTGCCACTGGGTCCCTCGAACCAAGCCTACTTGTCTTCTCCACACCTGGAGGCCTCACCTGCAACGACCTTTCACGCTTGTTCTTCACCTGCACCAACACCAGTCAAGCCACAACCTGCACTTGCAATACTTAGCCAAGAATCAGTCCACAACATTGTCAATCACTCATCACACTAGGAAGCGACTTATCACCGGTCCTCGAACCACACAGGCTCTCAGTTTTTGACACCACCGGGGTGAGGCTGGAGAACCACCCCCAATCTCTAGTCATATGCCTCGAGCAACCGGAGTCGATCAACCAAACTGTCCCCAAACCTCCCGCCAGAAATTCAAAAACGAACACGTGAATGAGCAAATGACTCAACACTGGGGTTCGTACCAAAAGAGTGGAACCAGTGCTAAGCCTCTCAAAGCTGGAACCACCACGGGAAACCACTCCCGTCTCGTTGGAGGATTACGAACTTCGCGTAAGGAAGACCATGGTCTGTAGCTCCTCTAACACTCAAGCTACGACCTCTCCCTAACTCATATTGATCACGGGGAGGAGATCATCCAGCAAAACCAGCACCACTAGACTCAACACGCTAACCACCAGCACCACGATCACCAGAACTGAAACCACCACCACGACGACCTCGAAACCCGAAATGCCCAGAATTCTGGGAGGGCTGGTCTAGCCGCCTAGCCAATCCGTTCTAACCGCCTCCCTCAAGGCAGGGCCGGTCTGACCGTCCTCTCTAGAAAACCACCTCGGCTGTCGGAGCTCATATCTCGCCATGCTGGAACACTTCTCACAACAGCCACACACCTGGGTAGTGGCATACGAGGCTCAGGCACACCATGATATGGGTGGTACTTTTCCTTATTCACGCACTCCTTATCCATTCTCCCCTTTCGCTTCCTCTTGAAGCAAAACTTCTTCTTATGACCATCCCTCCCATAATACTCACAATGGAAGCGGATCGGTCTTGGCTTAGGCTTGGGTTGGGGTTGCTCTCCCTTCTTCTCCCAAACCACATTACCCAGAGCTCTCACAAACTTGACAAGTTTTTGGAAATTGTTTGTTTGAGGAGGAAACACTGGTGGATCTAGGGTTGTGTCAACTTGTTTTGGAGTTGGTTGGGGCTTTGGTTCAAATTTGTCCTTGGGAGTGCTTTGTGGTGGAATAGGAATATCCTCAACTCTCTAACCACTACACTCTCCATTCTTGTCATCCCCAAGCGTTTATCATCACCACGCTTAAACTCAGGTACCATCATTTTCAGCTAGGGCTCATGGCCCGATGAAGGACCGATACGGCGAACCAGAGGGGGGGGAGTGAATGGGAGCCGATAAAAATTCTTCTTGAAGGAGACGGAGACTCCAACAAGACGAACACAACTTCCAACACACGTCTCCGACAACTACACAAGTTGGCCAAGCCCGCGTAGCCACTGGAGTGCCACTGGACCTAGGAACCAACAAACAACATTCCGAGCCAAAACACACCAACATGCACAGCGGAAACTTGCACGGCTTTGCTTCTGTCTTTGCGCGGTCGAGCCGGTGACACCGGGGTCGACCGGTGGACAGGGCCGGTCAGGTCGGTAGCTACAGCAGCCGCACAACAAGCGTTCCAGAAAGCCTCAGTGATTTCTGTAGGCCGGTCAGGTCGGTAGCTACAGCAGCCGCACAACAAGCGTTCCAGAAAGCCTCAGTGATTTCTGTAGGCCGGTCAGGTCGGTAGCTACAGCAGACGCACAACAAGCGTTCCAGAAAGCCTCAGTGATTTCTGTAGGCCCTGGAACAAAAACACCCCGAAAACACAACCTGCACGGAAGGAACAACCTACACAAAACCTAACAAAACAACTCCAAACAGACCAAGAACTGACCAGCAGCACCAAGACCCAAAGACACACGAGTCAAGCAGTTCACCCGAGGCAAATCCCACAAGTGACTTGCACCGGTCAGACCGGTCAAGAGCACCGTCGACCGGTGTAGCACCGGGCGACTCGGGATGAACAAAGAACCGTGGGTCAACTCCTCCAAATCCAAACTTCGATCTCCCGAATCGCTCCACGGACTTGAACAAGACTTTGGGGATAATAGGAACACCTCATGAGGAGTCCATAGCCATGATTTTGTCCACCAAAAGTTGCCAAATCGAGCGGAATTGAAGAAATCCTGCCAAGAACTCCTCTAACCCTAGAACACCGAAAACCCCAAAAACGAGCCCCTTAACTCATGAATTTGGGAGGGGAATCACAGGCCAAAGAACCACGAAGGATTCCCACAAATTTCCCCCACCAAATCTCTAAGAGCAAGGTCCCGGAAACACCCCAAGAAAACCATCAAGAGAGGGCTCCGAAAATCACCACCAAGAACAACCGGGAACAACACAACAAAGCCTTGAGGAACCTCGCCGAATCATCTATACATACCAGGAGGTTCATACAAGGTCTAGCTTGCGGCCCGATCATCCAACCCTCTCACAAAATATTACCATGAAGCTCTCAAGCTAGTCCTATGGAAATCCTAAGAAAATAGGAAGGGAAAATAGGAAAGCAAATGAACTAGGGTTCCAAGAGGTTGGCTGCCATCCTCTCACCTCATGGGTTATATGTAGGCAACCAAAAGTCTAAAATACCCTTACTTAACAACTAGGGATACAAGCCTCTCAAGGGCGGTTTTGGAAGTCTTCAGATTTTTTCCATCGCACGGATGCACAACGACCGCAACCTACTTAGCCTCGACGTAGGCCTTGCGATCCCGACGCGTGTCCTCCGCTTCGAAGATTCCGAACTGCGTCATCGCACACCGGTCAGACCGGTACCCACCGGTCAGACCGGTGAGACCCACCGGTAAGACCTGTCTGGCACTGCTGCAGCACCATCTTCGGTTCTTCGGTCTTGCCTTTGTGGATCAACCAAGGAACCCAGTGGTTTTCTGGTGAACCACTGGAAACCCCGCGGACTCGGTGTAGCCTCCGCCAATCTCCACTCATGACTCGGCTCCCACGTAGTCTCGGCTCGAACTTGGTTTTGAGGCTCAACCAAGAAACCGTTCATGACTTCATCTTGTTGTTCATGCCACCATGCGGCCCGCACTTGACCCCGCTAGCCACCGGTTACCTCGAACGAAGCCTACTTTTCTTCTCCACACCTGGAGGCCTCACCGTCGATGACCTTTCGCTCTTATTCTTCACCTGCACCAACACCAGTCAAGCCACAACCTGCACCTGCAGTACTTAGCCAAGAATCAGTCCACACATTTGTGAATCACTCATCACACAAGGAAGCGACCATCCACCGGTCCTCGAACCACACATGGTCCTCAATCTCCCCCTTGATGAGTGCATTAACAACACCCACATAAAGTAACAAGAAAGAAACGAACAAGAAAAGAAACGAACAAAAAGAAACTCCAACAAGCGATCGAAAGCCAAACAAAGGCAAAGAGCAAGATCACTTGAAGAAGACAAGTCTCGGACCCCTTAGGCAAGGGCAACGGCTCGACACATCCGAGACAAAACTATGCTCAAGCAAAGAGCGCAAACCACCAAACCAAAGCTCGAACAACCACAAAGAGCTCCCCCTGCACACATGCAACTCCCCCTGGTCGAATGCATGCAAGACACCACTTGAAATAGGGCAGCTGCAACAACTCAACCCTGACCGGTCAGACCGGTCAACACCACCGGTCAGACCGATGCTCAACATGTGCACAGGACCAGCACTCTGACCCGTCAGACCGGTGGCCCTGACCGGTCAGACCGGTGTACACCAGAGCCCAGAAATGGCTTGAAACCACCTGAAAACCTTCTAAATGCATCCAACAAGCCATTTCAAGCTCAAACTTCTCCCCCTTGTTGACAATGCATGAATCAAGCCAAAAATCCAAAACTCTCAACCTAGAGCTTCTCAAATAGACAAAATTCAACATAGGATGCTACACACGTCCAAATGAGAAAGATAGATACTCTATAGCTTCGTATTGACATCAAGTACAAGATCACCAAGTTTCACAACCATTGGACGAAGCTAAGATGGATTTGGACAATTTTGCGAAAAAATTTTCCTCTATGAGCAAAGTCCTAAACATGATCAAAACAAATCAAAATGGCAAAGCCACACAAACTTCATGCTAGGACAGCCATTCTAATCATAAGACCATCACAAATACCCACAAGCACCTCATGTCATGTCAAAGCCACCGAGCCATGTGCCTACTTCTATGTATGAGACTTCTCATTGGTAGGCATCATGCAATGGTTTAGCATCCAAAGCAAATTAAATTTAGCACATGTGACATGGGAGCACATTTTCCAAGCATTTTACATTTCATTTTCAGATTCAAATTTGGTACATGAAATTTCTTTGCGACAAAAAGGAACTTAGGCCCCTCCACAAGATAAAGCAAGAGGGCTAAACATTCATGATGGAAAATGAGCCTTTGGCCCCATATGATCAATAAACTAGCTATCCAACCACAAATTAAGCATAACCAAGCCACTAAAATATGTCAAGATCATATAAAGGCATTTACACATGAGAGAGCATATATGTGACATTTTTCAAAAAACATAGCCATCAACCATGGATATAAATCAAGATCATCAAGAGCTAAGCCAAACTAACCATATCATACCAAACAAGCTCACAAATACATAAATAGCATTCCATGGTGAACAATGTATATAGGAGAAGCTTTTTCTATCCAATGCATATGATACAAAATGCATACAATCTAAGATTCAAGGATGCATATACATCATGTTACATATGCCATGCCAAATGCAAGAAATGCGCAAAAGAAACTATACATATGCTACAAAGGAGCTCCCACACACCCAACTCAAGAAATCAAACACACACCAAGCTCCCCCCGCAAACGAGTGAAAGTTGCTTGATCTAGGGGTTTGGTGAAAATATCGGCTAGTTGGTCATGTGTGGGTACATGAATCAAAGCTATCTTCCCTTTCTCAACATTGTCTCTCAGAAAATGATACCTCACTTCTATGTGCTTGGTTTTGGAATGGCGCACTGGGTTCTTTGCAACGCATATGGCACTGGTGCTATCACATTGAAGTGGGACATGGGTATACTCCTCACCAAAGTCACTCATGGTGTATGTGATCCAAAGGAGTTGAGAGCAACAACTAGCAGCGGCAACGTACTCTGCCTCGGTAGTGGATTGAGCAACACTCGACTACTTGCGGGAAGACCAAGACACCAAAGAAGATCCCAAAAACTGGCAAGTCCTAGGAGTGGACTTCCTATCCAACCGACACCCGGCAAAATCCGCATCCGAAAAACCATGAAGCGCCAAAGAAGAGGACGCGGAGTACCAAAGGACGAAGTCGGGAGTGTGACGCAAGTACTTGAAAATTCGCTTCACTGCTTGCCGATGCGAAGTCCTCTGAGACGCTTGAAAACGAGCGCACAGACATACCGAGAACTGGATGTCCGGCCTCGTCGCTGTCAAGTAGAGGAGTGACCCGGTCATGCTCCGGTACTCCTTCTGGTCCACGTGTTCACCTTCCTCGTCTGCATCAAGAGCTGTAGTCGTACTCATCGGTGTCGTCATAGTCTTGGAATCCTCCATCTTGAACTTCCGCACAATGTCATTGGTGTACTTAGCTTGGTGCACAAATATTCCTTCCTTTGATTGCTTGATTTGTAGCCCGAGGAAGAACTGCAACTCGCCCATCATGCTCATCTCAAATTCCGTGCTCATATCCTCTGCAAACCTTGCAACAAGAGAGTTAGACGAGCCACCAAAGACAATATCATCCACGTACACCTGCACAATCAGGATATCTCTGCCCTGCCTGAGTAAAAACAAGGTCTGATCGACCTTCCCCATCTCAAAACCTCTCTGGAACAAGAACCCCCTCAACCTACCATACCAAGCTCTAGGTGCTTGCTTCAACCCATACGACGCCTTCCTCAACTTGTACACCCGGTGGGGGTACTTCTCACTCTCAAACCTAGGTAGTTGCCTCACATACACTTCTTCCTCTGGCACACCATTTAGAAAGGCACTCTTCACATCCATTTGGTGCAACTTGAACCCTTTAGCCACGGAAAAGGCTAGAAGGATCCTAATCGCCTCCAAACGGGCTACGGGAGCAAAGGTCTCCTCGTAGTCAATCCCCTCCTTCTGACTGAACCCCTGAGCAACAAGCCTCGACTTGTTTCTCACCACTTCACCTTTCTCTCCCTCTTTGTTCTTCCACACCCACTTTGTACCAATCGGCTTACACCCTGGGGGAGGGTCAACCAATTCCCAAACCTGATTCCTCTCAAAGTTCTCCAACTCCTCATGCATCGAATTAACACAATTATGATCAGATAGTGCGTGTCCAATGTCTTTATGCTCAAAAGTAGCAACAAATGCAGCATGAGTGAAATGAGAATTGTTTTGAACCCTCGACCGTGTAGTACGTTCATTCATGTCGCCGATGATCGTTAAAGCTAGGTGATCCACATATACTCGCTGGGGAGGTTCTCGCCTTGATGCTACCTCCCCCTCAACTGTAGCTTCTCGTCGATTTTGATTCATCGTAGTAGGTGTAGGAGAGGGGCCGTCAACCACTATAGTCGAAGTAGTAGGTACATGTTCAGCCGGGGGCACCACACCGCCATCTTCATCATCTCCATGTTCATGCTCCTCCTCTTGAAAGATCTCCTCGCCAAGCTCATCATCACCTGCACACTCAAAGACAAGCTGACTAAGTGGCTGTGTCTTGTCGAAGGTTACCTCGCAAGTCTCCACGATTTGGTTAGTTTCAAGATTGAGCACACGATATGCTCTAGAATGAGATGCATAACCAAAGAAAATACCATCGACAGACCTAGCCTCAAACTTATCCAGCTTCTTCCCTTTCTTAAGAATAAAACACTTGCATCCAAAGACATGGAAGTGACTCACCTTGGGTGTGCGACCGTGCATCAACTCGTAGCAGGTTTTCTTCTTATGCACTCTGAGGTAGATCCTGTTTGACACATAGCACGCGGTATTCACCACCTCAGCCCAGAACCTTCTCGGAGTCCTATGCTCATCAAGCATCGTCCGAGCCATCTCGCACAAGGTCCTGTTTTTCCTTTCCGCAACACCATTCTGGGGAGGCGTATACGGACTCGAAAACTGGTGTTCAAGACCCAAGTCATGGCAAAAGGTTTCAAAACAAGAGTTTCTGAATTTTGAGCCATTGTCACTGCGGATTGCTCGTATGGCATCTCCGTGCCTCTCGTTCCTTAACCTCAAGATAAGATCTAGAACAAAACCAAACGTCTCCCCCTTATCCTCGAGAAAGAACACCCACGCATACCGAGAGTAGTCGTCCACCACAACAAGGACATACCACTTCCCACCCGCAGATCGCACACGAGCTAGGCTAACAAGGTCCATATGGAGCAGCTCGCATGGACACTCAGTCATCACATCGGTGAGAGGCGGGTGAGAAGAGGCCACCATCTTGGCATGCCTACACGGCGCACAAACCAACTCTTTCTCAAGCCTCAACCGTGGCAATCCTCGGACCAAATTGAGTTTACTCAAGCGAGACAAAAGGTCAAAGCTCAAGTGACCCAACTTCCTATGCCACTTCGACAACTCACTCGAAGAACCAGGCAAGAAACAACGCTCCACACCAGAAGACTGAGAAAAATCAGCTCGAAACACCTAACCCTCGGGAACGACCATACAGACAAGGTCCCCTCGAGAATCCAAAATCCGAGAACCACCAGGCCAAAACAACACCTCAAAACCCTCATCCAACAGCTGGGACACAGAAAGCAAATTGTACCCAAGCGATTGAACAAGAGCCACACGCTTGAGAGTGATCTTGTCACTCACCTTAATCTCACCTTCTGAAAGCACACGCCCACGCCCATTGACCCCAAAAGTGATGTACCTCCTTGTCACCACCGGGACGCGACATGAGAATTCACCACCGGGACGCGACTTGAGAATCACCCCTTGTCTCCGGTCATATGTGTTGGCGCAAAAAGTGCACTCAACGCCAATCACACAGCAAGCCGAACAAAGCTGGCTTCACACGCGCAGAGAGCAAATGACGTGCCAGTCAATTTTTCCTGAAAATTAACAAAAGATAAAGCGATTAAATACCAAAGCTTGGAACTGCTCGGGTGGTACCGAACAGGTTCCATATTTGCGGCTAAAAAGCCAATTGGGATGACACATAGCTATGTAAAGCTATCTGTCAAAGAACCACGACCATTCGGGCAACCACAAAGGGAAAAGGAACACTGCCGAATGGATGACGTGAGCATGACAACGATCGGTCTTTGTATAAACAAAGATGCAAGTGCAAAATTATGACCGATCCCCATGAAGATTAGCATTAAACAAAATAAAGTAAAGCACGGACATGATCATGTATTAAATAAGCATGCATAGATCCAAAGCACTAGTCTACCGCATGTCTAGTTACTTTAAAACCCGTCGGGTACGATAACAAACAAATCTATCCACCGCATGATACGATTTGCATGAAAAACGTACCACTTTCCACAAACAGAGATCTATCCACCGCATGATACAATCTAAATATGGAAAGCTAAAAGCATACATCATTTAAAACATAAATAATGCACGTGTCCTACTCGTGAAAATATAACCGAATACGGCCGAATGTACCGATCCAGGGTCCATGAAGAAGGAGCAAACATTACCACGTGAATAAATCTATCGACCGATTTGGGAATCTAATCCACCTGGGATGACTAGCTCCAAAGCAACCCAAAAACCCGCATCTACCGCATGATACCCGGTTCTTTCAAGATTTATACGAACATAGCAAGCTTGAACCCGCAACACGTAACAACCTAGATCGATTCGGTTTCGGCTATCGAAAGCACAAGATCCACACGTCAAAACACGAAACTCGCTCGAACAAGGATCATACAAGAGATATAGCCGATCCAAACCCATCTAGATTGGGCAAAGATGTGTTACATGAATTAAAACATAAAGTAAAACTCAAGATAACACGGGATAACTTAATGAATCTATTGGGTCTTGCCAAAATCCAATAGAGCCGATAACTAGCTTCAAGCCAGATCTTAGCCTACCGCATGGCTCATGATCTAACAAGAAACCCTCTTGAACCAAGCTTGAATCTACCGCATGACACGAAGCATGGTAACAAGACTACTTGCATCAAATCTAAATCCACCGCATGATACTAGACATGATACAAGGTTGCCGGTACTCACGGAGGTCGACGGATCGATTGGCCCTCTCGAAGAACTCGACGACACGACAAGGACTCTAGGGTTTGGCGTAAGGCCGGTGTGTATTGAAGAATGATCGTATTTGTTACATACATTCAGGGGTCGTATTTATACCCCGTTGAGTACAACCGCGAATGGATTCATTGCCTAACTAAACTTGATCGCCTATCCATCCATTCGTCTCCCCGATTGAGCCACGTCACCGTCCAATCCCGCAAAATCGCTCTCTTGTTCCTTAGCCGAACCGAGCGGATAGCCGACCGCATCTCTTTGCCGAAAATCTCTGAAAATATCCTTCCTTCCGCCAGACGGACTCTTTTTTCGAACCGGACCCACATGTCAGACTCCTTACCAAATTTTGATGTTAACACATGCCCCTTCAATTGTGGGATAAAAGTAATTTTGTTCCACAATTGACTCCAGCCACGAATCCTTGAATCAAATCGTCAACACCGTTCTTCGCAATCCGCCGAATCTTCGTCCAGATCCAACCCTAGATCCCCTTGTTCCGAGCTCGAACCTCCAATGGCAACTCAGAACCAAGCTGCTCAGGTAAATTCATCCCCCGCAAACCATGTTCGGCATTAGGTTTTCAATTTTACCTGAGATTTTCCTTTTCTGCTTTCTTCCAAGAGCCTTCTACTGCTCTTTTGATTCCTATCGAGGCCAATTCGCAGTCTTATTACCTTGGTCCCGTAGGGAATCCCGACCCTCGAGATCTTATTGCCGTCGAATCTCGCAGAATCCCCTTCAAGGCAGCTTTGTCTCCACCTCCTCAGTGGCAAGATGCGTTCAAGAACTGGCCTTTGCCCCCAATTGCAGGCTGGAAGACTTGGTATCGGAGGATTCTTGCGGATAAGAGTGGATTGACCAACTCCGGATGCTCTCCGTATCGCCCAATGCTTGGAGCTATCCGTGGCTGAGACCCCCAAGAATGAAGATCTTCTGATAGCCGCATGCCACTTCGGTCAAATGGCGTCAACGCCTTCCTTTTTGGGCATGGCCCAATGTCTCCAACCTTGGCCGATGTATATATGATCACTGGCCTTGACATCACCGGTCTCCGTCCACCCGGGACTTCAAAAACTCTTCACGCCAGACAGGGGTAAAACCAGGGAACGGCTACAAGAATTATATCTTGAAGCACATGAAAGACAATCCCCTTGGCAATGTTGAATACAGAGCTTTTCTGAACATGTGGCTATGCAGATTCGTTTTCTGTGGCAAAGCCAACGAGCCCACTTTGAACCATATCGCAATGGCGACTCATCTGGCTGGTGGCAATCGCCTCCCCTCTGGGAAAATTCTTCTTGGGCGGCGTATATCATATGCTTCATCGATCGTTACCCAAATGTACACCGGTCGGAGGATAACATGCGTCAATGGCCCTTGGTGGTTTGTTCAAATGTGGCTGCAGCTCCACATGCATCAAATTGTCGGTGTCGATTTGAACTTCAGGTTCTTCCCTTTGTCCAATCACCCCGAAGGAGAGCCTCAAGCTACCAGAGGATGCCAAAACTACGGAGAAGCGGCTTCAACTATTCCCATCCAGCAGGACATCAGCCAGCTCTTCGAGTTGTTCTTCAAAGGTTTCCCCAATCCTCTTTGGCTTCCTTATCTAGGCAACGACACCTTGACCTTCCCTGTTGAGTTTTCCTTTGAGCCCGGCCATCAAGATGGGAGATTCTTGGAGATCCTTAATATCATAATCCGCCCATGCATACCGCCGGCCGAGTTCAATGGAGGAAGGCCGAATGTCGACACTTATGAATACTATCGGCCTAATGTAATGGCCAGGCAACTTGGATGCGGCCAGATGCCCCCAAGATTGTTCCTGCATAAATTCCTCAAACCCAGGGAGGAAATCAAAGAACTGATGCAGGGCAGCAGGGTTTTCAACTATGTGTGCAGTCCCACTGTCTACACATGTCCTTTTGTGCCCACAACCATAGCTCACCCACCTTCAACTCCTGGTGGCAAGAATTTCATGACCATATCTTCAGTGAGCCTGTTCATGTATTCTGTGCAGAATTGGTGCCTGACTTTCTGCCGACTTCAGAGGTAACACAATGAGCCCTTGGATCAGACATTCCCTCTTTATTCATGGTCCCGACCTTCATCTTTTGTCCACGAGAACACGATTGCTCGCCCCTCGAGCCGGGGCAATTGCTTACAATGTCGAAGGCCCAATTTCAAAGACCGGGATTCAAATCCACAACTCGCATCAACTAATGGCCGGGTATGCTACCACGGATCCCGGCCTTTCTAGCCTTCTTTGCAGACAGGAGGCAAGGTCTGCATCTGATTGCCCCTCCAAGTGCTAAAAGGAGAAGGACTGTCAAGAAAGTGCTTGTTGAGGTAAACCCTTCTACTTTCTTGATTACCAGGTCACTCTGTTCTTGATGAATCATATCATTGTGCATTTCAGACCAGAGCCCAGCAGCCTTCAGAACCAGTACCTGCCAATGCCCCATCCACTGGTATGACCTCTACTGTTCTTTCTTAAGGATGAGCACTGGCATTTACCCTTCCCATTTGACATTTGCAGAAGAAATAATAGAAGAGCAGCTTGTAAATGTTCCAGTGGTCCAGCAAGCAAGTCCACCCGGGGCTGAATTACCTATCCCAGTGGAGATTTCATCTTCATCACCTTCTGCAGAAGCAGCAAATTCTCCAGAGATGAATCTCCCTATTCAACCAAGTCCCCCAAGGGTGCCACCACCGTTGGTCAGCGAGAGATAACCAACCCAACGAGAGGCGGATCCGACTCCTCATCGCCCGTAAACTCACGAGCCGCCGATAGCCGCATCGGCATCTCCCGGCTTGGAAGTTTCGGCTCGCTCTGGGAGCATCTCCCTCGCCCGTGATTGCCCCTCGCTCAAGAAACCGGCCATGAGGTATCCATCCGCGCTTAATTTTGGTACCTCGATGTTTAGCATTCTTAACTCGGCAATGTTGTTTCTCAGGATCAGGCTCCATCATCATCAAGCCTGCCATCAGAGAGCCATCCAACTGCCGAGGTGATGAAAGAAATATACCAGCCGCTGCCAGATGAAGTGTTGCCCAAACTCAAAGAGATTGCAGCCTGGCTAGAAAAAGATGCTCAGGACCAGTTCAATGATCTCCACCACTTCGAAGAGATGTTTGAATCTATCAGTCAAGAACTTCCTGAGGACATCAGAGCTTCTCTATCATCTGTCTATGGCTTAGAAGCCCTTTATGCACCCGTAAGGCGCGCTTGGAGGAAATTGCGCTCCCGTCCGGCCATTGAAAAGAGAAAAACCGATGCTGAACATGCCATGAACGGGGCACAATCCCAAGCAGAGAGCCATAAAGATGCATTGGCTAACCTGCAAGCTTCCTATGATCTGAAAATTGCCGGGAAGGTCGCTCTAGAAGCAGAGCGAGAAGCTTGTCGGCGAGAGATAGAGATTGACAAAGAGAAAATAGCTGAACTCCCTGGATTGATAGCAAAGACCCAAGCGGAAGTACAATCGGCTATCACCAAAATGGAGCAATGCGATGCAGAACTCACTGATTTATCCGGTGCCCAAAAGGATTGCCAGGAGCTGCTGGACAATTCCCATCTGATAACATCCAATGCTCGTCGTGTAATTGCCAAACTTCTGAATGCCTGAATGTCCTTATTGATGTATAACTGAATTGGTCGTTCTTGTAATATCTTCTTGTGATCTGTTTCCTTTCTTTTGCGCACTTTCAGATGTAATGCTGAACGACCCATTCGGTAGTGAAACGCCAACTCCCGAACGGCACTTTGATTTCCTTTAGCCGAACCAATCAATCTGCACGCGGCTCAGCCTAGAACTCCAAGCGACCCGCCGGCGGGCTGGCCAAGGAAACCTTTCCACCTTCCGATTTTCTTGGGATATGCGCCACGATCCACAGCCACGACTCGAAGCCACGATTCATCCTGCCATGCCTATAAATGTTACCATAGGTGCCCCTAGCTCTTCACCAGGCCTTCTAGCTCTCGAATCTTTGCCAATCTTTAGCCCTCTCGCAAACAGTGCACATCCCAAACCACAATGGTGCGCCGCCTCAACCGCCGCCGCGCCTCCGACGAGGCCGAGGGGAGCAGCGCCAATGCGCGTAGGCGGTAATGATCGTCAATCTCTCCTCTGTTCTTGATCTTTTTTTGCCGTGACGATCATCCCTCCTTTTCAGATTGATTCAGTGGAATCCGCCTCGTGCGCCGGCCAGTCAGCCCCTTCCGGATGACTCTTCGGAGTCTGATGGCCACTCCCCGGTACCGTACGGGGAAGAAGACGCCATCCGCTTCAAGGAAGAGCTAGAGGCGTCCCGTCGCGAGCTGGAGGACGTCTCCAAGAAAGCGGGCGTGGCCGAGCTAGAATGGGAGGACCGGCGCAAACGACCGCCGGAGACCATCGACGGTATGGCTGCGAGATTGATTCTTGATCCGGCCCCGGCCTTTGATGCTAATCCTTTCGTTTGCTCTTTGCGGCCCGCGACGCCGAGCTCAACCGCCTAAAGGCGCCGGGTAGAGCAATTGGCCGAGAAGGTGAATGCCCGTGGCGACACGCCGGCGGAGCGCCTGGCCGCGGTGGAGCGCCGCGTCGACGAGGTGGCCGTCCATGGCGTTCGTTTGGGCACCACCTTGGGCCTGGCTGTGATGGCGACGCATACGGACGTCGACTATTCCACCAGGCCGCGTGGCTTCCAGGGCGGCGCGCCGGAGGACATCGACGAGATCGAGCTCATCCTGGAGCGCCTTGACGGCAACGGCGACGCCATTGCCGAAATTACCCATCCCCAATCTGTATTGAATAGGCTCTTCGACTAGATTGTACTAGGGATATGTAAATATCGGCAATAGATGAAGAACTTTTGAATTCTGCACATGTTCTGCGATGACTTCCCTTTGCATTTTGCATCTGCGAATTTTGTTTTCTTTGAATACATCCGGGAACTATCTTTAGCCGAATGCGCGAGAACAACTGCCCCTTGGCGCAAAATCCACAGAGGATCCCAATTCGGCAATCCGTAAACACTGTTCAAGAGAAAACCCTTCGCACTTGGTGGAAAACCCCGCCGCTTGGTATTCCAACAAGGTGTGTACCGGCGATCATCACTCCCAATGCGCCTCCCCGGTCAATAAAATAGCTCGTGGGGTGCTGCGCAAATCCACTCGCACACTCCTCCATCATTTCTCATCTCTTCCCCGCCTCTAGAGGAAAAAACCCCAACGCCATGGACAAGGGTAAACAACCTCAGGAGAGCGGCTCATCAAAGAAGCGTACGATTCGGAAGTGAGTTCTCTCTTGATCTGCTCCTTGTTCTCCCACTTGATCTTGCGCTTCATGTTTTCCTCTCGTCCTTTTCAGTCTTGATTTGCTTCCCGAAGAAGTCATCGAGACCGAAGATGTGCCTGAGTACATCTCCTCCGATTCCTCTCTCGAAGCAGAGGATGCCACGCCTGAACAGAGGACCAACCATCAGCTGCGCCGCCGCGTACGGCATCTGGAGCATGGCCTCAGGGACATGTCCGCCCGTTGCCAAGCCGAGCGCGAGCGTCGCCTGGCTCTGGAAGCACTAGTAGGGGGTAAATGCTCCCGACTCCTTCATGTTTGCATCTGGATTTCTTGCCTCTAACCTTGATTCTCCTGCTCTAGATGTCTCGACGGGTACAAGGCAACCTGAAGGCGGCCTGGGATAGCTTGGTAGAGGCCGCCAATCATGGTCATCCTCGTGCGTTCCAAGTCGCCGTCACGGTGGTCCCGGGAACAACCGAAGAGGGAGCAGCGGCCGAAGAAGTAAAGAAAAGATTGAATCATACTTTCGCTTCTTCCTCCACGCCTTCTCGCTTCCCACCTCCTCGGGGACCCGACCATCGGGGTTGATAGATGTGATCCCGCAAGAAGCGCTTGTAATGTAGTATTGAGCTAAGGGCAATGCATCCAGGCACTGGCCATTTTCTCTTGTTCATGGATTTTGTTCTGAAGGCGGCCTCATTCTCGAGCGCCGGCTATTTTTTGTGCCAGATGTGTGTAATCATCGATCGATCTCAATGCTAGGATAATATTTCTTCAGATATCTTCCATTTATCGCAGCGGAAATAGCAAAGTTTTCAATATGTATGCATTACCAGGAACGCATCTGACCACACGAAAAGGCCCCTCCCAGTTAGGGGACCATTTGCCGAATTCACTGTATTTAGTTCCAATCGGCAATAGTGCTTTCCAAACTAGATCACCTTCTGCGAATTGCCTTACTTTTACTTTTTTGTTATAGTACTTGGCGACTCGCAGCTTGTTTTTCTCGATGTTCTCCAGGGCCCTGAGACGGATCATATGCAAATCTTCTAACTCATCCATCATTAGGCCACTGTAATTCTTGGAGCTCAACTCGTTTTGCAACACTACTCTCCTTAAATCTGATTGTATCTCCCAAGGCAGGATTGCATGATGCCCGTAAACCAACTCGTAAGGAGAGGTCTTTGTAGCTCCATGGGGGCCATTCGGTAAGCCCACAGCGCTTCACTGAGTACCGAATGCCACCTCCTTGGCTTCTGATCGATCTTCTTCTGTATCAGCTTGATCATGATCTTATTAGAAGCCTCTGCTTGACCATTAGCTTGGGCATAATATGGAGAAGAATTAAATAATTTGATTCCCATGCTTTCGGCAAAATCTCTGAACTCCAATGACACGAATTGTGCCCCCTGGTCAGTGGTAATCGTCTGAGGGATCCCAAATCGATAGATGATGTGTTCCTTGATGAATTCGATCATGTTCTCTGACGTCACCTTCTTCGGTGGGATTGCCTCGACCCATTTGGTAAAGTAATCGTAGCCAAAAGCACGAACTTATGCCCCTTGCTAGACGGCGGATTAATTTGGCCAATCGAGTCTATACCCCGGCCCACCGAATGGCCATGGCTTGATGATGGGATTCAATGCCGATGCGGGGACTCTTTGAATATTCCCGAACCTTTGGCAATCTTGACATCCCTTGTAATACTCAAAGCAGTCCTCTAATATCGTCGGCCAAAAGCATCCAGGTTGTCTAATAACCCACTTCATCCGATAGGCCGATTGGTGCGCTCCACATATCCCATCGTGCACCTCGCTCATCATGTTCTTGGCTTCTTCTGGACCCAGGCATCATAGCAATACCCCATCTAATGATTTATAGAATAAATTATCATCCAGAAGAACGAACTTAATTGCCTTGTACCTGAGTTTCCTAGAGACCTTTCGGGATGGATCTTTCAAGTAATCAATGATTTCTTTCCTCCAATCACCTTCTGCGAGACCCGCCCCTAGTGCAAACACCTCTGCAGCAAACGCTTCTTGACTCTCTTTATAACCGGAGGCACTGCGAGCCACCGTTTGCTTCCTCGTTATGCTCTCTAGGAATGTCTTGTAGGGTTACCAATGGAAAGCTCTTCAAGATTTCTCTCGCACTCTTCGTAGTAACTCCTCGGCGCTTCGCTCCCGCACTCGTATTGGCCGTTCAATTGCTTGATTACCCGTTCCGAATCTCCATAGATCTCAACCGAAACGGCCCCGCTTCTCTCAAATATTGAAGCCCTCGAAGTAGTGCTTCGTACTCGGCTGGTTATTTGTGACAAGTGGGTTGTATAGGAATGGCGAATTCAAACATCTCACCTCTGGGCGAAATTAGTAGGATCCCTACTCCCCCACCTTTGCCACACGATGACCCATCAAAAAATAAAGCCCAAGGGGTAATTTCAAGCAGATCAATTGACGGGTCACGATGTTCAGTTATAAAATCGGCAATGACCTGACCTTTGATGGCTTTTGCCGATTCGAACTTCAATTCGAATTCTGATAAAGCTAAAATCCATTTGCCAATCCGACCATTCAAAATTGGCATAGATAACATATGTTTTATCACATCAAACCTTGAGTATACAGTGCATTCGGCATTCAACAAGCAGTGTCGAAACTTTGTACACGAGTAGTACACGCAAAGACACAGTTTCTCTATAGCCGAATACCTGGTTTCAGGATCAAGTAATTTTCGGCTAAGGTAAGCTACTACCCGCTCCTTTCCTTCGAATTCTTGAATAAGGGCCGATCCAATGGTTTGGGTATCGGCCGCCACGTACAACTTGAAAGGCTTGTTCAGCTGAGGGGGAACCAGCACCGGCGGCTCCTTCATGTACTGCTTGATCTCATCAAAAGCCTTTTGTTGTTCGTCGCCCCATGTGAATTTCTGATCTTTCTTTAGCTTCAAGCAATGGAGAGAATGGCAACACCTTCGTGATAAATTTGAGATGAATCTTCTCACGAAGTTGATCTTGCCGAGCGATGATTGCAATTCCTTGAGGTTGGTTGGAGGAACGACTTCATCAATGGCTTTCATGCTCTTTTTGCCAACTTCGATTCCCCCTTCGTGGACCAAAAACCCCAAGAACTCTCCGGTGATACCCCAAAAGCGCACTTGTTTGGATTCATCTTCAAACCGTGTTTCCGGTGCACTCCAAGGTCTTCTTCACATCTTCCGGGTGGGTGTCATGACTTAAGGACTTGATCACCACGTCATCAATGTAGATTTCCACGGTTTTGCCGATCAACTCATGAAAAATGTAATTCATGGCCCGCCGATAGGTTGCACCGGCATTTTTCAACCCAAATGTCATGACTATCCACTCAAATAGGCCTATATGACCAGGACATCTAAAGGCCGTCTTTGATATGTCTTCTATTGCCATGAAGATCCGATTGTATCCCGCGTTGCCATCCATGAAACTAATCACCTTGTGTCCAGCAGCGGCGTCAATCAACAAATCGGCAATAGGCATCGGGTATCCGTCCATGGGAGTAGCTCTGTTTAGGTCCCTGAAGTCTATGCAAACCCTCATTTTTCCATTCTTCTTGTACACAGGGACGATGTTAGAAATCCACTCCGCATGTCTGCACGGCCGAACGAAGTTTGCGTCAAGTAATCTTTCGAGGGTTGCTTATATGGTTTGAAACCAGGCTTGATTGGCAATCGGTGCTCGACAATGGAACGATCCAATCCAGGCATCTCCGAGTAATCCCAGGCGAAGCAATCCTTATATTCCTTGAGAAGCTCAATTAAATTCCCCCTGAAGTCTGGTTGCAAATTTGCACTGATGAACGTCGGCCTTGGCTTATCACCGCTCCCAATGTCAACTTCTTCCAGTTTATCGGCCGACATGAATCCTCACCCTAATTTGCCATCAGTGCCATCCACGGGGTTCTCCATTAAAAATTACTATAAGAGCCGACTGCTTGAATCGGCCGTTGGTCACCGCCGACGGGTTCAACGGGACCTTCTCCCCGATCCTTCCCCGAGAAGCAATCGATGCCTTGGTACTCCCGAAGGCCGGTTCCATGTTGGCTACGCTCACGGAGTCGTCCGCGCCGGACGACCTCAATCTCATCATCCACCCACCGGATAAGTCGTTGATGCATGGTGGATGGGACGCGGCGAGTTAGCATGAATCCGGGCCCCGCCCAAGCAGCAGGCTGTAGGCTCCTTTGCCCTCGATGACAAAGAAGGTGGTGAGCAACGTCTTGGACCCGATCATCAAGTCCACGTGGGCGCATCCTTTGGTGTCTGAGGGGTTCCCGGCGAAGTCGTTCAAGATGATGCTTGTAGGTGTCAAATCGCTCGGGCCCATGCCAAGCTTCTCGAAGGTGGTGTACGGCATTACGTTCACCGCCGCTCCACCGTCGACGAACATCTTGGTCAATGGCTTGCCATTGACGTACCCCCTCAAGTACAGCGGCCTCATATGGCGATTCTTGGCCGGCTTGTCGAAGATGGCCTGCTTGGCCAGCACCAGTTGCGCCATCATCCCCTCGGGCTGCTCGTCATCAAAGGAAGCTTCCTCTGCGTAACCCGGTTAGCGAGGAGCCATGAACTTGTTCGGCGAGAAGTATACCATGCATGTAGGAGCCGAACGCTTCGATCCCTCTGGCTGGTCCTTGGGGCGCCACTTCTGCCTCGTCTGGATCCCGGCTTGTTTCATCTCGCGGTTCCTCAAGCGCTGGACCCGCCTCTTCTGGCTCCTGCGTAGACCGGGCGGGCACCACTGCCCCTTCTGCCAGACGTGGACATCCTCGTCCTCTTCCTGATCAGCCCACCTGAGATCAGCTTGGCGCTTCCTGGGATGATCGATGACTTCAATTTTTTGACGCCGATCCCCATTCGGGTGGATCCTTCCAAGTCTCTCGTGGACGGATCGGCGATTGGCAGTTTCCTGCCTGTACTCAACATATCTGTCGCTGCATTCAGGACAGTTCTTCAATGTGGGCAGCTTTAGGCCCTCGTTCCAGCAGTGCCTGAAGAAGGCGCATCCCCAGTGTGCGCGCTCCTGCTCGTGCGTGTACTGCTCTTGGTCCCTTCTACGCGCTTCTTCTTCAGCTCTGCGCTGCTCCTCCTCGTGACGATGCTTCTGGTAGCGCTCTTTCTCTATCTGGCGCTGCCATTTGTTGAGGAGAATGCGCGACGTCACCTTGGGTTTAGGCCTGGATGACTCCCCAATCTCGATGTGGCTCTTGAGCACGCGGGGGGTGTCGCCTTGTACTTGCTCCAGGGTCACCTGGCGCTCTGGGTCCACTGCTCCACCTTGCTTGGACCTGGCTGAGGTCAGGACCTTGACCTTCCCCTTCTCCTCGGCTGTTATCGCATTGACAGAAAAGCCGAGCATGTTACGAGGAAAGGGGTGGCCATCCCGGCTTCATCTTGTTATCGAACTTGAGGTGTCCCTCCTGGATAGCCTTCTGGATCCTCATCCTGAAGACCCTGCAATCGTTGATGGAGTGTGAATCCCTGTCATGGAAGCCACAGTAACGTTTTGTTTTAACTCCATCAAGCCGAAGCATAGAATGCCCCTCAGGCAGCTTAATTCGGCCTTCTTTCACCAAGAGCTCAAACAACTTATCAGCCTTTGTGATGTCAAAGTCGTAAGTCCCTTTGGTCGCTTGACCCAACGCCGATTCATTGTCAAGGGCTCTTTACCCCACATGATTTTCTGCTGCGGCTACCTCCAATTCATCGTCCGAATCCTCGAACGGATCGGCTTTGTCCGAGAAGCGGTTGTAGATGTCGGCGACGTCGTGTCGCTTGCCAAACTTGGGGTCCTTCTTGAGGCCATATGCACGATTGCTCATCGGAGATAACTTTTGTGACAAAGGCGGCCCAGGTTCTCAAACTCCATCCCAAATAGCTTCTCGCGCACGGCCGGTAGCATCCCGGCGACGGCCATATCAGCCAGCTGACCGTCTGGCAAGTTCAGCGAGAAGCACATGTCTTTAACTTCCCTGAATCTTCTAAGAAACTCCAGCGGTGTTTCGCTGTGCCTTTGCTTCAGGGTGGCGAGATCAATCAGCTTCTTTTCAGAGCTGCCACTGAAATAATGAGCGTGGAATTTACGCTCCAAATCCTTCCATCTGGCCACCGACTCAGGAGGCAGGGATGAGAACCACTGAAAAGCTGGACCCGTCAGCGAGGCGGGGAAGTAGCGAACCCTGAACGTCTCCTCGGCCGAGCATTCCCCCAAGCCGCATGAGGTAACGGGCGATGTGCTCGACCGTGCTTGTCTCGTCCTCGCCCCGAGAACTTTGTGAATTCCGTCGGCGGCTTCACCCTCGGCGGCAAGAGCACGTTATAGTACCACTGCGGGAACGGCGGCCTATAAGCGGGGCCCCGCATCTTTGGCTTGAGGCCGAACCGATTCTCGCATCAATTCGGCCATCTTGCGCGCTAGGGCGTCATCTTCTTGCGCGCCCGCACCGGGGCGCGTACCTCGGGTGCGGGAAGGCGTCGAACGCTCCGTAATTTCCCACTTCATGATAACCACCGCCGTACAAATTCTTCGGGAGCCGGTTGGTCGACCGAGCAATTCTCCGACCGGGGTCAAGTGGGGCCCCGTACGAGCCGAACGCTAGGTCTCCGTACGTAGGCCGGTACGGATTCGGCCGTTGCACGGGGGCCGACTGTCTTGCCGCTCCGTGATGGCGGCGGGGATTGGTTGACTTCCGAAGCTTGCAACGGGGGCCGAACCGGCCGCCCCCCGGCGCCTGCGGAGGAGGTTGGAACGCTTGGCTTCCGGCGCTGCGAGGAGGAGGCTGCCGTGGCGGCTCCGTAGCGGCGGCCGAGAGCTTGATTCACCCGGCTCTACGGTGCTCCTCCGGAAGGGCGCCTTCCCGAACGCTTGCTCCATGCCGGGCCAAAGATGGCCACCATCATCCGCCGGAGCGATCCGAGGAAGGCCTTGTTGTGCTTGGTGAGCATGTAATCCGCCGACTCTTGGAACACCCGCGCGCATTCCTCCTTTTCCCGCCGAGACGTAGCATCGACTTCTCCCGTAGCGGCACTCTAGGCATCTCGTTCTTTAGATATGGGACGCCGCTTCGTTCTTCTTAAATGACGGCGAGCACTTCGCCGAAATTGATCTACGACGTCTTGGAGCTGCTGCCTGCTCCGGAGAAAGATCCTCCAGGTCGACGTCCATAAGGTCTGCAATCTCAGGCATCTTGAATTAATTCGGCTGTTTGTCCCACTGGGCGTGCCAAAAAGTGTGTTGGCGCAAAAAGTGCACTCAACGCCAATCACACAGCAAGCCGAACAAAGCTGGCTTCACACGCGCAGAGAGCAAATGACGTGCCAGTCAATTTTTCCTGAAAATTAACAAAAGATAAAGCAGTTAAATACCAAAGCTTGGAACCTGCCGGGTGGTACCAGACAGTTCCATATTTGCGGCTAAAAAGCCAATTGGGATGACACATAGCTATGTAAAGCTATCTGTCAAAGAACCACGACCATTCGGGCAACCACAAAGGGAAAAGGAACACTGCCGAATGGATGACGTGAGCATGACAACGATCGGTCTTTGTATAAACAAAGATGCAAGTGCAAAATTATGACCGATCCCCATGAAGATTAGCATTAAACAAAATAAAGTAAAGCACGGACATGATCATGTATTAAATAAGCATGCATAGATCCAAAGCACTAGTCTACCGCATGTCTAGTTACTTTAAAACCCGTCGGGTACGATAACAAACAAATCTATCCACCGCATGATACGATTTGCATGAAAAACGTACCACTTTCCACAAATAGATCTATCCACCGCATGATACAATCTAAATATGGAAAGCTAAAAGCATACATCATTTAAAACATAAATAATGCACGTGTCCTACTCGTGAAAATATAACCGAATACGGCTGAACAGCCGATCCAGGGTCCATGAAGAAGGAGCAAACATTACCACGTGAATAAATCTATCAGACTGATTTGGGAATCTAATCCACCGGATGACTAGCTCCAAAGCAACCCAAAAACCTGCATCTACCGCATGATACCCGGTTCTTTCAAGATTTATACGAACATAGCAAGCTTGAACCCGCAACACGTAACAACCTAGATCGATTCGGTTTCGGCTATCGGAAAGCACAAGATCCACACGTCAAAACACGAAACCTGCTCGAACAAGGATCATACAAGAGATATAGCCGATCCAAACCCATCTAGATTGGGCAAAGATGTGTTACATGAATTAAAACATAAAGTAAAACTCAAGATAACACGGGATAACTTAATGAATCTATTGGGTCTTGCCAAAATCCAATAGAGCCGATAACTAGCTTCAAGCCAGATCTTAGCCTACCGCATGGCTCATGATCTAACAAGAAACCCTCTTGAACCAAGCTTGAATCTACCGCATGACACGAAGCATGGTAACAAGACTACTTGCATCAAATCTAAATCCACCGCATGATACTAGACATGATACAAGGTTGCCGGTACTCACGGAGGTCGAGGGATCGATTGGCCCTCTCGAAGAACTCGACGACACGACAAGGACTCTAGGGTTTGGCGTAAGGCCGGTGTGTATTGAAGAATGATCGTATTTGTTACATACATTCAGGGGTCGTATTTATACCCTGTTGAGTACAACTGCGAATGGATTCATTGCCTAACTAAACTTGATCGCCTATCCATCCATTCATCTCCCCTGATTGAGCCACGTCACCGTCCAATCCCGCAAAATCAGCTCTACTGTTCCTTTGCCGAACCGGAGCAGATAGCCGACCGCAGATCTCTTTGCCGAAAATCCTTGAAAATATCCTTCCTTCCGCCAGACGGACTCTTTTTTCGAACCGGACCCACATGTCAGACTCCTTACCAAATTTTGATGTTAACAATATGCCTCGAGCAACCGGAGTCAATCAACCAAATGTTCTTCAAGTCTCCCATGTGAAATTCAAAAACGAGCACGTGAGCGAACAAAGGACTCAACACTGGGGTTAGTACCAAAGGAGTAAAACCAGTGCCGAGCCATTTGCTCGAAAGTGGGGTTAGCACAAACCAGACCATCTTTCCTACCAAAGCTACCTCCACGAACACCACCACGGTAACCACCATGAGGAAACCAACCCTCTCTACCTAGAGGAGGACCAAAACCACGAAAGAAAGCCCGTGGACTGTCCCTCCTCTCCATCTCAAAGCTATGGATCCTCCCATCCCCGTATTGAGCACGAGGGGGAGAACGCCTAGCAAACTGACCTCCTGCAAACTCTCCAGCCCAACCACCAGAACCACGACCTTCAGAACCAAACCTCGCACCTGTACGAGCACGAAACCCGGACCGTGGCCGTCCGTCGGGCCCGCACCGGTCGGCCGGTGCCCTCCCCTCACCGGACCGGTGTAGCCCGCCGCAGCACCTCCAACAGCCTTCGCTCTCCCCAAGCCGGAGCTGTCCTCACACTCTCCTTGGCCCTGGGCATCTGCACACGAGGCTCAAGTACACCATCGGAAGGGTGGTACTTGTCCTTGTTAGCCCACTCCTTCGCCGCTCTCTCCTCTAACTTCCTCTTGAAGCAAAACTCATCCTTGTGGCCATCTCTCCCACAATAGCCACAATGAAACCTCACAAGCTTAGGCTTAGACTTGGATTGGGGCTGCTCACTTGGTTTCTCTCCACTCGACTTCTCCACCGGTTTCTCCTCACTCGCTTCCTCACTCTCTTTCCCAAAGAATACTTTCCCGGAAGTGCTCACAAACATGATTGGCTTTTGGAGATCATTTGTTTGAGGAGGAAACACGGGTGGAGCTGGGGTTGTGTCTAGTCGATTCCTAAGATGGTTAGATTAAGGAGGGAAATCATTTTATGGTGGGTTTTTGGTGGCTCTGGGATATTCTCTCCGCTTCCCTCACCAACCTTGTTTGCCCCAAGTCCCTCACCATCCTTCCTCTTAAATGTCTCGATCATTATCCTCAACTGAGGCTCATGACCAAACAACCAACCCATCAACTTTCTCAGCTCATGATTCTCATCCTGCAAGCGATCAACATAATGTGCAAGTTCCAAATTCTTCAAAGCATGCATTTCACCGGTAGACTCAAGATGTAGGAATTGGCTCTTTCAGCTTAGCCTCAAGAGAAGCAGTGTAAACATGCATCTCATCAATTTTAGCATGCAAGGCAGGGAAGAAGTGCAAGCACCTAGCAAAGCAGATCTAGATTTAAGCTCAGCCACTTCAACCCTAAGCACATCTAGTTCTTCACACTTAGAGGCATGCTTTTCCTTAAACAAGGCAAGATCAGCAAGGAAAATAGAGCAATCAGCACATTCAACCTCATCAGAAACAACAGGGCTAGACTTAAGGGAATCAATTTCAAGCTTGTTATCAAGAACCTGTGTTTCTAGCTCAGCCACTCTAGTCCTAGCATCCTCGAGTGAAGCCCTAAGCTCTTTTCTCATTTTCTTGGTCTCTCTAAGCATGTCATCACGATTATCAAGCAACGAGCCAAGCCGTTCATTCTCCTGACGCAAGAAGGGAAGCTCATCACGCACCTCGTCGTCGGAGTCAGAGTCCGAGTCGCTCTGTGTGCTCTTCTTGCTGCTGGAGCTCAGCACCATGGTGCAGAAGCCGTCTCTAGCAAAGCAGCTCAGCCCGCTCAGGTTCTTGGATGACTTCCTGCTCTTGTGACGATCACCTTCGTCTTCACTGCTGCTTGATCTCGAGGTGGAGTACGCGGAACTGGAGTCGAAGTCGCTCGCTCCCACCCTCGCTCGGGCCTTGCCTCGGCTCTCCTTCTTCCTCGATCGTCGCTCGTTCTTGTGCTTATTCTTGTGCTTGCTCTTATGGTCGCGCCTCGACCGGTACTTGCCATCCGTTCTTGACTTGTGCTTATAGCCATCCTTGTTCTCGACCTTCTCCGGGCAGTCGGCGACGAAGTGTCCCGGCTTGCCGCACTGGAAGCATGTCCTCGTGTTCCTCCTCATGTTCACCCGGTTCTCGTGCAGCCTCTCGAACCTCCTCGTCAGCAACGCCAGCTCGTCCTCTCCAAGCACATCGAACTCCTCATCTAAAGAGAACATCCTGGTGGATGGGTTAGTGTTAGCCTTTCCTTTCAAACCACCGACGAGAGCAAGACTATGAGAGTCAGTGGGGCCCTCGAGCTTGGCTGTCATGCCCCTATACACCTCAGCCGACTTGAGTTTCGAGAACAGCTCGTTCACCGTCAGAGTGTCATACTTCTCCGTCTCCACAATGGCCTCGAACTTTCCGCCCCAAATCGTACGATCCAAAAAGTGTAAGAGCTTGACAGCTCTATCATGATCATCGTACGGGAGCACGTCCACATTGGCCCTCATGTTGTTCACAACCACCATGAACCTCTGTTGACGGATAAAAGACGTATCCCTCTACGATCCGCAAGCGTACGGACCCCACACCTTTTTCACCACGGGATTCCCAAGGTTCTTGTCAATCCGCGGAGCAAGGGGATTACAAGCGTTCGATCAACAACGACACACTAGCTACTAAAAGCCTAACTACTATTATACTAGAAAACAACTAAACTACACTAGAGAGAATGATAAACGATCAAGGTAGAAGACACTCGCCCACGGGTCTACGATACTAGAGCATGCAATCGCTTAAAGACATGAAAACCAATCTAATCTATCGGGGATGTGACCACGGTTTCGCCCTTTCCCTCCTCTCGTACCGTCACTACGCGAAGGTAATCATGACTAGACCTTTGATGGACACGGCGTATTGAATGGATCCAAGGAAGCATCGGAGCTCTACTCCCTTTACGGCATGGTAGCTAACCTTAAGCATTAAAGTATATTCAACACAAGATGATAGATAGATAATCCGACAAAGTGCGATTACATCTCAAGATCGATTACAACCCATGGACGAATGAGAAGATTACCCCATCAAGGTGCTGATCATGGCACCGTTGATCATGGTTTCCCTTCCGCCGGTGTCTTCCTTCTTCTCCACGAGAGGGTGCTTCCTTCGAGGTGGTTGATCTCCCGCCGGAGATCCTCCTCCTCTCTCTCTAGCTTGTGGATGGCCTTCTGGTGCGAATGACTCCTCTCCTCGGTGTTGGCGGCGCGTCGGGGGTTTTAGGGTTGAAGATCCTTCGAGGGCAAGGAAAACGGGACCGAACCGGTGCCGGAAGTGGGCTGGGCCGGCCGGCCGGGCCGGCCGGCCCAGCCCATTCGGCCCGGTTCGGTCGCCCCTTTTGCTCCGTGGGTCCTCGTGCACTTATGTACTTTGCCCCCTCCACTTGCATGATTTTGATGCTTTGTTATCCTCGCGTCCAAGATGGAGGCTCTCTTTGCATGAAGTTTGATCTTTTACGCTTCAATCCCCGGGGTGTTCCTCGTAGCACTTCGGTCCTCGCCACCATTGGAAGTGATTTCAGCAAGCTCATGAACACGAACAAGACTCCATGAATGCTCCTTTGAACTTGTTACGAATCCGTCCTTTATGTCCATGTTTTTCTACATAAACACAACACTTCCAAATGCATGCACAAAGATGAACTTGTTATATGATTAGTGTGCCTAGTGGCGGGTTAGTTCCATAATCAAATCCAAACCAAAGTGTAATGAACATGCTAGGTGCACCAAAATACACCGTCAACATCTCCCCCACACTTAGCTCTTGCTCGTCCTCGAGCAAGTACTCGTAAAAGAATTTCGTCCAAGGTGTTGTAATCATGTACCACTTATCCTTCTTCACAAGTTAGTCAATCCCTTCATCTTTAATACATAAACACAAAGTAATGATAATCAAACATAAACATGGGCGTTTAGAATTTTTACCACGTCAAGTTTTACCCCACAACTCAAACTCTTCACTTGAAGTCTTCAATTTCAGCCATGCTTACTCCTTTGCTTCCATCGGAGGGTTTTTATGATTTTTAAAACAAAAATTCCTGCAACAAGTATTAGACAAAAACCTTTCTCCAAGCTCACTCAAGTCAATCATATGAAGTGGCTATCCTAACCAAATCTTATAAAACTCTCAACTCCCATTAATCTCTCATATATCATGTAAAGTGGAGCTATAGGTAGGGCTAGCGCAATCAACACAAGTATTGTCAAACTAAGAACTTCTTCTAATGGTTGTCTACCTTTCAAAGCCAATGATCATGAGAATTAACCATAAGTAAGGATATCAAGGATGAGAAGATTTAGAATGGTGGACATGTGCAAGGGCAAAAGAAAATTGTGACTACAAGGCACCAATGATGTCCTCGTTGTCGGATTGCACATGGTTGGAAATAGAGTAAAAGTTTCGTCTCACAATCAACGTGACATCCTTCCTTACACTTTATTTTTTTTCTTTTCTTTCACTTGATCCATCCCTCTCATATCTTCATTGCTACCTCATCTTTTCCTCTTTTTCTTTTTCTTCTTTCATTCACATATGATTTTTCTTTCTTTCTTTCTTTCTTTCTTTTCCATACACATACTTTTTCTCTTTATTTTTCTCTCTCTTGACAACTTTTCAAAGCTTTCAATTCTCTCTTTCCTTGCATGCATACAATCTGAATTTTTAAATAAATCATGCTAGAGACGAGACGAAACTTTGAAAATAGGTTGTGTTCAAGGAATACGATGTACAAAAGAGATGTATAGGGTTGGGTATGGAATTCGGCGATATACGTGACTTTCGTTGTGAATGTCACGTTACCGAATATATGACGAGGCTAGAAACAAAAGATAAGCACAAGAACATGATCATTGCTTGAAATTAAAACTCACCAAGAGAGAAGGGTCCTAGCCTAACTCATCGTGCTAATCACGCTTATGGTGGAGCGAAAAAAATAAACTTGGCTTTGGATAGGAATTTTTTCTTACTCTCAACTTGGAAAAAGAGGTTTTGCTAACCTTTATTACAAGGGTTTTAAAATAATTTTCAGAACTGAAATCCTCCAATTTTTAGCATCGAACATAGCACAACTAACATGTGAAGCTCAAGATCGAAGTGCGGTATGGGTACTTTAAGTAGTAGCGATTCCACTAAGCACCACAGTAAACGTTTTTCGAACCACATACTTGTGTTCATATATCAAGAATCGAAGATTAAACAAACAAGTAAATAAAGATAAACAATACATAAAACACAAAGATATATATAAAGACTCTTTTTATTTGGTTTTCTTGACTCAACACTAATTTAAGACACTTGCAAAAAGTTTAAAACAGACTCGAAAACTAAAGACTCATTAAAAACACTAAGACTCTCACACGAAGATTAAACCGAACCTAAATTTGAAGTTCAAAAGCTAAGGCTAGCGAGCTAGCTCTCCCCCACACTTAAAACATACGACGTCCTCGTCGTATCTTACAAAATCCTAAGGGGAAAACTAGATCTAGTGGTACTTCAAGCAAGTTTTGCACCACTTGCCTCTGATGTTTCCAACCATGCCGAAAAGTTTGCGCACGTTACGGTTAAGGAACTTGTAGTCATCTTCAACTACGCGCTCCAAGTCCTCCATACGCTGCTTCATCGCTTCCATGGCTTGGAGACATTCGTCGGCCGACGTGTAGAGATCCGCGATGGATTGACGGCAAAATCGACAACACACCGGATGCAATCCGAACGGGTCGTCGTCACCATAATCTCCACCGTTGTCACCGCCGTCGTTGCCACCTCCATTGTTGTTGCCTTCGCCGCCGTCGTTGCCGTCGCCGTTGGGGCCTTCGGGAGTCCTTTCATTGGGCTGCTCATCCCAATCATCATCATCTCTACCGGCAGCCGCCCACGAGCTCGGGCTACGATCGTCGGAGTAGTCGCTATCCCCATAATCCTTAGGCTCCGGCGACACCTCCTTGTAATCTTTACGCTTGATGCCTTAGAGGCGTGCCGACCTTCGGACGGGTGAAGGGACCTTCTCTCCTTCGACGGGGTTGCGAGATGCAAGAGCTCCGGTCGGGACACGTCCTCCGCAACGGATGCGTGCTGTCCTCTTGACGGGTAGCTTGAGCTCGCATCGCATCGCCTCCTCCATCGATGGCTTCTTGGCTTCTAGCTTCAACTCTAAGCTTTTTGTAGGCTCAATGGCTGCTACAAGGGTGCAACACATTGCTTGAAAGGTTTGATTCTCGAGCTCCCAATTCGGCCAAATAAATAGTCCTGAGAGAAAAACCCTGGGAACCTTATTTTCCTTTTTTACACTTCCCTTAAAATTTTCCGACCAAACAAGGAAGTCAAAAAGGAGCAATTTGGGCGAAATTCGGCGTCATCGGGCGTCGGGCCCCTCCTGGGCCGGTCCGCACGGGCCGGCCGGCCCACCCCGCCTCGGGGGCGGGCGGCCGGTTTTTGCACACCGCCCTATTTTTTCTTCCTTAGCCCATGGGAAAACGTTGGCCCAATAAATCTTCGCGAAAAACTCCAGAAAACTAAAAAAATTATTTACAGAAGTTGATGCCTTGTTTTTCGTCCTAGGCGGGACGTTCGGGCTCTTCCTCCATGGTGAAGACGTCAACATGGTGAAGGGGCACGACATCGGGTTCGTAGTAAACCTTAAGCCGCTGTCCATTCACCACAAATTGATCGCCGTTTATATCCATAATGGTTACCGCTCCGTTGGAGAACACCGAATGCACAACATAAGGTCCGTCCCATTTGCTTTGCAATTTCCCCTTTCCGAAGGTTTTAAACCTCGAATTGTAGAGGAGGACCTTATGTCTTCTTTAAATTCCTTTTTCTTCAATCTTTTATCATACCACCTTTTGATTCTCTCTTTGTATATGCTTGCGTTTTCATAAGCTTTCAACCTCAACTCCTCTAGCTCGCTTATTTGAATTCTTCGTTTCACCACCGCGGCATCGAGATCAAGGTTCATCTCTTTAATCGCCCAATAGGCTTTATGTTCCAACTCAACCGGAAGGTGGCAAGCTTTTCCATAGACGAATTGATAAGGGGTCATACCTATCGGTGTTTTAAACGCCGTTCGATAAGCACATAAAGCTCCGTCTAATTTCTTTGACCAATCCTTGCCTCCCTTCTCTATGGTCTTGTTAACTATGCTTTTTAATTGCCTATTTGACGTCTCCGCTTGTCCGTTGGTTTGTGGGTGATAGGCCGTGGAGACCCTATGCTCAATTCCCAACTTGGACAAGCACTTTTTAAAGTTCTTCCCGGTGAAATGAGTTCCTCCATCACTTATCAAGATTCTCGGTGTACCGAAACGGGGAAAATCACGTTCTTGATCATAGTGATGGACTCCTCCGTGGAAGCTTTACGACATGGTATAGCCTCTACCCACTTGGATACATAATCAACCATAACAAGTATATACTCGAATCCAAATGAGTTTTTAAAAGGCCCCATGAAGTCTATGCCCCATACATCGAATATGTCGATTTGCAAGTTGTATTTCAAAGGCATAGAATTTCTTTGAGAGATGTTTCCGGTTCTTTGGCATTCGGAGCATGACGCAACATATCGTTTAGTATCTTCGTGCATCTCCGGCCAATAGAATCCGCTTGACCATACTTTTGCTTCGGTTCGAAAATGGCTATAGTGTCCACCGTACTCCGCCGAGTGGCACTTCCTTAGAATCTCAACCCTCTCTTCTCTTGGCACACATCTTCTCATCACTCCATCATTGCCAAGCTTGAAGAGGTATGGTGCATCCCAAAAATATTTCTTACTTTCGGGGATTATCTTCCTTTGAGTGTTTTTGTCTAGATGATCGAGGGGCATCTTTCGAATTGCTCGAATGATGTCGATCATCCAAGTATCTTTATCAAGCACTCTATAGAGGTGGTCATCTCTCATCCTATCTTCTATGGGCTCTTCATCATCTTGTCCACGATTCATTCTAGACAAATGATCGGCCACAACATTCTCCACCCCCTTTTTATCACGAATTTCAACATCAAACTCTTGGAGAAGAAGGATCCAACGAATCAAACGTGGTTTAGCTTCCTTCTTAGCCAAGAGATACTTGATGGCTGCGTGATCGGTGTAAACAATGACTTTCGAGTTCACGATGTAAGATCTGAATTTTTCGAAAGCGAATACCACCGCTAGCAACTCTTTTTCCGTAGTGGCGTAATTTAATTATGCCCCACTAAGAGTTTTGCTGGCGTAGTAAACGGCGTGAACTCGGCCTTCCTTTCTTTGTCCCAAGACCGCGCCTACGGCGTAGTCACTTGCGTCACACATGATCTCGAAAGGTTGGCTCCAATCCGGAGGTTGGATGATGGGAGCACTCACCAACGCATTTTTCAAGGTCTGGAATGCCGCTAGGCACTTCTCGTCAAAGTCGAAAGCCACATTCTTTTGAAGAAGGTGCGTTGAAGGCTTAGTGATCTTCGAGAAGTCCTTTATAAATCTTCTATAGAATCCGGCATGGCCTAGAAAGCTCCGTATAATATCCGTAGGAGGTGGGAGTTGCTCAACCGTCTCTACCTTAGCCTTGTCCACTTTGATTCCTCTCTCGGATATAACATGTCCGAGCACTATGCCTTGCTTAATCATGAAGTGGCACTTTTCCCAATTTAAAACCAAATCTACCTCCGCACACCTTGTAAGGACCTTTTCTAAATTTGCTAAGCAATCCATGAACGTCTTCCCGTAAACGGAAAAATCATCCATAAACACTTCAACAATTTCTTCGATGAATTCCGAAAACACGGCCATCATGCAACGTTGAAAAGAGGCCGGAGCGTTGCATAGGCCGAAGGGCATCCTCCTATATGCAAACGTTCCGTAAGGACACGTAAACGTTGTCTTATGTTGATCTTTCGGGTGAATAGGAATTTGCATGAACCCCGAGTATCCATCGAGAAAGCAAAAATAAGCGTGGTTTGCTAACCTCTCGAGCATCTCGTCTATGAACGGTAGGGGGAAGTGATCTTTCTTCGTCGCTTTGTTAAGCTTACGGTAATCGATACACATCCGCCACCCGGTCACGGTTCTTTGCGGTATCAACTCGTTCTTCTCATTCTTCATCATGGTCAAACCTCCTTTCTTCGGCACACAATGTACGGGCTCACCCATTCGCTATGCGGAACCGGGTAGATGATTCGGCATCAAGTAACTTGATAACCTCTTTCTTTACTACCTCTCGCATGGCATGGGTTAGCCTCCTTTGGTGGTCCACTACGGGCTTACATTGGTCTTCCATTGGTATACGATGAGTGCAAAAGGCTGGGCTAATACCTTTGAGATCATTAATTGAATATCCAATCATCTTCCTATGTTTTTTAATAAAATCAGCAACGCTTCATTTTCTTCGGGACTCAACTCATCGCTCACAATGACTGGATAAGTTTTGTCTGGGCCCAAAAATTCATATTTTAATCCCTTGGGCAAAGGTTTAAGGTCTACCTCGGGCACTTGTGGCTCCTCGGGTTTGATTTCTCCTATGTCTTCGAACTTCTCTTCCTCCACACTACCATCATGCGGCTCTAAGCCTTTTGTTGCTTCCTCTAGTTCTTCATCTTGTTGATTGCTAATTTGATTTTCCATCGCTCTTTGCAGCGGGTCTCTAAGGGTTTCAACAAAACAAAGACTATCTATCTCTTCTACTTCTTCATCTTCGGGAGGAAAAGGTGTAAGGTGTTTAGAAGCACGAAGAAAGTTATATGTGTACTTTGTTCCATTAAGGTTCATTGTTACTTTGCCTTCTCCGGCATCTAACACGGCATCAACCAACTTAAGAAAAGGCCTACCTAAGATTATATGATCAGAATTACTATGGTAAGCATCAATAACAAAGAAATCGGTTGGTATATAGTTTCTAGAGATTTTTACTTTCATGTTGCAAGCAATACCTAGAGGTTTGATAGTTCTACCATCTCCCATAATTAATTTCGTTGATGTTGGAGCTAAGTCTAGGTTGTGGTATTGAACTTTATCGTAAATTTTAGAAGATAGAACACTTACTTGGGCTCCGATGTCGCATAAAGCTTTGCATTGAACTCCGTTGATCTCGCAACTCAAGTGCGGCGTCATCTTCTCTTCTTCTTCGGATCCTATCGAGTAAATTTCAGCGAGGCGAGCATATGGTGATGCTTCGGGCTTGATCCCCATGATTCTCTTCACCTCGGCAATATGTTCGGATCCACTACGTCATCTCCAAAGAGCTTTTCAAAAATCTCACCGGTGGTTTCGAGGTCGTATGAATTTTCGGCTTTCTTCTCGGTGGGAAATCCACTTCCAATGCTCTTGCCATTCCCTTTTGATTAGGGAACGGTCTTCTCTTGTCGAATACTTCTCCGTAATCAATAGGAACCCAATCCATTGGCTCGAACTCCCTTAGTGGCTTCGCGCTTGACATGCTTCTCTTGTTCGTCTCATTTGGTGTGGCGAAGTCGACGCTTGGTGTAGTTCTTGACTTGATGTGTTCTTGTTCAAGCTTTTCCATAATTGGTTCCTCTTTTGTGACTTCCGGGGTTGCCTCTTTAGAAAAATCAGCAAGCTTCTTCTTCCTTGAATTGTATTCCAGCTCTTCCGCAAGTCTTGTTTCCCAATCTCTTCGCATGGCAGCCGCTTTACTAACTTTTTGTAGAAGTTGGGCGGCTTCCGTGAGTGTTTTCTCCATGAGATCCCCCACCGCACACATTTCGACGTGTCGCATGCAACTAGGGGTTAGGGAAAAGAAAAATGTATGCAAGAGTACGTCACCGGTGAAGCCGAGTTTTGGTCCTTGTTCGATTAATTCATTAAACCTATCCCGGGCTTGGTCTATCCCTTCCTCTTCTCCTTGCATGAAAGTGATCACTTGCCTCCTTAGATGTTGAACCTTGCTAATTGGAAAGAACTTCTCGCAAAACTTCTTTGTCAACTTGTTTCAATTGCCTTCAACTTCAAAGGACGCAACCGAATACCATGTCTTTGCTTTGCGGCAAGTGAGTAGGGAAAGAGATTCCATTTGAACCATTCATCGGGAACTCCTTCTTGACGCACCGTGTTGCATATTGTCGTGAAATCCCTTATGTGTCTATATGGGTTCTCCGTAACCATCCCTTCAAATGGGTTTTCCGCCACCATCTTGATGATCTTGGATTTAATTTCATACTTGGTCGCTTCGAGCTTCGAATCCGACTCTTGTACTTTTATGTCTTCACATCGAGGGCTAGCGTAATCCCTTAATGATTTCTCCGGTTCTTCCACGGGTTGATTAACGAACTCCATCTAGACAATAAGATAAAAACAAAAAACAAAAACGAAACAAGTGTTTTTCTAGATAATATATGTTAGATATAGCAAATAAAAGATAAACTAAAATATAAAACTAAGTTAGATGCAAATCAAACGATGTAAACTAACTTGCTCCCCGGCAACGGCGCCAGAAAAAGGGGCTTGTTGACGGATAAAAGACGTATCCCTCTACGATCCGCAAGCGTACGGACCCCACACCTTTTTCACCACGGGATTCCCAAGGTTCTTGTCAATCCGCGGAGCAAGGGGATTACAAGCGTTCGATCAACAACGACACACTAGCTACAAAAACCCTAACTACTATTATACTAGAAAACAACTAAACTACACTAGAGAGAATGATAAACGATCAAGGTAGAAGACACTCGCCCACGGGTCTACGATACTAGAGCATGCAATCGCTTAAAGACATGAAAACCAATCTAATCTATCGGGGATGTGACCACGGTTTCGCCCTTTCCCTCCTCTCGTACTGTCACTACGCGAAGGTAATCATGACTAGACCTTTGATGGACACGGCGTATTGAATGGATCCAAGGAAGCATCGGAGCTCTACTCCCTTTACGGCATGGTAGCTAACCTTAAGCATTAAAGTATATTCAACACAAGATGATAGATAGATAATCCGACAAAGTGCGATTACATCTCAAGATCGATTACAACCCATGGACGAATGAGAAGATTACCCCATCAAGGTGCCGATCATGGCACCGTTGATCATGGTTTCCCTTCCGCCGGTGTCTTCCTTCTTCTCCACGAGAGGGTGCTTCCTTCGAGGTGGTTGATCTCCCGCCGGAGATCCTCCTCCTCTCTCTCTAGCTTGTGGATGGCCTTCGGTGCGAATGACTCCTCTCCTCGGTGTTGGCGGCGCTTCGGGGGTTTTAGGGTTGAAGATCCTTCGAGGGCAAGGAAAACGGGACCGAACCGGTGCGGAAGTGGGCCGGGCCGGCCGGCCTGGGCCGGCCGGCCTGTGCCCATTCGGCCGGTTCGGTCGCCCCTTTTGCTCCGTGGGTCCTCGTGCACTTATGTACTTTGCCCCCTCCACTTGCATGATTTTTATCTTTGTTATCCTCGCGTCCAAGATGGAGGCTCTCTTTGCATGAAGTTTGATCTTTTACGCTTCAATCCCGGGGGTGTTCCTCGTAGCACTTCGGTCCTCGCCACCATTGGAAGTGATTTCAGCAAGCTCATGAACACGAACAAGACTCCATGAATGCTCCTTTGAACTTGTTACGAATCCGTCCTTTATGTCCATGTTTTCCTACATAAACACAACACTTCCAAATGCATGCACAAAGATGAACTTGTTATATGATTAGTGTGCCTAGTGGCGGGTTAGTTCCATAATCAAATCCAAACCAAAGTGTAATGAACATGCTAGGTGCACCAAAATACACCGTCAACAACCTCTGAAACAAGGCATCGATGGACTCACTGGGGAGATGAGTGAAGTTCTCGTACTCTCTCCGGTAGGTCACATACATCCGATCCTGAACCTAGGCATTCCCAACATGAGCCTCCTTCAACACCAACCAGATTCTACAAGCCAAGTGCTCAGTGTGCACCCGATCGAACTCAGGCTAACACAAAGCACGAAACAAGTAGTCGACCGCCTTATTGTTGGCGTCGAACATGTCCCTCGATCCTAGAGCAAGGAAGTTCATCAGCTGGACATAGCCTGTGTCCACCGTGACATCCCAAAGGATCTAACCCTTTCCGCGGAGAAACGCCGCCATCCGCTTACTCCACATCTGGTAGTTCTTGCCATCGAAGTGTGGAGGACCCGAACCCCGTTCCTGGTATGCCATCCTTGGATCTTAGACTGGTTAGAGTCAATAAAGACCCGAACCGGCTCTAATACCACTTGAAGGACCGATACGGCGAACCAGAGAGGGGGGGTGAATGGGAGCCGATAAAAATTCTTCTTGAAGGAGACGGAGACTCCAACAAGACGAACACGGCTTCCAACACACGTCTCCGACAACTACCCAAGTTGGCCAAGCCCGCGTAGCCACTGGAGTGCCACTGGACCTAGGAACCAACAAACAACCTTCCGAGCCAAAACACACCAACACGCACAGCGGAAACTTGCACGGCTTGCTACCTGTGCTGCACCGGTCAGACCGATGGCCTACGCCGGTCAGACCGGTGACATCGGTCAGACCGGTGGACAGAGCCGGTCAGGCCGGTGGCTACAGCAGCCACACAACAAGCGTTTCCAGAAAGCCTCAGTGATTTCTCTAGGCCCTGGAACAAAAACACACCCAAAACACAACCTGCACGGAAGGAACAACCTACACAAAACCTAACACAACAACTCCAAACAGATCAAGAACTGACCAGTAGCACCAAGACCCAAAGACACACGAGTCAAGCAGTTCATCCGAGGCAAATCCCACAAGTGACTCGCACCGGTCAGACCGGTCAAGAGCACCGGTCAGACCGGTGTAGCCTGGGCAGCTCGGGGTGAACAGCACCCGCGGGTCAACTCCTCCAAATCCAAACATCGATCTCCCGAATCGCTCCACGGACTTGAACAAGACTTTGGGGATAATAGGAACACCTCATGAGGAGTCCATAGCCATGATTTTGTCCACCAAAACTTGCCAAATCAAGAGGTATCGAAGAAATCCAGCCAAGAACCCCTTTAACCCTAGAACACCGAAAACCCCAAAAACGAGCCCCTTAACTCACGAATTTGGGAGGGGAATCACAGGCCAAAGAACCACGAAGGATTTTCGCAAATTTCCCCACCAAATCCCCAAGAGCAAGGTCCCGGAAACACCCAAGAAAACTACCAAGAGAGGGCTCCGAAAATCACCACCAAGAACAACCAGGAATAACACAACAAAGCCTTGAGGAACCCCGCCGAATCATCTATACATACCAAGGAGGTTCATACAAGGTCTAGCTTGCCGCCCGATCATCCAACCCTCTCATAAAATCTCACCATGAAGCTCTCAAGCTAGTCCTATGGAAATCCTAAGAAAATAGGAAGGGAAAATAGGAAAGCAAATGAACTAGGGTTCCAAGAGGTTGGCTGCCATCCTCTCACCTCATGGGTTATATGGAGGCAATCAAAAGTCTAAAATACCCTTACTTAACAACTAGGGATACAAGCCCCTCAAGGGAGGTTTTGGAAGTCTTCAGATTTTCTCCATCGGACGGATGCCCGGCGACTGCAACCTGCTTAGCCTCGATGCAAGCCTTGTGATCCTGATGCGTGTCCTCCGGTTCGAAGATTCCGAACTGCGTCGTCGCACATCGTTGCTCCTCACCGGTCAGACCGGTCTGGCACTGCTGCAGCACTGTCTTCGGTTCTTCGGTCTTGGCTTTGTGGATCAACCAAGGAACCCAGTGGTTTTCTGGTGAACCACTGGAAACCCCGCGAACTCGGTGTAGCCTCCGCCAATCTCCACTCATGACTCAGCTCCCACGTAGTCCCGGCTCGACCTTGGTTTTGAGGCTCAACCAAGAAACCGTCCATGACTTCATCTTGATGTTCATGCCACCATGTGGCCCGCACTTGACCCCGCTGGACACCAGGTCCCTCGAACGAAGCCTACTTGTCTTCTCCGCACCTGGAGGCCTCACCAGCGACGACCTTTCGCGCTTGTTCTTCATCTGCACCAACACCAGTCAAGCCGCAACCTGCACCTGCAATACTTAGCCAAGAATCAGTCCACACAACGTTGTGAATCACTCATCACACAAGGAAGCGACCATCCACCTGTCCTCGAACCACACATGGTCCTCACCCGACAACCAACTCAACACTTTTCTCAACTCATCATTTTCATCCTGTAGACGATGAACATAATGTGCAAGTTCCAAATTCTTCACAACATGTAATTCATAGGTAGAGCAGGGAGTAGCAATAGGAGATTTCTATTCAGCCTCAAGCGAAACAATACGAGAATGAGACTCAGACAGCTTCCCATGCAAAATAGAACAAGAAGTGCAAGCACCTAGCATAGTGGGTCTAGAATGCAGCTCAACCAACTCAATCCTAAGCACATCTAGTTCCTCACACTTGGTGGCATGCTTTTCCTTATGAGCAATTAAATCAGCTAGGAAAACAGAGCAATCACCCCTATCAACTTCATCAGAAACAACAGGTGAAGCCTTAAGCGAATCTATCTCAAGCTTAGCATCAAGGTTCTGTGTTTCTAGCTCAGCAACCCTATTCCTAGCATCTTCAAGTGAAACTCTAAGCTCTTTCCTCATTTTCTTAGCCTCTCTAAGTGTGTCATCACGATTATCGAGCAACGAGACCAAATCCTCATTTTTCTGGTGAAAGAAGGAGAGTTCATCATGTACATCATCCCCGGAATCTGAGTTTGAGTCATCCTTCTAGCTCTTCTTGCTGTCGGAGCTATGTTCCATGCTGTAGAAGCCATCTCATGTGAAGCAGCTCAAGCCAATTCGGTTCTTGAACCCCTTCTTGCTCTTGCGCCGATCACCTTCATCTTCACTTCTACTGGAACTCGAGGTGGAGTAGGTGAAACTGGAGTTAACGTTGCTCGCACCAACCATCACTCAAGCCTTCTTGTTGTGGCCATCCTTCCTCCTCAATCTCTGCTCGTCCTTGTTCATGTGCTTATGCTCGCACCTAAAGTGGCGCCTACTCTCCGTCTTCAGCCGGTGCTTGTAGTTGTTCTTGGCTTCCATCTCCACCGGACAGTCGGTGAGGAAGTGTCCCTACTTGCCACACCTGAAGCATGTATGTGAGTTCCTCCTTGAGTTCACTTGGTTCTCGTGCATCCTCTTGAATCTTCTGATCAACAGTGCCAGCTCATCCTATCCAAGCACATCGAACTCCTCATCTGGCAAAGACAACAAGGAAGATAGAGAGAACATACTGGAGGATGGGTTAGCATTATATCTAGCACCTGAGCTCCGATGAGAGTGAGACTATGCGCATCAGTCGGGCTCTCAATCTTGGCCGTCACTCCATGGTCCACCTTAACCAACTTGAGCTTCGAGAACAGCTCATCCACCATAAGGATCTCATATGTGCCTGACTCCAAGATGGCCTCAACTTTTGCTCTCCATACCGAATGATCCAGCGAATGTAAGAGCTTCACAACTCTATCATGGTCATCATATGGGAGCACGGTCACATTGGCCCTCATGTTGTTCACAATCACTATGAACCGCTGGAACATCGTATCTATGGACTCGTCGGGGAGATGAGTGAAGTTCTTGTACTCTCTCCAGTAAGTCACAAAAGGCGAGCCTTAACCTAATTGTTCTTAGCATGTGCGACTTTCAACTTGTCCCATATCCTACAAGCCAAGTCCTCTGCACAAACACATTTGGATTAAGATTGGCAAATAGCACGAAATAGGTAATCGACTTCCTTGTTGTTGACGTCGTGCATATCTCTCGATCTTGAGCAAGGAAGTTAATCGACTGAACATAAGTTGTGTTCTTCGTAACATCCCAAGGGATATGACCCTTGCCGTGAAGGAAAGCAGACATCCGCCTTTGCCACATCTGGTAATTCTTTCCATCAAAGTGCGGAGGACCCAATTCCCATTCCTGATATGCCATCTTTGGATCTAAGACTGGTTAGAGTCAATCAAGACCCGTAACCAGCTTTGATACCACTTGAAGGACCGGATTGGGCGACTAGAGAGGGTGGGGAAGTGAATGGGAGCCGATAAAAATTCTTCTCGAAGGAGATGACTTCTCCAACAAGATGAACTCGGTCGATTACCCAATAATCACACGCTCCACACACTTCCTTCAGTTTGCCAAGAACACACAGCCACTAGAGTGTTACTGGTCATAGAAACAAACGAAACTTCCAACCAAAACTTCTACACACAAATCGCAACAGAATCAACACGAAGTAATCTGCCCTGGCAGGGGTGGTCAAACCGCATGGAGGGGCGATTAGGCTGCTTGTGCCTGGAAACTGGGAAAACCACCAAAGAACACCAAACTGAGCTCCAAAACACACCACAACTTCACCTACGAGATCCTTTGGTCAGGGCCAAGTAAGCTACCAGAAAATCTTGGCTAAAATGAGACCTTCACCAAACAGGACTAGGGCGGTTAGACCTCCTTCCAGGGCAGTCTGGCCTCCTGTACCTAGCAAGAAACTCCTCACGGAAAACCCTGCAAATGAGCTCAAAACCAACCATGATTTTACCAGAACACTCCTTTGATCAAGGCAAACAAATTAATAGAGGAAAATCCGACAAAACCAATACTTTGACCTAGAAACACCAGGGCGGTTAGACTGCCCCCTATGGCGGTTAGACTGCCCCTTCCAGAAACTTCCCATTGCCCGATCTCCCGATTCACTCCAAGTATTGCAGCGGAACTTCGAAAATAGCTGGGTTACCTCATGGGAACCTCTCTACCAAAGGAAATCCACTGAAATGCTCTCAATTAAAGGGAATCGCGAATCTTTGCTCTCTTGTTCATGAACTCGAAGAACTCCGAAAATACACCAAACCGAAGGCTCTTAGAGGGGATTGCTGGGGCAAGGTCACCAAGCAAAGAGGCACAAGGACCTCATACGTGACACCCAATAAGAATCCCACAAGAAAACACCTCCAAAACTCCACCACAAATTTCCAATGAAAAAGCTCCAAAAATCACCAAAAAAGGAAAAATGTCGGGAGACAAAGAGACACAAGATGAACCATGCAGAATCTTCTATACATACCATGAAGGTTCATACAAGGTCTTGCAAGCCGCCCGAACATCCATCCCTCTCTCAAGATCACCACGAAGCTCTCATGCTAGCCTAGAGGAAAATTAGAAAGGGAAAAACAAAGGGGCAAATGAACAAGGGTTCCAAGAGTTGGCTGCCATCCATCCCACCAAGTGTTTATATGGAGGCTGTCAAAAGAGTAAAATACCCCTACAAACATAAAAGAGATACACACTTCCGAAGGGCAATTTGGGAAGTCTTCATCGTAGCACCATTGGACGGATGCGCATCCACCGCAAGCCTACGTAGCACCAATGCAACCCCTGCGATCATGTCGTGTGTCCTCCGCTTCGAAGTTTCTCGGCAATGCAACTCGGGTAGTCAAACTGCCCCACCTGGGCGGTTAGACCAGCATCGGTGGCCGCCCCTCTCCGTCAAGTCTTCAGCCTAGGTTTTGAGACTCAACCGAGAAACCAGTAATTTTGTGGTGAACCACACGAAACCCCGTGGACTTGGTGGGACCTCCATCTAATCTCCACTCATGATTTGGCCCCCTTGTCATCCCGGCTCAACCTTGGTTTTGAGGCTGAACCAAGAAAATGTACATGACTTTATCTTGCTGTTCTTGCCGCCATGTGGTCTGCACTTGACCCCGTCGACCACCGGGTCCCTCGTACCAAGCCTACTTGTCCGCTCCACACCTGAAGGCCCATTGGCATGGACCTTTCACGCTTGTTCTTCACTTGCACCGGCACCAATCAAGCCGCGACCTACACCTGCAATTCTTAGCCAAGAGTCAGTCCACACAACGTTGTCAATCACTCATCACACCAGGAAGCAACCATCCACCGGTCCTCGAACCACACAGGCTCTCAAGAACCTGACCGTGGGAGGAGTGGATATGAAGGCATACTTCGATGATGATACCCAATTTTGTGATTTGGTCTCATTGTATGATGGGTATGTTGAGAAATGGGTTGGAGTTTTCTATGTTACTGTGTACATTCTAGACAATGGGGAGTACATCAAGTTCATGATTCAGGGACATGCGCATATGCTTCACTGACATCATAATGCGGTGCATCTTGGACTTCGAACTAATGAACAAAGTGACTTGGACTATGGTGAGTCGCTACATGTTATTGTCTACATAGATCGTGAACCTCCTCAGCGTAGTTTGCTTGGTGGGTCATTCCCGTCTGACAAAGATGTGGCAATACATTTTCTTGATTCGTTCACACGCCTGACATGCTTATCCCTGAGGCAAATGTGGTTCAACGGGCATTAAGGAAGACATTGTCACCACACATTGGCAATGCAGAGTCCATCACTAGTCTTCAGCAGTGGCTTCTCCTTCACGTCATTACTGGCTGACGAATTGACATCGTGGACTTCATTCTTTATGAAATTCAAGATGTTATCGTTGATGGGTTCACCGTGGCCCGACATATGTCGTATGCTTATTAATCCTGAGTTGTCTTAGAAGATATGATGCGGACGGGCATCTATTTGAAACCGGACCCAAAGATTGGCGAGCCGAGTACATGAAGTCCACATCACAATTCAAGGCATACAGGCCCGCAAGACCAGGAGATAGACGTTGTGGCCTAAGGGCTACGATTGAGCCATTTCATGATGACATATGTTGCTCAGACAACTAAGACAATAAGACATCTCCAGTGAGACATATGCAAGTACATCGTGACAAGGAGTTTGATGTGTTGCCAGTCACTACAAAACAGCCCGAGTTAATATAGAAACAATTCTAGTTACTCCAGTAACAACCAGTGCGCTAATGAACTTTTCCGAGTTTATCAAAATGTTCCTTAAAATTCAGCTTGATGAGATTGAGCACCATAGAAAGATGGAGAAGAGAATGACACGTCAGCAGGAGTTCAACCGTGCACAGTCGTAGCAGATAGTACAAATGGTTGCCCGGCAACATCGCACTATGGAATCTATTTTTGCTCAAGTCAATCACGTTCGCCAAGTTATCGACATATCACCACCACCGAAGTATAGTTACATGTAGGGATGAAAGTGGTACAGATATTATCCGTATACCGACCGACTGAAAAGGTCAAGCATTCAAATGGTAAACATAGTATCCAAATCTGAGCATTCAATATCCGTAATTATCCGTATCGTATTAGTATTCGAATATTCAAAGTTGGATTTCTAAAATCCAAATATAGTGAATATCACTATTCGACACATCATCTACTATTCGTATCCGAATCCGATCCGAAAATTCACTCTGAGTAAGAAAAACTGTGTTTGTATCTGCAGTTGCATCCCATTCGTTTTCATCGCTGTTACACGCTTTAGTTACATGGCTTGCCCGTAGCGGTTGGGGCAGGTGGCAACCACTACTAGTCTACTCCAGCCGCACCGCTGCACCCAAATCATATAGTAGGTGAATAGGTCCAACGCACCTAAGGCTAAGTCCAACAACAACATGCAGTTTTGAGAGGCAAAAGAGGAACTACCTCGCGTACACAGTAACTCATCTCCAACAGATAAGGCCAACGCAAATGCAAACCGTCCGCTCCTCCACCCGCCTCCCTCCCCGCCGAGCCGCAAACTCATCTTCCCCGCGAACGGGCGCGCCTCCTCCGTCGGGCGGGCGCGGCGCCTCCTCTACGTGGGTCCGCGGCTCAAGGCTCGACGCCCCCTCTCCGACGACCTGCTCCTCCCAGCAGTGGCGGCGGAGTCTTGGCGTGCCGCTTCCTCCTTCCTGGTGGTGGTGGCGGAGTCTCGGCGGCGAATTCTCCCCTCCCTGGCGGCTTGTTGAGGGAGAAGAGTAGGAGGGAGGAGGCGTTGGAAGCGAGGAGTACGGAGGACACCGCCCGGAGCACCGTGAAGCCGGAGCCGCCCATTAATCGAAGCGGATTAGTGCCGCACACCTCTTCTGCTTCATCTTCCTCCTCTGCTCCGCATCGCTGGGCGTCGTCCGCCGTGTTAAAGACACCAGGTGAGCACCAGCCTGGAGATGTGGAGACCGACCTTCGTGTCGTTGTGATGCGCCGCAGCCGGGAGCTCCTGCTTGTCGTCGCGCCCTTGCGCGGCCGGCCGCTCCTCGCCTGTCCCGCCGGCCGGACGGATATGCATTCGAGGAGAGAGGGAGTGCAATTTTGCCTCACCTCTCTCCTCGAATGCAATTGCCTCTCCGGTTTGCACTCCCTGTTGGAGAGGATGCCTCGCGTGTTGGAGGGGAAAAATGCTTTTGCAATATCTGCTGGACTCAGTCTAAAGTTATAAACGAAGTGGTCAAACACTCTCTGCCAGGACCAAACGTTAACAGTGTCCGGCCAGCGCCGCTGCATGATGACCGTCCGGCCGGCCGGCCCTGCTGCTTTTCTTTTTCGTGCTTGCGCTCCGTCGTCGGCTGGCGCATGTGCCTCCCGCATCATAGGCCGACCGCTCTGCAGTCCCCTGCGCTCGCACGCATCCGTCCATCTGCTGCTTCCGTCGGCTGACAACAAATCCCACTACTACCTGGAGCAGTAGCGAGAAGAAAGGCAAGCGCCTTCTTTAGCAGCAGAGACGTCGGGGCTGGAGCCGGAGCCCGCCGCCGCCACGGTCATGTCCTCCGCCTGCTCCGTGGACCTCGCGGCCGCCGCACGCCGGCTGCTGGCGTTCCTCCGCGCGGCGCCGACCGGGGTGGGGCGGCGGTCCGTGCGGAGGTACGAGGATCTGTGGCTGCCGCTCGCGGCGGCGGAGGGCGGCGGAGGGGGAGGGGAGGCGCCGATGCTGGTGCCGCCGCCCGATGTGCAGCTCGTCTGGCTCTGCCACTGCTTCCACCATGTAAGCTAGCCTTGATTTCGTGCCGCTTTTGGTTTCTGTCTCATCTTGGGGAATCACTCAGCCACGCGATTTTAATCATTTAACGGTGCTATACTACTTAAACTCCCATTTATCGTACTGTCTCTGTAACTGTTTTTTTTTGTTTTTTGTTTTTGAGGAAACTCTGTAACTGTTAATGGAACTAACTTTTGAGAAGTTGCATTTCAATCCCAGACGGCAGGCATTGTGACAGAAATAAGCGATGTAGTAATGGCGAAAATTGGCAAAGGCCTTTTTATTTTCTTTTTCGGAATCATGCAATTTAATGAATTCCTTGCTTTTTTTCACGACCTTTCCTTAGCATGTTTTTCATTAATGAATTCCATGCTGGACTTCAACACTTCTCCCCAAGTGCTCCTCTAAAATTTATCCTGCTCCACAGGAGAGCTACTCCACGTACTGCTTATCAAGGTTTGGACACGTCATCGACCGCCCATCCATCCTTGATGCAGAGAACGAGGAGTATGCTGAAGACTGTTGCCGGGATGTCTGGGCTGCACATTACCCTTCTGAGCCGTTTGACCTCCACAGTAATGAGATTGATGGGAACAGTGTTGACGACATTGCCTATGACAATGCCAACGGTGAAATCATGGAAATGGTGAGACGGTACGCTGGCCTGACGGCCCACTTCGCCTCACCTTTTGTGTGGGAAGGTGTCTACCATGTTGCTGCAAGGCGACAATATGTGTGCTTCCTCGACCTCATTAAGAAGGTTGCGTGTACAACCCAGGTTCAGACACGGCTTGTGCCTAGTCTGGACATATTACTGATGTGGCTTGCTCACCAGGTATGTATAGACATTACATTCCTGCAAGTAAATGTATTCCTCAAAGGTATCTAGTCACATGATTGTGATGAATTGTTGGCAGAGTTTTCCTTCAAGTTATGCCACGGACATGGTAGCAATGGCCATCAGGGACAGTGTTGCAAAAGTTGGGGTGAGTTATGGGGAGGTGGTGAGTGATGAGGCAATCGAAAGAACACGGGCATTATGGGAGGAAGCATATGATGAGCCATATGATATGGCTGGATCAGAGGTTGATGTGGCGGCAGTTCGTGCAGCACGGGAGGCATTTTACTGGGTGCCAGCAGCATCAAATTATGATGCCAACCGGTTCTACAAAAGCTTGCAACCAAGGTTTCTTATGGAGGTATATCTGAGACCACTAAAGATATTCATTAAATGTAGTTATCTATTAGCATTTTGATTAAGTCACAAAGCATTGTGATCTTGGTTACCATTAAGTGCAAAAGAGCACACTTAACATTATGCCAACTTGTGACATTCCGTATTAGCTCTGTGATGCTCCCATGAATGACTAGCAAATAAGCAGAGCTTTCTACTTGTTCACCATGTCATTCTGTTTGTCTCGGCATCTTTAGTATACTCCCTTTTGTTTCTGGATTACATTATGGCATAATGCCAATACCAATAAGTATAGCCAATGGCAATATGTTAAAAAATGTCAGTAGTAAATTCTAGAGCTCGATGTGGACTATGGTCACTCCAAGCCAAAATGCAAAATTCCCTTTGTTGATGGCCCCAAATCATCAGGTAGTCAGTTGGTCTGCTTGATTATTAATTTTTGCAGCTATCACATCATGCCTGAAATAAACCATCCCCACAAGGTTGGGCCTTCAAAAGAAAAAATATTATTATCTTTAATAACTATATGCAGAGATATTCAAAAGCGTATTGATCCCATTTCGAGCCAGACTGATCATAGATCCATGGGCCAAAACTCAAGCCTGAGCTTGGAAATATCAGGCCAGAATTGGATGCCCGTAGGCACGTTTGTGCCTCAGTAGGCAACTGCTATGTTCTCTAGCAGTTGCTGAGCTTCTTTCTAGTTGTTACCACAAATTAATGTCAAGTCAAGAGATTTGTTTTAGGAACCCAAAATTTATTATTAATATAACTTTTGCAAAAAGTACAAATATTAGCAATAATGCCATATTTAACGTGAACTTCTTTCAGCAGTGGTTTGGCGCCAAATTCGGTCATCCACAGCAGGATATCTAAAGTAATCTGTGTGGAAAATTACTAAAAAAAAAGAGTAATTTCTAAGCGATTTGACAGAAAACATGCTTTAATATTTATGTGGTTTACATGCTGGTAACAGTGTCATTAATTTTTGCTAACAGGTATATGTGTTCTTGAAAGGAGAAACTGATAAGGGACATATTAACAAGGAGTTCCTACGGTTGCGAACACAGAATTGTCACAGATCACTAAAACTGAACAAATCAATGGCCAACTTATCCTGCAAAAACTGGCAAAAAACATGGCACTTGTACTGTGAATTTGCAACCCGGGGTCTCCTCATTGAGGTCAGGCGCACCACAACTGGATGTTTCAGGAATAGCAAGTTTCTCAAGAACATCTCCTTTTCATGGAGTGATATGTTGCATGAGAAAGCACTCGCTCTCACGGAGGAACTTGAAGTCAGGATGAGAGCAATGGCATCGATTACCCCTCCAGTTCAAGCACCATACCTGTTGAAGTGTGTTCCTGATCGAGTCACTGATGATGGTGGGGCCATGATTTCTGATGTCATATTGCGCATGAGAAATTACCGTCCACAAGAAGGACGGTGGCTGACCCGCACTGTGCTTGATCATGGTGGGAGAGAATGTTTTGTTGTCCGAATGAGGTACAGTTCTGCTAGAATTTGTCTTTGGTTGATATGTTTGTCACATGCCATGGTCCTCGAATAGATCCAAGTTAAGCTTTTATATGCAATGCTTACAAACTGTTGGGGAGTGACATATAATTTTATCTCAGTATACCTTTTTATGAAACCTGTTGTGATTTGTATAGAATAGGCAGAGGGATTTGGCGGAGAGGTGCTGAAACTCCTGTGGCGGTGAAATGGGAGGACAGGAGCATTGAGGTTCGAGAAGGATCATGGTCATACGTTGCAGGTGCAAGCTCTGTTGGTTATGCTCCTGGTAACTTCTGTACGCACTATGATTTATTTTCCTGGAGATCACAATTATATTTTGATAATGTGCGTATTGCTTTCCATGTACGGTGCAGAGAGGTTAGTGGGCACAGCAACGGCGACTAAGTATCAACAAGAAAATAAGGTGGTTTGGAGCTTATCAACTGGAGATATACTCACAGTACATTTGGGTGATGAGCTCAGCTTTCAGCTTAAAAGTGAGAGGTTAGAAGAAGAGGTATGATCCATACATTTTAATTGGTACCAGAACTCATATCGATTGTCTAGTACTTGAATGAAGCTCCACCATTACTCTTGTCACTAAAAGATCCGGCAGCACAGGAATACATGGTTGATTTGTGCAGTAAACAAGTTTTTCTGTAAAAGTTATTATACAAAACATCGTACGCTGTGGAGCTCATCATTTTTCTTTTAAAAATGTAATACGATACAACTGGGGAAGTCTCTTAGAAGAGAAATATATATCTTAGAAGAGAAATATATAAGAGCCGTAAATGCTGTGAATTTGCATCAATATGTTTGTTTCTGTAACTCTTTCCTGAAGTGCTGTTAATTTAGAGTCTTGTATCCATACGTTTCTAATAAAGATGTGTTATAGAATAGGTGCTCGTGCATTGCTACGGGAAAAACAAATTTCTTTATGATAAAAAAATTACCAAAAAATGCCAATTAACCACACCAAACGCGTTTGTAGCCATGTTTAGCATATTCATACTTTCACAATCAATATTAATTCAACAAATGCTTAGATCATTTGGATCGTTCAGTTTTTGTACTATAGAACAAAAGAAATTGGATGGGAGGGGATACTGAGAACGCGTCATTTAAATATACTAAAGAACTGAAACTCACATTATTTAAAAAGTTTGTTCTTCATGGTCTGGGTCAACTTTATTCAACAAATAAAAACAGCTTCGCCATACATGTTGTGTGTTGTTGTAGCTGTTTTTAAGCCTTAACTTCGCCTCAATACAATTCATCTAATTAATTGAAAATCCCACACAAGGAATCAAGAAAGATGCCTCCAGGTATTCCCCAATGACAAATGTGCATTATCCCCTCTTTGCTATTGAATAATTCATTAGCGAACATAGTGCACTCCAGTTCAGATGATGAAAACTTAGTGCATTGATGTAATCTGCTACTTAAAAGAAGTGTTTCCTCGCTAATTCTCAAAGCCAAGCATGACCTGCACAAAAAGTAAAGGACATTGAAAAACACCTAGTAAGTAAATTAATTATTTTTTACTGATGTATTTAAGGCTTTAAAATAGTAGCACATTTGTACTGTAGATGAAGGAGTAATATGGGCAAAGGAATACAGAGGGGATTCAAACTAACTAAAGATCGTGAAATGTCTGCAATCATTAGTTCGTCTTATCAACTGTATAGGAGAGTATACTGATGGAATTGGTGGAAAGGTTGATTCTATTGCTGAGCCTCATGGGCAGATTATATAGGAGTACATCGCTTAGGGGGCAAGAAGCATCCCTTAGAGATAAGGCAAGCCGGGATACACAATCTTAATCTACCATATCCGGAGATATCCTATCTTAATATACTCTAACACAGCCCCCACCCACACAGTCACAGCGGGGAGGAGCACACATGGTGAGATTAGAGAAGGAGAAGAAGCCGAAGGTTGAAAGCCAAAGAGCTGACCATCACGAGTGCTGAGGCTAGAGGTTGCTCAAGCAAGGTGGTAGCCGTTGGTGCCGATGTCGAGGTAGTTGAGCACGAGGACGAGTAGTTGTGATCGAAGATGCCATGCGTAGGGTAGCCGTGGTTGACATGGAGCTCTTGAGGTTGCTGAGGGTAAGGAGTCGCATATGAAGCCGCGGGCGCACGAGGAAGCGCCACGATGAAGGCATAACGAAGAAGACTCCGGAGGCGAAGACGCGACGCGTCGAGGCAGTCGAATAGGGGATTGATGCCGAAGTTGGTGCAATCAGGAGCTAACGGTCGAGACATTCTCGAGTTTGCAAGGTCCGCGCCTCGGGGATGATGGCACGCACTAGTGTTGCCAATATAGAACGTGCGAGGGAGGGTGCACCACTAGGCGCTGTCGTATGAGGGACCAGCAGAGAACACCTCGACGACGGTCGCAGGTGCAGAATGGTGGGCGTAGAAGATGTCGATGCAGCCCGCAGTTGTCGAAGTGGACGAAGAGGTTGACAAGATAAGCACTCTTAATAATCCAAGAGGCCGATGCAGCCCGCAGTTGTCGAAGATGTCGATGCAAGATAAGCACTCATAATAATCCAGCTGATATGTTGACAAAGCCAGTTCCTGTTGCTAAGTTTGAGCTTTGCTCAAGTTTAGTTGTTATAATTGATTAGCCCAAGTGGTTGCTGGCGCCAAAAGTATTTTGTTTCTTTTGACGTGTTTAGGATGAAGGGTTTTTGTTTTTGTTTATGGTACAAGAAGGAATTTGTCTCAAGGTGGAGTTTGTTGAATGATGATCCAAATTATGTTGCACAAGATAAAGTCTAACTTCTGATGGATCGAAGCGGAGGCCCGTGTAAACCCGAAGGCTAGGGCCGGAGCGAAGCAGAAGCACATTGAGATCAAGTACCATTATTTTCGAGATGAGATCGAAAAGAGTAAGCTGAAGGTATGCAAGATAAGCACTCTAATAATCCACTTGATATGTTGACAAAGCCAGTTACTGTTGCTAAGTTCGAGGTTTGCTCAAGCTTAGTTAGTATAATTCATTAGCCCAAGAGGCTGTTTGGTGCCAGAAGTATTTTGTTTCTTTTGACATGTTCAAGATGAAGGTTTTTTTTGGTTTATGCTACAAGAAGGAATGTCTCAAGGTGAAGTTTGTTGAATGCTAATCCAAATTATGTTGCACAAAATAAAGGCCTACTCCTGACAGAGCGAAGCGGAGGCCCGTGTAAAGCCGAAGGCTAGGGTCGGAGCGAAGCGGGGATATATGACCCATTGGGCTGAACCCCTTTGCCCAGGTCGCGACTAGGGGGTGCGGCGGGGCAACGCCCCCCGTGGTACGGTACATGTCATATCCCCGTTAGGGTTTTCCATTGGAGATCCATTCTGTCATCTTCTTGTAAGCCGCCGTCGTTTGGCGTTGTAACCGGACTCCGATCATAGTGAAGTTCTTGCTATCTGGCGCCTGTGGTTTTTACCTCTTGTGTTAGGTTTTCCACGTTAAATCTCGTGTCTCCCTTGCGGTTTGATTTCTTTGCTTTCGTCGATTATTCGCCATGGTTTATAACAAGATGGTTGTTGGTGAGCGATGTGACATGGGAGGACGTTGTGGAGTTTCAAGGCTGGTACCCTCTGTTCGAGCTTGAGGATGAGCTATTTTCAAAGGAGGAAAGAGATGTTATGGTCGACTGACCTACTACAGAAGGTGACGCCACGGTTAGCGGCCAGGAGGTTCGGTGCCTAATTCAACTTCAGCGGCAAGATATAGTTTGGATTGGCATTGGTTTTGGACTTGGTTTTTTAGCAGTTTATTACTGAAACTTTAGCTAGTAGTTATCCTTGTAATCTTGGTTGTTCATACTCTGCCGGAAGAAGAATAAAGCAAGCGTGAATTAATCTAATCTTCCATCCCCGTCTTTGCTCCTCATCCTGCTTGTTTCCTCATCCCGCTTATTGCCTGTCGCCTCCTCGCTGCATCTACCTCCACCACAAGCAGGAAGCCGACAACACAACGGCTGCTTACCTCCCACGACTACCTAATCCAGTCACTACTGCAGGCGCAACGTCATTTCTTAACACCGCTGCTATGTTTATTTGTTCCTAGCAACAACGCTAGAAATGACCAGTGGTAATCCTAACAAGCACAAATGAATCTGCAAGCACACATATAATTAATCTAATCTTCCATCCCCATCTTTGCTCCTCATCCTGCTTGTTTCCTCATCCCGCTTATTGCCTGTCGCCTCCCGGCGGCATCTACCTCCACCACGAGCAGGAAGCCGGCAACACAACGGCTGCCTACCTCCCACGACTACCTAATCCAGTCACTACTGCAGGCGCAACGTCATTTCTTAACACCGCTGCTATGTTTATGTGTTCCTAGCAACAACGCTATGAATCTGCAAGCACACAGATATACCATTGTAGCATTTCCCCAAAGGAGTATTCCAAAGGACATCGAATTCATGGAAGGCGAGGTAGGATAACATGACTAATACTACTGCATTGCATATAAGTCGTGAGTAGGGAAAGAAACAATCAACTCAAATACAGGGGTGAGGATAAAGATATGATAAGTGGTGACACACATGATTCATATCTAGTAACAATACGACATAGGGAGACATACTAAAGGACCGAACTGACGACCAGAGAAGGGGGTAGTGAACGGGAGCCGATAAAAATTGTTCTCGAAGGAGATGACTGCCTGCAGGCACAGCTTCTACGCACACAGCAGCGGAAACAACTCGGAAGCTATCTGCCGGCGGACAGACCGCATGGAGGGGGTGGTTATACTTCCTGCCCCTGGCAAACACGAAATCCACTGAAAAGCCTCTTACGAGCTCCAAAACGCTCCATGGTTTCAACCACAAGATCCTTTAGTTAAGGTCAAGCTAGCTACCAAAAAATCTTGGCGAAAACAAGAACTTCACCCAAGGGCCTAGGGGCGGTTAGACTGGCTACCTAGGGCGGTCTAACCTCCTGTACCAAGCAAGAATCACAACCCAAGAACTCCCTGCAAACAGCACCAAAACGAGCCAAGATTTCACCAGAATGCTCCTCTGATCAAGGCAAACAAACTCACAGGAAAATCCAGCAAACCAAAACTTCCATCTAGGAGACCCATGGCGGTTATACCGCTCCCCTAAGGCGGTTAGACTGCCCCTCCTAGAAAACCTGTCTGCAGGTCAACCCTCAACTTTCCATCGCCCGATCTCCCGATTCAACCCACAGATTGCAGCGAAACTTCTGGGATAGTTGGATTACCTTCTGGGCAACCTTTCCACCAAAGGAAATCCACCCGAACGCTCTTAATCAAATGGAATCGCGAATCTTGGTCCTCTAGGTCATGAACTCGAGGAACTCCGAAAACCACCAAATCGAGGTCGATTGAAGGGGGTTGTTTGGGCAAGGTCACCAAACAAAGAGGCACAAGGTCCTCATACGTGACATAGAACAAGGATCCTGCAAGAAAACGCCCTCAATACTCCGCTAAGAAAATCACAAGAAAGAGCTTCAAAAATCACCAAAAAGGGAAAATGTGAGAGACATCACAAAGCCTTGAGGAACCATGCCAAATCATCTATACATACCATGAAGGTTCATACAAGGTCGAACTTGCCTCTTAATCATCCATCCCCCCCTCAAGATCTCACCATGAAACTCTCAAGCTAGTCCTAGAAAACCTAAGGAAAATAGGAAGGGAAAATAGCAAAGGGAAATGAGCAAGCTAGGGTTCCAAGAGTTAGTTGCCATCCCACAACTCAAGTGTTTATATGGGAGAACCTAAAAGACTAAACTACCCTTACTAGCATACTAGGGATTCATCGGACGGATGCGCATCCACCGCAAGCCTGCGTAGCTCCAACGCAACTCTTGCGATCATGTCGTGTGTCCTCCGCTTCGAAGCTTCTCTGCAGCTGCGACCCGGGCGGTAAGACCGCCCCCTGGGCGGTTAGACCGGCCCAGGCGGTCAGAATGCCCCTCCTAGGCGGTTGAGCCGACTTGGGTGGCCGCATCTCCTCGTCGAGTCTTTGGCATCAGTTTTGTGGCTCAACCGAGTAACCCAGTGGTTTTGTCGTGAACCACTGCAAACCCTGCGAACTTGGTGTAGCTTCTCGCCAATCACCACTCATGGCTCGACTCCCACATCTTCTCGGCACAACCTTGGTTTTGAGGCTCAACCAATAAACCGTACACGATTTTGTCTTGCTGTTCTTGTCACCATGCGGTTCGCACTTGACCCTGTCGGCCACCGGGTCCCTCGAAACAAGCCTACTTGTCCGCTCCACACTTAGAGGCCCACAGGCATGGACCTTTCGCGCTTGTTCTTCACCTGCACCGACACCAATCAAGCCGCAACCTGCACCTGCAATACTAGCCAAGACTCAGTTTACACCACGTTGTCAATCACTCGTCACACTAGGAAGCGACCATCTACTGGTCCTCGAACCACACAAGCTCTCACATACTAGTTAGCTCTAGGTTCTAATGTACTGAACATACAAAGGTCAGCATATACAACAGAGATACACGAACATTGCATGAGAGGTCAGTTTAGCACCCTAGGTACAAACGGGGAGATAGCACCTGCGTCGCTTCTATACGATTATTTTTCTACTTTACGAACTCCTACAACAATACTTGAACGCGCAGGGGTATGAAGGGTCAAACGGCTGTCACTACCGTGGCTTACCTCATCAAACTGTGGGGCACACTCATATCTAACGAAGCTATACAACCCAAGCACAATGCTTGCATTGATAACTAGACCTCAACCAGCCCGAGCTATTATGACCCAGGTCGAAGCCACCAGATGACCAGCCACTTAGACTGAATACTGTTGCATAAACTAGAACTTCATGCAACACAAATGTGTAATCTAACTAGATCAAACTGAGACTAATCATACAAACCTATGCAACAAGATCGAAGGGTCGTGTTCGAGAAGAACATGAGCCTTTAAATGATGAATAGACGACAAACACAAGAACATATCACTCATGAGTAAAAGCACAACTTTATATGAAATAGTTGAACAAATTCAGTAGATCAAAATCATACAAAAAAATAAAGATACAAGAGAACTCATACCTAGATCCCAAAGTAGACTTGAAACCTGAATAAGAGCTACTTTAGTCTACTCTCTGGTCTTGGAAATTAAAAGGGAAGAAAATGAACCAAGTTGTGGGTGTCCTTAAAATGGGACCCCTCCCCTCTAATTTTAGGGCTAGTGGGCACCCTACTTTGCATCCTTGGAGCACCGGGCGCACACTTCACCGCCTTTGGGAGAAATGAGAGATTGACACGTGCAAGCAGGGGACTGGAGGAGCCAGAGGCAGTTCGGCCGAACCCCAGTTCGTCCGACCCCCTAGTGGGCCCTCCTGCCCTCTCCTTTGGCTGGGTGACTGCTTTGTGGGCCCTTATGGCGGTTTGGGGTGTACATGGTGAATTTAGGTAGCTTTGGGTTCCCGTGGGCCCCTCTATCCATGTATTACACATGTGACGTCCTCTGATTCGCTGGGGCTTGCCTCCCTTGGATCGCTGACATGTCATGGTATCCTGTGTGGCAGCCCCTCCATAGTTGAGGTGGCGAGGCATGGATCATAGAAGATGGGTTTTCCACTCATTTTACACTTATTTTCATGCAAACAAATAATCTCCAAAAACAACTGGAATTACATTATTCTTAACTAAAATACATGTAAGAAATGCACTTTGCTCATTTATTCATGAGAATATTGACAGCTAAAGAGCTACTTAACAGGCGTCAACAGTCGACATCCGCGATATGTAGGTTGGATCGACGTTGCCTGTTGGGGAATCAAGACAACATGAAAAATGAGTAGTGGAAGGGTTGGAGAGATGGTATTGCGACGGGATCAGAGAACCTGGCGGCAATGGCGACAATGGGCGGTAGAGTTTTTTGGCGGTATGGGGTGCCGAGTGTCGCGAATTGAGTTATGGGGACGACAGACCTAGCGACATAAAAGGGACGGGCTTGGGGGTGAGCAAAGGATCGGCAGACTCACGGAGGAGATGAAAAAAGTGGGACAAAGTTTTTTCCTCTTTTCGGTTTTATTAAGTAAAATATGTGTGTGCGTGTGTGTGTCTATATATATATACATATATATATATATATATACATACATATATATATATGTATATATATATATACATATACATATATATATATATATATATGTATACTGTAGCGAACATGGCCCCATTTGCCATTTGTTCGAGTTAATTTTAGTGATTCATGCTAACACAAGTAATGGGACTAACCACATTGTCTAGCCACATTGTCTAGCATGTCTTTGTATACATTCCTAGGTCCCATGGATGTTACCACATGTTAACATACCATGCATAAGTTAACATACCATGCCCAAGTTAACATGTTATACCACAAGTTAATATAACATGCACATGTTAAGTTACTTATAGCAAAAATGAGGACTTAGTATATATTTTGGGGCTATAAGTGATGGCATGTTAAGTATGTTAAGTTGAAGCAAAGATCCAAGTTGAAGACGCAAAGTAAAAGAAGAAAAAGGGCACCGTCGGATGAACCGACGGTACCATCGGTGCAAGCGTCGGTGCACTTGGTACACTGCGCAGCAGACAAAATGAAGATGACACCATCGGATGATCCGACAGTCCAGTTGCTAGATGCGCCGGATGAATTGCAGAGGAGGAGTAGCGAAGACAGTAACACCGGATGATCCGACGGTCTGAGTGAGGACACCGTCGGTCTATCCGACGCTCAGTTTGAATCAAGACAGAGACGCGCCAAGACTGGAGCTTCAGCACCAGATGAACCGACAATAGGGCAGTGGTTCATCCGACGCTCACAAAGATGCGGACAGTAAGGTTTTGGCGAAGATGCCTTCAACATCGGATGATCCGACGCACCGTCGGTGTATAGCGTCGAGCAGCTTCGTCGGGAGGGGCACCGGATGAACCGACACCCTGAAAAGGATAGCATCGGTTCATCCGACGCTTACTTTTTCAGTGGCCGTTAGCCAACGGCTCTTTGAGTGCCTTGAGCTATTTATATCCCCTCCACTCACCCATTTGAGGTTGCTGGATTGTGTGGAAGTGTAGGAGAGTGCAAGACACCTTGAAGATCATATCCAATCCATCCAAGTGCTTAATTGCTCATCCTTAGACTTGCATATGCTTTGTGTATGTGCTTAGTGCTAGTCTTAGCTTAGAGCTGAGTGAGTGCAAGGTTGTGCCAACCTTGTGAGGTGATTCTTCAATGAATCAAGGTGTACAAGGTTCGTCGGAAGCCTTAGGGCCTAAGTGGCTCATCGGCAATCGTCATCGACCCTCCGGCTTGGTGTGGAGCGGCAAGGACACTTTGTGCGGGGGATGTGGAGACCCCCTTCCTTAGTGGAAAAGCTCGGAGGCGGCATCAAGGTGACCAAGGGAACTTGGCAAGTGCCTCAGTGGCTAGCCTTTGTGGCGAGTCAAGTGATGCTCTTGGGAGAGACTTGGTGACTGAGAAGCAATACTCTTGTGTGAGTGCTTCAACAACTTGGACTAGGGGTGACTTAGTGTCTACCGATACCATGGGATAAATCGCGTGTCAAGAGTTTGCTTCCTCTCATCCCCTTTACGTTTCCGCATTTACTCTATTGCAATCTTTGCTTGCCTTTACTTTTCTAGAGTGTATAATGCTAGGATTAGCTTAGGTTGCAAACCTTGTTTTGGGATGGGAGTTTCATACTAGAACGACACTAGTTGCACATCTAGATAGTATATGTTCTAGTTTACTTTGAGAAAAAGTAGTGAAACCATAGGTTAAGGTTTTTAGATTGCCTAATTCACCCCCTCTCCCTCTTATACTACGAGCATCCGATTCCTTACAGTGACATATCCGGTGCAAACCAACCTCTGTGAAAACTCGTGCAAAACATGGCAACAATTTCGTCTAAAGTCATCAAAACAATCACACATGTAGATGATATGATGATATACAACCTTGGAAAATATCTTATCCAAACTCGACTTCGTTTGTGAGATATAAAAATAACAAATTTGTCGAGTTTGGATAAGATATTTTACAAGGTTGTGTATCATCATATGATCTACATGTGTGATCTTTTGGTGAATTTAGACGACTTGTTTGTCGTGGTTTGCACGAGTTTTCACAGAGAGATTGATTTCCACTAGATATGTTTCCGATAGATAGATTGTATCAATTCCTAAATTTTTGTTCCATTAAATTTTCATCTGTGAATATAATGTGATTCGAACTTGTGTTACAAACATGTCAAACACAAAGTTGGTCAAGAAATTCACTGTTAATATACTACGTTGTTGTAACGCTGCTAAAATCTTTAAGCTATTCCATGATACCCTTGAAACTTAATGCACTATTTACCAGGCAAGGTTGCTTGTGGGGAGGAGATTGAGCTACAGAGTAAACACAGATGGTGGATCAAGCAACCGCAATGAGGAGGAGCAATACCTTACTCTTGTGCGTAATTCACCAGATCATCATGGCGACAGAGCAACTGTGCTTCTAAACTGGAAATTACTTGCCGTGGAATTCTTACAAGAAGAGGATGCAGTTTTTGTTCTTCTCTTATGCATGGTGATTGCACGGACTATGACAGAGATCAGGAGAGAAGATGTGGCTGGGCTTTTAGTGCGACGAAGAATAGGAGAAGCAAGGGTGGGGCAAAGAGACTGGGGTTCAGTGATGCTTCCTGACTTTCTTTCCCCAGATCCTAATTTGCAGCCTTGGTATCGGAATGCTGCTCAGGTTTTGAGCTCTGCAGAACCAGGAGCAATGCTCGCTAAGTATTCACCTGCTGATGGAAAAGACATTCTGTACAGGCAATCTCTTATACCCTGAAGTTCTGATAAGATGATTGCCCAGAGGATTTGCTTGATAGATAAGGATCTGACCAAATCTTCCTCAATATCAGGGGAACTATTTCATTTCCTTGTTCAATCCTTAGCATTGCATTTTTGTACAGAAGAAATCCTGTCTTTGACTAATTGATTTACTTATTATGATGATCTTTGATATGAATCTGGTTTGTCATACACAGATTTGTGTTTAGAAATTTCACAATTCATCTGATCATTTTTTTTGCTCGAATACATAGGAGAACCACATATCTTTATATTAATAGTAGGGAAATAAGCCATACAGAAACCACACACATCCACAGTCACTGAGAGGAAAAACCCACACACACATCCACACACTCACTCTGAGAGGAAAGACCTAGCCAAAGACCATCTGCACACCAACTCAAGGTCCCCTCTAGCACCAGCCAAACTGGTTCTAGAGGATGCAGAATGACTCAACGTTTGAGCTCCAAAAGTGTTTATAGAATTGTTGACGCTTTTCTGGTCAACACACACGAGCGCTAGATCGCGCGGAAACGTCGAAACGCTGAACTTGCCGAGCTCCTGCACGGACTGGTCTGACCGGTCAGGGGCACCGGTCTGACTGGTGGCTGCAGAGGCGCGGTGAAAGCCTAAGATCGCCGCCTCAAGAGGGACCTCGTCAGAGGTGGTGCGCCTAGGGTTGCTCTAAGGTCGGCAAGGCCACTCAGAACGTCTCTGATCGTCGTCGAGACAAACAAGGAAAGCATGAGGTTGGAAAAGGTTGGAAAAGCTAGGGTTTGAGAGATAAACATTGTAAATAGTAATGATCGATTGAGTGATTCCCTCAACCGGTCGTGGCCCTTTATATTTATAGGGTGGGTGCTTTATATTTATAGGGTGGGTGGGTCTTGCTGCGCAAGGAATCCTTTTACAAGTCGAAATTCGCTAGGACTCCTCAATTCTACTAGGACTCAGGGTCCACCGGTCAGACCAGTTAGGCCCACCGGTCAGACCGGTGTGGCCGTTGCTGGATCAGCGGTCGGACCGTCTAGGGACACCGGTCTGACCGGTGGCCGTCAGCCTGATCGGCTTTGTGCAAATTTGGGTGCATGTTCATCTCAACCATTTATTAGTAACACTGAAAAAATGCACAACTTTACAGCTGTGGAACCATCCATTCTATGGACATCTCATGCTAATCCAGGCACATGAACCATATAAAAATGTCAGATGTTCCAAAAGAACTGCTATTTACACATGCCAAAATTTAGGCGCAGAACTTTTTTTTTTTGAAAATGGCCACTCATCGCAAAGCTTGCTGGATGTGGTATGCCTCGTTACATGAGGAACCTCAGACAATGCATCAAAATCCTTCTATGTGTGATAGTGATTTCTGTGTTGGGCTGTCACCGCCACCTCGACCAGCCTTGATCGCCTGTAATGCTTTCTGTATCTCCAAAGTCATTGCGCTGTCCACACTACCAAAGGATATCTTCTTGTGTGCCTTCTGCAGGTGGAGTTTGAGTGAGATGCTGCTGAGACCAGCATTCTTGCCACAGATGGGGCACACCTTTATTGCAGGCCTCTTGTGCTGCCATTCCATGGAAATTTTCCCATGCAGCTTCTTGTCAAGATCCAACAAGACCTTGGCAAACCCATCATTGGGGTGTGCACGTCGGTGCACCTTCTTCAGCATGTTCCATGCTTCCAGAAGAGTAGAATTTCTTAAAAGATAAGGAAAATTATGCAACCATGAGTAACTGCGAAGATGGCAATTTTCAGGTGTAACTGGTACGATGTAACACCCCCCCTCCACCCCCACCACCACCACATTTTCTAGCAGATATGCTATCTGGATTATATAAAAATGTGACTCTATCATAAATTGTTTCATCCATTGTGAGTTATAGATTAAACAGAAAAGCATGATAAATTTACTACTGTGCAGTCTTACTTCCTCAGCATCAGGTAAGCAAGAACAACAGTCGCACTGCGGCTTTTCCCCTCAAAGCAATGCACAAGTACTTTGCCTCTTAGGTGATCCACATAATCGATGAAATCAGAAGCATCTTGAAAGACATCACCGATGTCTGCATTGTCATCATCTTTTATCTATATAATAAAGACACAAGTAAGCACCGAAAGATGTCTAAACTGGGTGGCAAATTTTTTTTTGCATCAATGGAGCTACTAGGTATACTTACTCATATGTACTTACCGAGAAATTCCTATAGTCGAAAAGGCCTGGCTTCTGAGATTCTGACTGTCCAATTTCATTTGCACACAAGCACAATATATGGGTGATGCCAAGGTGCTTAAGTGTGTGTGTTGACCGGGCAGCTAAAGCACCACCAATATACAGGGAATCTGTGACCTGTGATGGACGCTCAGTGCTTGCAGCATCAGAAATCAAAGAAATCCTCTCAAGAATGTGCTCAAGTCGAACCTGACAACAGAATTGCTTGTTAGGCTCCATTAGTGTAATATACCAAAAGTTATTAGTTTAGTACAGTGTATGGTTGGATTACCTTCAACTCGTAAGCATCAACAGCAGTGCTATTATCAGTGCCTTCAAAAAAACCAGTGTTAAAACTGCTGTCCTGACATAACTTTACTACTTCCGTCCTCAGCCTGTCATTCCATTGTTCTATCTCATTGCTTAGTTCACTATCCACCTGTAAATTTAGTCTTGCATAATTAAGAGAATTGTGTGATAATAAACTTCAGTGATTTAAAAACAGAACACCATATAGCAGTCATATTAATTAAATGATTTTCTGATATGTATACAACTGAAACAGAATTTTGGTTAGTATGTAAATAGCATGCTGAAATCATGAAGCCATTTATTTATCTATTTGGTATCCTGCAACTAATTTTCTTTTGGTGTGCTGTTTGGGAAATTTTAGTGGAATAATCTAAGAGTGAAAAAAGCAAAATGCCATCTAGGCACCCATGTCATGCGTTTTATAAAACATACAATTTTCCATTCACACTACAAAGGTCATAACCTTGGCATACTTGTTAAAATCTCGCAGCTTCACTGTCAATCGAAGACCACGAGATGCATCACCATTTCCTTTATAATGTTTGGTGATAAAGCTCTCTCGACAGGAAGGAGATGATATGTCTAGACCATCACGGGACAATGTAGGTGAGGGCCTACGCAGATTCCTTGGAACCTCAGTATCATTAGAATCTGCTTGTGCCTCCACTGAACACAATGGTGAATCAGAGGCGCCAGCATCCTCCTTGTCATATTCATTGGAGCATTTATACATAAGATTGAAGAAAATTTTCAACAGACTATCCAGCTTCTGATAGAGTGTGATGAGAAAAATGTGGAATCGCTGAAGGTCCCTCAGAGTACTACGAAAACCTCCTCGGAATGAGTGCACTGTTGCCACCATATCACTCTCAGAGAGCGGGCAATTAGAACTATAACCAGATGACATGCCAAATTCTTCAGGACCTGGGATACCAAGTTTTCCAAAGGACACCTCAAACAAAAGTTTGGAAGAATAGTTGAAGTTGTTGAGTGTTAATTCCACTAGTTTTGGGTAGCTCTCCTGATCTTTTGCCCGTTTACCGGCAGGTGGCCTGCGTGGTACACCTGAATCAATGGCTACAATATTAAAGCTGGAAAACTCAGGTTCACATGGACCATAAGAGTCCTCCAATACAAGATCTGAGACATCTGAGGCAATACTGCCACTAACGGAAACAGTTCTCTGCTTCTGTTTCTGAGGACTTCTGATGATCTGTGGCTTGTATCGGATGACAGCAGAATCATAAACGTCTAGTGAGTCAAGGTTTGCATAAGCTTCCTTGTTGGCGACAAGCAGATTTGCATAATTTCCACGCCAACCAAGAGGACGGCATCGCAATCTATCCTCGTTTCTCAATACTAGGTCCAGTATTAAGACCCTACCTAATGCTTCAGCTGTTTTCTCAGCAGCTTCCCGTGACTTGAAAGGTACTGTATTCTCAAGCAGAGGGGAGCCATGTACATAACTGCGAAACAGCAAAGACAAATTTGTTTCTTGTTAATCATGCACTACTTTGATGACTATATTACTGGTAACTTCACCTTCATACTTCATCAGGAATAGGCAGCGGCTCAATTCAAGGGCTTCCAGCATCTCAGCACAAATCATCTCCTCAAGTTCATCATCAGCAGTTATTGAAACATGTCGAGCATTTTCGACTGCATCCTTAATTTGTTGCCATTCGGATGACGAGTTATGAATGACTCTGCCCTGTATGGATCAAAAGAGTTGTCAATGTGATGTTTAGATAGCTTGAGTGCCTGCTAACATAGTGGATTCTTACTTGGGGAGTTCTCACTCCAAGCCACTTAGCGAGTTCATACCCAAAGCGTTCAGATTGTGTGGCCATCCTTGAAGGTGCTATTTTGATGACTGCAGCTGCTTCCTTGGATGGAAGGTCCACATTTTCAGTAGTTCTGAATAGTGCAATAAATACAACACCCCCAGAATTTACTGTCACCTATGCAAAGTGGTATAGTTGTTAAAAGGAACTGGAGGCATGTTTGTAAACTTACTTAATATACATATTCGTATAAGATGGATGAAAATTTTTTGTTGTTAATGTTTCTCCAATGATAACAACAATAATTATTTACAAAGAACATGGACGAAATTAACATATACAAACCTCAAAACTTCTGTTATTGTCATCCTCGGAGTGTTCAGTACTTGTAGCCGTATGTTTAGTATGATGCAGTGAGGTGAGAGAGCTCCAGCTGAAGTTACTTGACTCGATATCCATCATGGAAACCCTCCCAAGCCTCTCCCAAAGCCTAGCTTCAGGTACTTGGTCACAAGGATCAGGGTCAATGGCATTGCTATCAGGATCTGCAAGTTCCAGTACTTCTGAACTGCAATATAGTAAAGAGCAACAAAATCACTTACCGAAATAAGAACATGATCTACATAGGAAACCTCATCTTAAGAAACAAATCATTCCCATAGTACACAAACCATTTGTGTTATGTGTACTTCTTGGTTAACTACAGATGACATTGGTATAGGTTTAGGATCAAGTAAAGTTGGTAGGGTCGTCTCGTACACATATTCAGTGAACTAGAACCAGCAATTTGAGCATTCAAAAAAAATCAAACACTGAAGTTTTGATAAAATTCAGGCACATGAAAGATTTTATATTAAGAATTTCAGCAGTTGTACAAAGTAAGGACAGGTTGTAATTAAAACTAGATGATACCCCACGTGTTACTGTGAGCATTTTTTAAACAAAATTTTACGGTGCAATGTGAAAGTAGGAACACCAAAGTGATTGCATGACAAACTTCTTTTATAAACAACAAGCATGATAATTTTGTTGAGGGAGAACCATTCAAAATTATTCATCATACTTTTTCTCTACTACGGAAATTTTATGGCACGCTACTCACTAAGACATGATATTAACTACAGAAAATTGGTTCAAGACATAAATATATGATCTATTGGATGGTGTCATAACATATAATGATGGTAACGTGAATTGCTTGCATGTTGAGAGAAATTTATCCATGACTTGTAGTGGGTTCTATCTACATAGCAAAACGTATATGATGCATCACGGGCTTCATTGCATCATGAGAACAGGATTCGTAGAAAAGGAATACCAGATCCACATCTGTGTGACAGAGAATGGAAAGCATAATAATGTTGGATCCAAGGAAAATAAGACGAAAACGCGGTAGCAGTACCTGGCGGATGACCGGATAGCCAGGCGCCCGCACGAGGAGGTCTTACCATTGCGCTTTCTAACCAGTGCCACCCACTCCTCGAACCCTCCCTGCCGGAATTCATAGAGATCAAGAAAGTGTCGTCTTCCAAGAACAAACAAAGGGATGAGAATAGAATCGACTCGACTCCTTTTTTATTGTGATGCGCGCTTACGAAGGAGGAGGAGCGGGAGAATGATCCGGATTCCACGGTCCCTTCTTCCATTCGGACTCAAGTCTGGATACGAGCTTACGAATGTGTGACTGAAGATTGGATTGATCCAGGTTTCTTGAAGAAGTCACTTGGGGAAATGTTGTGGTAGTTTGGTGCGGTTGCGGGGGTGGTGGAGATTGAACACAACCACATAGGAGAAGTTTGCGGGCGAAGGGAAAGGTGGCGCCTCTTTGCCAACTACGATGGACCACCGAAGGAGGAGACACGAGAAGACGAGTGCGACCAATTATAGAGGCTAGTTTGACTTCATGAGAATTGAGGCCCAATTAGCTATGGAAAAATAGGGTGCATGTGCATGTGTGTATGTACTCCCTCCGGTTCTGTATTAGAAGTCGTTTAGGATAGCGAAGACGGTCATCAAAGCGCAACTTTGACTTCTCTTTTTATAAAAATATTTATTGGAAAGTTATATATATGCATATTTATGATACTAATTTTCAAAACAAATCTATTTATGATTTTCACATTTTCAAACTCAACGACTTAAAAGTTATACATGATTTATATTCCCAATGTTTGACTCAAACCATGTCTAAAATGACTTCTAATAGTGAACTGGAGGGAGTAAGACCAAACACAATTGTGATATCATCCACGTACAAATTCAGTTGTGAGTTGAAAAGTTATAATTTCCAAATCAAACATGTAAATTAAATTCTTATAACATAATTGGATTTATGATAATAACACCTTCAAACAACACTACAAGAAATCCTTTGATCTATGACGAACTTCTCATGACGATCTTAGATTTCGTCATAGATCACACTGCATCCATGACAAACTGTCTATTTTCGTCATAAATTCACAGTGTTGGATATGAAGCCCGATAAGAAGTCCAAACACTATGACGATGTGTCAATTTCGTCACAGATCACAATACATCCATGACAACAATCAGATTTCGTCATAGATAATGTGGGAAAATAAATAGAGTGAGTGTATGAAATAAAAGATTTCGTCATAGATAATGTGTGAAAATAAATAGAGTGAGTGTATGAAATAAAATAGAAAAAAATGGAAATTAAAAACTGCAGAGATTTTGATTAGAACCATGGACCTCATGGTTCCCTAGAGCCACCCTTTGCCACTATGCTATAGACCATTAGTTGAATTTTGGTTGCATCCATCTATTTTTGTAATAACACAGGCAGCCCCGCGCCACGTCAGCTGGCAGCCCCGCGCGGTCCCGCGCAACGCTACATCGCCGCCGGCCCCGCGCGCAAAAAAAAAAAAAAAACCCGCGCAGCCCCGCGCGATGCCACGTCGCCCGCCGGGCCCCCGCGCGCAAAAAAACCCCGAGCGCCCCCCCCCCCCCCCCCCCCCCCGCGCGCAAGGGGTTTCCAACCGGCGACCTCAGGGATGGACTGAGGCTTCTTTACCACTACTCTACTTGCAGGTATGTGACTGTGTTGTTAAACATAATTCATATATACAAATATGTTGTGTCGAAATATTCCCCAACCGCTTGAACCGCATCCTGCCGCCGCCATTCAGCATCGAAGTCAACCGAAATCCCGCATCGCCGCCTGCGTGGCGGGCCATCTCCGCCGGCGTGGCGGGGCCATCGCCGCCGGTGATCCCTCAAGGGCACAAACGGATCTGAAGCAGAAGCTTCAGGTACATCGGTTGCTGTTGTTGTTTCATGCGCCGGTCCTTTGCTGCGGCCGGTGACGCTTCGACGACACGGCGCGGCCACTGCCTCCATTGCTGCGCAACACCGGTGCTTTCCCCGCCCGAGCCATCCCTTCTTCCCCACCTAAACACCGGCACCACTTCTTCAGCATCTGAACACCAGGTTTCAGGAGAAGGTAAATCTGAACACCCTTGTTCTTGGCTTTGTTGAATGTAGGTTTAGAATTAGTACAAAATTTTTGATGTGTGTTTTTCTGCAATGTTTGATTAGATGGATCGAAGTTGGGTGCATGGCAAAGTTTTTAGCTCAGTTTACATGGATGGTGTGAAAGAATTCATGACCTTTGTTAGAGGGAAATTTGGTGACAATGTTGAAATTTTGTGCCCATGCAGTAGATGCCTCAATCAAAAGTACCTAAGTCAGGCTGTTGTTAACAAACACATAATGATGAATGGCATGGACAGTTCTTATACTAAATGGATTCATCATGGAGAGGATTTCAATGTGAATATCACCGAATGTGTTCCTGTTGTTCATAACGACAGTGATAATGTTTCCATAGATGGGATAGGTGTGACAGAGGATGACAACAATGATGCTGATCATTGGGAAGAAATTTTAGGAGACCTACAGACTGGAGCAGAAGAAGAAAGAGAGGCTGGAGAAAATGAGGATGCCGATACAGGAACTCAGGATGAAGAGCCATTTTTCAAAATAGCCATGAGAGAGGCAAAGCGTATGCTTTATCCCGGTTGTACCAAATTCTCAAGATTCTCTTTTGTGGTAAAGCTCCTGCATATGAAGTCATTATACAGGATAAGCAATTCGGCTTTTACGGCAATTTTGAAGCTATTGGTTGAAGCATTTCCAGAATACAATACACTCCCAAGATCCTATAGTGAAGCAAAGAATATTCTAAAGGAATTAGGTCTTGGGTATGAATCCATACATGTGTGCTACAACAACTGTGTGTTGTTTAGAGGAGACAAATATGGCAAGCTTGACAATTGCCCGGTTGTGAGGTCTCTAGATGGAAAGACCCGAAAGGAAGAAGATTCCACAAAAGGTGTTGCGGCATTTTCCTTTGGCACCTAGGCTAAAAAGAATGTTTGCAACAAAAGAAGCATCAGAAGAAGCACAATGGCGCATGAAGAAGCGGAAGTCCAAAGGAGAAAGAAATGAACCACCCAGCTGATGGTGAAGCATGGCGCGAATTTGACCTAGAATATCCTAAATTTGCAGAAGATGGCAGAAATATTAGACTTGGACTTGCTACTAATGGGTTCAATCCCTTTTCAGAAAAGAACTCGAAGTACAACATGTGGCCTGTTTTTGTTATGCCATACAACCTTCCACCTTGGGCATGTATGCAAGAGTCAAACTTCATGATGGCTTTGCTTATTCCAGGTCCTACATGTCTTGGGAAGGACTTTGATGTATTTTTGGAGCCTCTCATAGAAGATTTACTTGAGCTTTGGAAGGGTGTGCGCACCTATGATGCACTTCCAGGGAAACCATTTAATCTTCGTGATGCAGTCTTGTGGTGCATCCATGACTACCCAGCTCTGAGCACTCTTTCTGGGCGTACCACAAAAGGATATTTTGCCTGTATTCATTGTGACAAGCACCCTCTTTCATTTCGTCTAAGGAGCAAAATTGGGTATTTTGGGCACTTCCGTTTCCTTCCAAAAGGACACCGTTTGTGGAGAAACAATGAGTTTGCTGGACTGTTTGAGAGTAATGAGGCACCAGGTAAATTCTCTACGGAGGAGTTGTTGGCTGAATTGGAAAAAGTTAAAGATGTTAGACCTGGGAAGAAGAAACAAGAATGTGGGAAAAGAAAGCGTTCATACATTGAAAGCAGTAATCCAAAAGGTCCTAGAATTTGGAGCCGGAAGGTTGGCTTGTGGAAGTTACCATATTGGCCAAAGTTGAAGCTGTGACATAATCTCGATGTCATGCATATTGAGAAAAACATATGTGAGAACTTTATTGGGACAATTCTGGGCATAATTGGGAAGACAAAAGACACAAGTAAAGCTAGGCTAGATCTAAAAGATTTGGGAATTAGAGAGGAGCTACAATTTAAAGAGGATGGAGAGTCATGTGAGATGCCTCGTGCTCGATATACCTTGTCCCCAGAAAAACGGAAGGCCTTTTGTGACTTTTTAAAGAATGTTAAGTTCCCAGATGGGTTCGCTTCGAACATCTCAAGATGTGTAAGTGCTGATGGAACCAAGTTACAAGGGCTAAAAACACATGACTGTCACATTCTGCTGCAAAGAATTTTACCAGCTGCCTTGAGAGGGTTTGTGGACAAGGATATCTATGAAGCAATAGCGGAGTTAGGAAAGTTTTTCATAGAGTTGTGCGGTAGAACCCTCAACAAAGATGTTCTAGTTCAAATGAAGGAAGAGATCCCTATAATTTTGGTGAAGCTTGAAAATTTTTCCCCCAGCTTTCTTTGATGTGATGATGCACTTAGCTGTACATTTACCTGATGAAGCATTGCTCCGAGGTCCTGTGCAATATGGGTGGATGTACCCAATTGAGAGGCGGTTGTATACCTTGAAGCGCTATGTGAGGAATAGGGCGCGACCAGAAGGTTCAATTGTCGAGGCATATATAGCTGAGGAATGCCTGACATTTTGCTCAAAATACATGGAAGGTGTTGAAACAAGATTTAATCGGCCTCCAAGAAATATAGGTTTTTCTGATGAAGAAGCCTATCATGTTGATGTTTTTGGCCATGGAGTGCATTTTACTTCTGCACCTGACACACTGTATGATGATGGTGGCTTTGATCAAATGGTGTGGTATGTCTTGAGCAACTGCAGTCAGGTTGACAAATATGTTCAGTAAGTTACAACTATTGACTTATGTTTCCTTTGCAGAATTTTACAAATATGCTGAGAGCGCAAGAGCTGATTTCTATTTTTTTCTTTGCAGGATGTTCAGAGATGAATTGGAGAGGGCAGGAGTGCCTAACATTGATAAAACGCTTAGGCGAGGATTTCAGAATTGGTTCAGAAACCATGTCAGTACAATTTACTTGATTTTGCTGGTTTTTTAGATAACATATTTTACAATTGCTTCTAATATACTTGCTGCATGTATGTAACAGATTTTTATGCTGCGAAATAGCAAAGAAGAACAGATAGATGAAGACCTCTTTTCCTTGGCATGTGGTCCTGATTACAGAGTGAAAAAATATACTTCATGCATAGTGAATGGTGTGCGGTTTAACATTGCTGAACGTGACAAGAACAAGAAAACTAAGAACAGTGGAGTATTGGTACAAGGGTCCAACACTGCTCATCAGATGACTGATTTTTATGGAACTGTAAAAGAGATAATTCAGTTAGACTATAACGGTGAGGACAAGTCAGTAGTTCTATTTAAATGCGATTGGTTTAAACTTGATGGGAAGAATAGTGGAGTTGAATATGATGGATTTTTTAAAAGCATCAATGTTGGTAGTTTGTGGTATAAGGATGATTCTTTAATCTTGGCCACTCAGGCTAGGAAGATCTTCTATTTGCTGGACACTAAGTTGGGTGACAAGTGGCAAGTTGTTCAGACATTTGATCATAGGCATCTTTACAATGCAAGTGAAACTGATTCTCCACAATATAATGCTCCTACATATCAGGAAGATGAGTGTTTTGAAGCTGATGGTGGACGACGAGCAGTATCAGACAATACCTATGAGCAGCCTTTAAATAGAGAGGACGAACCAGCCCTTGTGTTTCAAGCTTCTGAAATTGCCAGGTTGGTGAAAGAAAGTAACAAAGATGTGCATGAGAGTGATGGCGAAGATGAAGACAATGAAGAAGATGACACGTTGCTGGAGTACTGCAGCGATGAAGAAGGAGGTGGTGCAATGGAGGTTGACAGTGATTATGAGTAGCTATTTGTTCAATTTTATTCAGAGATGAGCTGTAATTTAGTTATATGTAATCCAAGATGACTTGTTATTTGATGATGTTTAGTTGTGTAATCAAACATTATGCCTTTTTATGCACCAAACCATGTTATCTCATTGCTTTTATTTGCATTGGCTTGCTTCACATCGGTGGAGAAACTGTGTGCATTTCTGGACAGTAATTAGCAGTTATATGTGCCAACATTTTCATTTCTGGACAGTTATATGTGCCAACATTTTCATTTCAGGCAAGTACATGCATCAATGATGTTTTATTTGCATCAATGATGTTTTTATTTGAATATGATGTTTTCATTTCAGGCAAGTACATTTTCATTTCAGGCAAGTACATGCATCAATGATGTTTTCATTTCTGGACAGTTATATGTTCCAACATTTTCATTTCAGGCAAGTACATGCATCTGACCCTGTGTAAGAAGGTCATATCTTTGAAAAACATACACAGACACTAAAAGAGACAGAAGATTTCACAATTTTCATATGTTAAACCAGCTGAACCTGAAGTAATTCCATTCACCAGAAACTTCAGACGATGTTTTTTCACATTACTACTGGAAACAAAAGATCGACAACCATGCGAACTAAACTGCCAAACTGAAATTGTGCTAAGCATCGACGGCCAACACTACTGAGAGCTCATACAAAAGCATCGACAACACTACTGAGAGCTCATACAAAAGCATCGACGACCAACACTACTTCTTGTTTCTTGCTTTCTCGGCTGCAGCAACTAATGCAGCTTGAAGTCTCTTCTTCCTTGCCTTCTCCTTCTTGAGCTGACTCTCAAGCGACTTGACAATCTCCTCTGAATTTGCCACCTCCTGGTGCAACTCCCAGAAGGTCATCTGTTGCCAAGCAATGCAATGAGCAATTCAGGTAGTTAGTTTATATATGCAAAACGGAACCTATATAGTTCAGCAAGGATGAGACTGCCAAACTGAAATTGTGAAGTTCAAATTCAGATGGAGTCTGTTCATCACATTTGCTTTGAGTGTGCAGTAGGAAAAACAAGTTTGCCAAAAATCGAAAGAGGGCTGTAGTTCACCTGCTTCTCCTTCCCCTTCTTCAGCTCACTCCCAGACTCATCGCTGCTAGACTCATTGGTATCCTCGTCACTGCTAGAGGAATTCAATTCGATGATTACCTTCTTGCCTAGAACATCACGGCGTGCGTTGGAGCCGGAGTGGAGGCAGAACTTTTTCTTGGCCACGACGCCGGAGCCGGAGCCGGAGCGGACCTCCCAGCGCGCGCTAGCTCTCAGGGCACGCTCGGTGGCGAGAGAGAGACCGGCGCGCGCGCGGCCTCGCCCGCGCGGTTGGCGGGAGAGTGGATCCCCCCGCGGCCGATGGCCTCGGGCGTGGGGTCGACGGCGGAGGGGATCCCCAGGGCAGCGGTGGCCTCAGGCGTGGGGTCGACGGCGGAGGGAATCCCCGGGGGCGGCGGTGGCCTCGGGTGTGGGGTCGACGGCGGAGGGGATCCCCGGGGCGGCCGTGGCCTCCGGCGCGTGGGCGACGGCGGAGGCGAAGCGTCCCCGCGCGTCCCGGCCGCCGCCGCCGAGCATGCTCCGAGCGCATCGAGGGGTGCGGCGGGGAGGAGGATGCGGCGGGGTGGGGGTGCCGCGGGAGGAGGATGCGGCGGGGCGGGGGATGCGGCGGAGCCAGCGAGGTTGGGGAGGATGCGGGAAATGTGATGCGGCGGGGTGGGGGAAGCGGCGGGGTAGTTTTGTAGATTACCATATCCAATCTACATAAGAGAATAGAGAGCAGCAGTATGAATGAAAGTCCTTGAGTAGCGCAATGGTTTGTCTTAACGGGCCGCAAGTAGGAGATCCTGGGTTCGATACCCAGTGGCCTCACCTTTTTTTTCCGCAATGCATTGAAAGTTTTTTATATTTTTATATTCAAAATTAACCTTATACATACAAATATATTTTTTATATTCAATATACTGCATATAAGTTGTCTGGTACAACTTTCAAGAATTTTTAAATCTATTTACTATTTTAAACTGATTAAAAGAATTCATGCAATTAATGCAACTATCTCGAAATTAATTGCAATTTAAACTACATGTGTCTCAATTAATGCATAAAAAATTCCTAAAAAAATAGTTCCTGATAACATCTATTCATTAAGATGTCATATCTTGAAAATATATTAAAATTTCAAATGTTTGGTAGCGAAAATTTGTACTTCTACTTCCATCTTTATTAAAAATTAATGGTAATAATATCTAAATGTTCTCCAAAAATTCTGGAAATTGGAATATAGTCATTGTAGGGGTGTTGAAGATTGAGAATAAAGTTTCATAACATTTCGACAAAAATAACTATACATTCTTCACAAACTAGAGAGGTCTCTCACATTGTTTCATGCAACTCAACTCAAACTTTAAGATTTCTAACACCTTATGACATGTCCGAACTCGTATACACTTCAAATCTTAACAAGACCTCATGTTGACCATATAAATAGAAAATATGAACTTACATTAGCAATTGGTATGGCAAAACATGTTTTTTGAATTCCATCTTTATTAAAAATTAATGGTAATAATATCTAAATGTTCTCCAAAAATTCTGGAAATTGGAATATAGTCATTGTAGGGGTGTTGAAGATTGAGAATAAAGTTTCATAACATTTCGACAAAAATAACTATACATTCTTCACAAACTAGAGAGGTCTCTCACATTGTTTCATGCAACTCAACTCAAACTTTAAGATTTCTAACACCTTTGACATGTCCGAACTCATATACACTTCAAATCTTAACAAGACATCATGTTGACCATATAAATAGAAAATATGAACTTACATTAGCAATTGGTATGGCAAAACATGTTTTTTGAATTCTCCATTTAGTTAGAACAAAACATGACATATGAAACAAGTCAGTAAATAGCAATTAATATACATACAAATAGTACCTAGTTAAAGAGAGAAGTTTTAGAAAAAAACTAGAAAAAAAACCAACCAATTTGGAGCTATTATGAGGGAGAAATACCAATTACAAATGTTAATTAGGAATCAAAAAGAGAAAATAAAACATTCATGTGTAGCCTCATGAACATCAATCATGCGGCGTGCACCAAGTCACACACGCATGGCCCCACTCGCACCACTCACTGCACATCTGTCACACACATTCACCGACACATGGGACCCTCTCAGATGGACCCCAATCGTCATGCTGCAAATCCTCTCCTCGGTTTGGGCGGCAGACGAAATCGAGACCCGCCAGCGAAATCCACTCCCACAGCGAAATGACCGTAATACCCATACATCTCAACAAAGTTTACACACAGCTTTGGAGGCATCTCGGTAATTTCGCATATGAAGGCCAATATCCTAGCATCTCCTCCCGCGGCCCCAATCTCATTTCGTTGGCTCAGCAAACCCGCCGCCCCAAACCCTAGCATCTCCTCCCGCCGCCCCAAACCCTACCATCTCCTCCCGCCGCCAACTCTAGCATCTCCGCTGACGGCCACCGGCCTCCGCATCGCCGCCTTCAATGGCATCTCCACATCCTCGACGACGGCCCCCGATCCCATCTCATTCGACGGCCCCCGACGGATTGAACGAAATCTCCACCATGACACCGTCGCCGCAAGGGTCCCTCCTCTACCAATTCGTCAACTCAAGAGGCAAGCTGCTGCCACCTGCACCAGCATCAGTTCAGGATGCCCCCAGCGACCTCCACCGTCGCAACTGCAGGAAGCCAAAGCCCAAGAAAAGACAAAGAGACCGAAGAAGGTTCAAGAATTTCAGATGCCAGGTTCGTGTCAGCTCACTTGCTTGCATGCCTAATTGATTTTGCACGCCATAGTTTCATGAGTGATTTGGATTTTGCTTGATTGGCATATAGATTCAATTTTTCCTGAAGATATTAGTCTTGTAGATGTTGGCATGGCACCCCTGAATGTTGCCTGAATTTCGCACCCCTGAATGCCACCCCTGAATGTTGCCCTGAATGTTGCCTGAATGTTGGCATGGCACCCCTGGATGTTGCCTGAATGTTGGCATAGCACCCCTGAATGTTGCCTGAATTTTTCCTGAAGATACTAGTCTTGTAGATTCAATTTCGCCTGAATTTACTGAAGGTTGGTTGGCACCCCTGAATGTTGGCATGTTCTAATAAGGTTTGGCATTAAATTAGCTGATGGGAATAGATAAATTTAATGGTTGTAGCACCAGCTTGCTGCTCTATCTCACATTGGTTAAGCTCTACTAGTCGCACCCTGTTAGGATTGTTTAGTTGTACATTGACTGTTGTAATTGTAAGCATGATCTAGATGGATGTTAGGTCTGTAGTGGCATGTTTTTGCAAAGAGCTCTGAATTCTGATGCTGCATTTTTTTCTTTTATCATAGCAAATCCAGTGGAAGAGTATGTACAACAAAGCTACATGACATGTATGCAGAACAGTAAAAAGCTTAAGGATCTTGGAATTATTGTATCAAGCATCTATCCAAATAATAGTGGCAGAACCAAGAATAAGCCACATTGTAAAAGTAATGAAGACTCTGGATCTGAGTACGATCCTTCCCATGATGATGCTGGTGAAGATGTCATTGGTGATGACGATGCTAAGGTGCTTATTCTGCTATCTTTTCAAGGCTTAATTTGTTGTTTGCTTGAAGATTGGATATTATTCTATCCATACTTCCATTCTCACAGGGATCTGAGAAGACTTGCAGAGGGAGAAACACACAAAGTTTAGATGGCACTTGTGCGGTGAAATTTCAGTCTCGTAAGAGGGTTTGTGCAGAACAACCACAAACTGATAGAACAATAAGGTCGAAGAAAAGTGTTGCTCAGCCTGATGCAATTCCGACACCACCTTGCAGGGATAATGATGGCACCCAATCTGCTGTTGAAGGCTAGTTCTATTACCATGTCACTTATTATTAATAATCTTGCTTTGACTATCTGATGACTGCACGCTGACTTGTTTACATTTTTTAGGTTTCGGCCTTGACCAACTTGATGACAACGACCACTCAACCAATGGAGGTGATGCCATGGGTGATGGACCGATGTGTGCATTACTCGTCCCGGTGGTGAAAAATGAGATAACCACCAAAGGTGAGTGTTTTTTCGTTTATTTGCCATATTGTGCATTGCCTCGTTTGTTTGGTGAATGTATTCTTATTGTGTGCAATTTTTAGATGGTTCTACCCAAAATGAGGACAACATAGGTGATGGACCTGATTGCATTACTCATCCTCGCGGTCACAACCGGCTTACCAATACAGGTGATAGGTTGCTCTATTGATCAATTCAACTGTGAGCTTGCATCAATTTTTCCTTAAGCTTACTGATTGCAACTTCAATGTGCATTTGCATTCAGGAAAGAAGCGAAGGGAAAGAGGAGTTAACATGGGGCATGGTCTTCAAAGTTTGACTAGAGCTCGGCGTTCAAAAATTCCAGTGGTCATAACTGAAGGGAACATAAGGCCCTTGGTTCCTCTAGTTGCTGCAAAGTATGCAACAGAGTGCAACATTGCTGTGAGGAACCGTATTCCTATCCTCACACACTGGAAGGAGTACAAGAAACAGCCAGCAATAGTGGAGCAATTTCTTGCAATACTTTCTGTAAGTACCTCCCCCCACATTTATAGACTTCTTTGAGGTTTCTATTGGCACTTTATCTCAGTTTAGTTTATGAGCTTGAACAGATTGTGTACTACAATTTTATTTGTCAGGAACCATGTGCCATATGTTACTAGCCTCTTATCTAGTTGTTTTCACTAGATTCTGTGCAAGTTTTGTCACTGCATTTTAGATAAAAACCACATTCCTACACAGTTATCTTTTTCTTCCAACTTAAGAAATTCTCAGATATGTGGCTTGTTACAACATTTGCAACTTGACTTATCATTTTCACAAATATGACCTTACACTTCTTTTTCCATCTCAATAGGCAAAGTTTGACATTAACACAAGTGATCCAGTAGTTAAAAAAGGTTGTAAGGAGATGATGAAGTCTGCTGTTCGCCAACAAAGATACAAGCTGAAGCAGGTGTTCTTTGATCCTTATCCTCTACACTCGGTTAGGAAAACGTCTCCAGTCAAAGCAACCAGTAATGAACAGTGGATGGATCTTGTGGAGCTATGGAAAACTCCCAAGAAGATGGTACTTTTCCTTAATACCGAACTACTTTGCTTTGTACATGCTAATTTTGCAAGCAGCTTACATGTATTGTGACTGTTGTAGAGGGCATGCCTAGCAGCTAAAGAAAATCGAGGAAATGTGATGTTCCATCAAACTATTGGTTCTTGTAGTTACCCTGTTACTGTGCAAAATCTGGTAAGATTGTATATGCATTTTGTTGAACTTTATGCTGTTTTTTCAGTCATGCTCAACCAAGATTGTATATCAATTTTTTGAACTGCATGCTGTTTACTGTACAAAATCCTATTCTTACACATCAGTTCATGCTCAACGAATATAAATGTCTACTTGTTTTTCAGGGAGATGAGTATAAGGGTAAAGAGTCTGATGCTTTTGAGTTGTTCAAGCTATGCCACTATAGCAAGATAAAGAAAGGATACACGCCTGCTATACAGTTGGCTATTGTAAGTCAGCGTTCTAATGGTGCTCTTTATTAGCTAAGCTTGATTTCAACATCTCATGATCCTGAACCATGTTTGCTGCTTGTTTGCTTGCTAGACTGATATGGAAAACCAACTGTCTACATCAATGGAAGGTGAACAACAACCCAAGTCTGCAACTGAAGTTGTGTCTGATGTGCTGGATAAAAACACAAAGAACAGTAAGTTCCTTCCTAATGTGGGCATCAACATTGTGCGGCAGCGTAGGCGTGGTTTGCCTATACTTGAAGATGAACTAGAAGTGGAGAAGAAGAAAAATGCTGAGCTTCGGTCGGTTGTTGACAGCCAGCAAGAGAAAATGGATGATCTGTCAAGTCAAGTGATGGCGAGTCAGAAGAAGCAAGCCGAGTTGGAGGCAAAACTGGACCTTCTCCTAAAGACAAATCAAAGCAACTAAGCGGCAAGATGGTATGATACCTTTTGGTGGAACTTTGCAGGAACCGAACTGTGCTGTGGGCAACAACTGGTGTTTTGACCAAACTTGTCTATACTGTTACCTGTGTTTTGATGGTGATATCCTGGTAATTTTGGTGATATCCTGGTGCTTTTTGGTGATATCCTGGTACTTTTGATGGTGATATCCTGGTAGTTTTGATATTTTTCTCTTTTTGGTGATATATGGTGATCTGGTGCTGAGATTTTTATGTCATGCCAGACGTAAAAAGATTTGATTTGTTTTCTGGGAATTATAGCTGTTTTGAAATGTATGACATGTGTCTGGAATGAATATGAGTTCTTATTGCAATCTATTTGGGTTGGGCTGTAATGTATTTGTGGGCTGAAATTCATACGCGGCGAAAAAAAATCAGCCCAGATTAAGGACCATATTCAATTCGGCCTGTTAAAAAAATACAACGTCATCAATGCCACATTTTCTGCCACGTGGCAGCCACATTATGTGCCACGTGTCAGCCACAATATGTGCCACGTGTCAGCCACAAAATCTGCCACACGGCAGCAACAAAATCTGCCACATGTGGCCCCACGTGGGCGCCATGTCATGTGCCACGTGGCGCTCATGTCAACAATTGCCACATCATCTGCCACGTCCTCATCCACGTCAGCTTGCAACTCATCATCCATGTCATCTACGAGTGATGTGGCAAGTTAATCTATGACGGTCACCTTTCGTCATAGATTTTGGGCTTCGGGTTGGGTTCAATGGGCTTTAGACAAATCTATGACGCCATTAGAACATCATAGATCACGTTAATCTATGACGAAAATCTTAGTTCGTCACAAGGCTTAATCTATGACGCTCAATACATGACGAAATGAAATTTCGTCATAAAAGCCGTTTTATGACGATTTTTCACTGATCCATGACAAAAAATCACCGTCATAGACCGCCACATTTTTTGTAGTGCAAGATCTCATTTTACTATATTTGAACAAGTTTTTTATTCATATTTTTTAATTAAGTTTGTATATTTTATGTGTGAAGTAAATTCTACAAACCCATTGAACAAAAAAAATTATACATACAAAACAAATTATACGAACTCATAGAACAAACATATTTGTTTTGTTATGGAACAAATTATATGAACTCATAGAACAAATATATTTGTTCCGACAGTTCATATAATTTGTTTGGTACATATAATTTTGTAGTTTTCTGCGTTGTCAAATTTGTTCTGCACGTATATGCCACATAGAAAATATAACCTCTATTAAAAAATATGAATAATTTTTTGTCTCAATATAGTCAAGTGGGATCTTGTTACGAAGATTTTATTGTTGGAAACTCAATGGTGCAGTCCGAATTTTATTGAGATGCTTCGTGCAAGATTTATAATTTTTTTTAAATTTCAAATGTTCTGCATGTAGATGATGTCACAATTTAAGCCTCCCACCAGATGTGATAGGTTATTTATTTGTCATTGAAACGTCGCTAGCCGAGAGGAAAGACAAAACGACAACATAGAGTATGTGTCGAGCATTTCCCATTTATCCCCGTTCTTCCCTGGGGCTATGAACAAAAGTAAAATTAGATCCTTAGAGCATCTCCAAGAGTTTGCCAAAATTTACTTGGCAAATCTTATGTTTTGCCAACTTCTAAAAAGCTATGCAAATTAAAAAAAGAGTTCATCGCCAACAATTTGGCATAAAACACTTACCAAATCCAGATCTAACTTACATCATGAATCCCGAGAGAAACAAAATTATGTTTGTGCCCTTCTACCTTTTGAAAAACTTACATCAGTAATCCTTCTCTATTTTTTATTTCTTTTTTCACCCTCCCATCTAGAGGGAAACACCGATGGTAACCACGATCCGCGCGAGCATATATGCGTGTGGGGAGGTGAGTTTTGCCAAGTTTCTATTTTTGCCAAGTTGGTTTGCCAAACTGTTGGAGGCCAATTTTTCTTGTTTTGCAAAAATTAGATGGATGCCAAGTTGATTTGCCAAACTGTTGGAGTTGCTCTTACTATCCAAAAATTAAAGTGTAGATATTTATTACTGAAAGGGACCAAAAACTCAACGAGGGCCACCATGCCATACACTGTCGCTCTTGGCCTTCGCGTTGGATATTGCTATTGGATATATGCACTAGAGTCAATTGGATTGGATCCATTAATAAGTTTGATGGATTTGATCCATTAGGGTACTAGAGTATTAATGGGCCGCAAAGTTGTTGAATGGCATATTAGTAACCTCTATATATACAAAGGTGGGGAGAGGGTAAAACCCTAATCAGCCATTTGCTACAGTAGCGACGACGCTATGATAACTAAGGTCGCTACAATAACCCGTGGTGAACAAGTACCTCATGGTGAACAGTAGCCATGGGTGAATAGTCATTCCTACAACCCCTCCATCATCTATATCATCTAGTTTGTGATCGTTCTTGAGGTGATAGTACATCTACGATCGACCTTCATTCCCCATACGTTTGGATACCTTGGAGGTGCTGCGTTGGGAGCAAAAGGATGATCCACACGTAAAGGACTAGGCAGGCGTGAGCAACTGCACTGCCTGCTACCCTCGACGCGTTCGTCTACATCAAGACAGTTCTGCTGCATCTGAGCATCTAGTGGTAATCCCATGATCTATAATAGTAGTAGTTCCTATTTTGCGGGGAAAATTTTGTTTGTGCTAGAGTAGCCTCCATGTTTCCCTTCAGTTACCGCTCCTCCTGTCCACATACACCGCTAACCCTGTGGCGCCCATGTTGCTCCTCCCCTCTACGCTTCCCTTCTGCTCGTGCCCTATCATGGTGTGGCGCCCATGTTGCTCCTCCCACACTTCCCCTTTACTCGAGTCGTAGGTGGTCGGCAGAGTAGTAGGCGGCGGCCGGTCTCGCTTGTGTCGCCATAGAACACAGGGTCAACCACGTGTAGAGACCTAGTTAGTGGTTGCAGATGTGGGCAGAGGCTCTTTGCGGCTGGCAGCAAGAGGGAAGGCAAAGGCGTTGCAGGTAGCTTGCACAAGTCCTGTGACAAACCGCCAAAAATAATTCTGTATTATCGCCTAAACCCTTCGATTAGACCCTTAAGCGATAACACCGAGTTACTTTGTCATTGTTTGTCAAGTCAAGCTCGGTGTGCACTTACATAACAACATGATCGAAGAGTAGCATACATCAAACTCGCACGAAGGCGAGTCCAGAGTACTTGCACTACAAGAAAAACGCCGACTAGTGACTCAAAAAAAGGTCATTTCTCGTCAGAAACCGTGATTAATAACGCCAGTTGTTACGAAAATGCTCCGTCATTAATCGAGTGTCACAAACCACGATTATTGTCGAGACCTTATTTAGCAGCGTCATGAGATGTGTATAAATTCGTAACACTAAGGTGTCATAAGCTACATGCCACATCGGACCGAGATCCATCATGGCTCCGACGTGGCAGGGGGTTATGACGATTTCGGTTCATCACAAATTGAGGCCCGGTCCATGTAAGAGCCTTTGTGCACCTAATGTTGTTGGGCCAATTTTAGCCCGTTTCAGGTATTCGTGTTATTTTTTGCCATTCCCTAAATATTTGTTGCATGCTATATTGCTCTATTTTATTTTGGTCCTAGTCAATCTAACGAACTTGGCCCATATTGCATTATGCAAGGACATTTGATTTTGGGCAGTTATCCATAGGGCCTTTTCTGGGCCTCGACCCATATTTCATTTTTTAGATCAGTCCATATTGCATTTCACATGGCATTGTATACTGTTCCGGCTGCTGCCGATTGCCAACACATAATCAGACAAGAAAACAAAACATTTCTCACTTCCATATAATTCACATCACATTCTGTGAAGAGTTCAACAAGTACAATTGTGCAACATACATCAAGTGAGTATCGAATCGAATCAACATACAACAAGTTATCGGCAACACAAGTTCACTATGACCATACTTCAGTTGAAAGGAGGATAAACCTGGCTGAAATTTATCAAGCCTTAGATCAGATTATGCATGTCACTTGTGCTCTTCTTCAAAACTACAAGCGCTTCTGTTTGAGACTTCAATGTTGTCTCCTGCTCTTGAGCCTTCAATCTTAGTTCGCTCATCTCGGCCTCCTGTTCAACAATCTTCTGTCGTAGTTGTGCCCCCTTGCTTCTCATTGTTAAGTCCATCTCGTATTTCCTGAAACCGAAGTGCAGTAGTAACTCTAGTCTTTTTCATGGAGGGTGGGCGAATGTGTCGTATGGACCTCCCTGGGCCCACTACCTCGGTGGGTACCAGGACCGACTACTTGGTGGGCCCCTGGGACTACCCGGCTTGCGCTACACGGCACCTGAAGGCGTGGAGCACAAGGACTACACAGGAGTAGTACTCGGTTAGGGAGCTGTACGTGTTCCGCACTGTATAGGGGACTCCTAGACGTACTCGACTAGTACTCTCTCCCTACTCCGACTTGTAACCCTGCCTCCCGGACTATATAAGGCGAGGCAGGGACCGATCCCCTCATCCAATCTCATCTCATACAACCCACGGCGCACTATTGCTCCATCTTGTAATCGTGCCCTATCAATCCAGAGCTACGCAGCATACAGGACGTAGGGTATTACGCACCTCGCGGCCCGAACCTGTCTAAATTGTGTGCCACGTGTCTCTTCCTTCGAGTTACCGATCTCGGCGAGTCACATTCATCTACTTCGGGTACTTCCCGTAGTAGGTTGCCGGTCTAAAACACCGACAGCTGGCGCGCCAGGTAGGGGCTCTCGCTCGAGATCACATGGCGAACTCGACGGCTTTCGTCCACATCAAGCCAAGCGTCGCCTTCAACCGTGGCGACACCTTCGTCTTCGGTGCTCGGGTCCGCACCGCCGATGGCGCGGGCTCCTTCCCGCCGCCGCGATCATGCGGCCCGACTCGAGGACAGGCCTTGTGACGCTTCCCGAAGTTGTCACGGGCGAACCTCGCCGGCAAGTTCGGCGAAATTTCGCTCTCCAACATCCACGCGGACTTCGAGCTCGAGTCCGTCTCCAACTCGAACCCGACGTCGCCATGGGCCATCGCATGCGAGCCGGCTGCTCAGCCATCGCAGCGGCCCCTTCACCACGCCAGCACTCCGTGCGTGGCCCCCGCGTCCCCAGCCGGGCCCGCACGGAGGCTCCTACTCCACGCCGGGCCGGCAAGGAGCCCGTACCCGAGCACAACTCGGACTCCGACGCCGTCCCTAATCGCGCTTCGGACTCCAGCCCTCTCTCCGAGTTCTACTCGAAACCGGACTACGAGTTCGACTTCGGGTCGGACCCTGAGGACTCCGAGTCCGAGGACGACCCTACTGAGCTTCCCTTGTCGGGGCCAGCTTCGGGGCTGGTTATAAAATCCACGCCGACCGGGAGATACGTCTACTGGCCTGACCGCAAGCCTCGCCGACTCGGCAAAGGAGGACTCGCGCTACGTCGCCTACATTGACTCACCGCCGTTCCAGGAGGGAACACCACCGGCCCGGCCGACTCCAACACACCAACCGAGGTGGCACCCTGCGAGTCCGCCTTGGGTACCCCCGATCGCCAAGTCTTCATGGCCGCCGGCGACACCCCGTGGCCCTCGGTACGGCCGAAGACAGTGCACGGAGGACATCTCCGCGTACGAGCCGTCCGCCAACGCACCCGTAGACGAGACCGCCGCCAATAGGGACGCTCGACGCGAACGCAACAGAAGCGCGGCCGAACGACGCCGGCGGCTCGGAGACAACCTCCCCATCCGCAACCTTGCGGAAGCTCTCGAGGCGGTCGAGAGCGAGTACACACCACCCCCTGAGCAATGCCTCATGTCGATCACAACAATCGCACGTCAGGCTCAGGGCATACGCGCTGGGGAGGTCATCGCCAAGCTCGCTGAAGAAGCCTACTTCATGCGGGTCGACAACAGAGTCAACCAACCTCTCCTAGCCAAACCTCGCGACAATGAAGCTACTAGTCGCAGCGCCGACCCTGGCCCCAACCATACTCGAGCCGACCTCCCGCCGATCCAAACCGCCGCCGCTCCAACGCCGGCGGACCTTCACGGCGAGAGACCAAGGCAACCGAGAAGTCGTTCCCCACCGCGCTCCGGCCGGTGGCGGCGGCAACGACCCCCGACGGCGGCAGCTCCAACCACGGGGCCAACAGAGAGCCGGAGGCGGCGGCGGCCGCGGCGGCCGTGGCCACGCGAACGCCCACGCCTCCGTGCCTCTCATGGCGGGTACGATGCTCGTCGAAGATCGAGGAGTTGCGGCGAAGAAGTCGACCGCCGCCGCCGAAGGCGACGGCTTCCCCGCCTTCTCACCCCGCTCGCAACCTGCTCCTCCCCGACAAGTTCAAGCCTTTGGGGATCACCAAGTACGACGCGAAGCAGGATCCCATCCAGTGGCTCCGATGCTACGCCCTCTCCATCGAGAACGCTGGCGGAAACAGCGACACCAAATGCCTCTACTTCCCCTTTTGTCTGGACCAAGCTCCACTCACATGGCTTGAGTCGCTGGACAAGCACTCGATCGACAAGTGGGACCAGCTGAAGGAGCAGTTCACGAGCAACTTCGCGGGCGCCATGGGCCGTTCGGGTACTCGCATGGACCTTGCCATGATCAGCGCAGAACAAGGCGAGACCCTCCGCAAGTACATGCGCCGCTTTTTCGACAAGCGCGCTACCGTCGTCGACGTCACCGACAAGGAGGTCATCGACCTCTTCCAGGACGGCCTCTACCATCGCCGCACCTTCGAGGACTTCGGCCGTCGCCGGCCCAGGTCCATCCCTCACCTCAAGGACATGATCACGTCCTGGGCGGATGAAGAGGACAAGGCCAACGCCAAGTACGACGCCATCCGCGGCAAGTCCAAGCAGAACCGGGGGTGGCGGCGGCGGCAGCAATGCAAACCAAGGCGGCCGCAACAACAACAACTACTACTACTACTACTACTCGGGTTCCAACCGCAAGCGCAAGCCGTACAACACCGTCGCGGCTATCCGCGCCCTCCGAAAGGGAACTCGAAGAAGAATTTCGGCGGGTTCAAGGACCTCGCCGAAGGAGAAGTGCCCGTGGCATCCAAACGGCAACCACACTACCGAGCAGGTGCTACCGGCTCGAGCATGCACTCAAGGATACGCCGGAGCCACCGCACCCTCACGACCAAAAGGGCAAGAAGAAGGACGGCGACGACAACGACTTCCAAGAACCCGAGAAGACCGTCAACGTCCTCTTCGGCGGATCGCCCGGCGCGGGCGGGAGCAGAAGGCTACCCGTCGTGAAGTGATGTCCATTGAACCGGCGGTCCCGACCCCTCTCAGGTGGTCGGAGGTACCCATCACCTTCTCCCGCGCGGACCAATGGACCGGCTTCTCCGAACCAGACGGTTCCCCCTCGTCCTGAAGCCAACCGTGGCGGGTTCCAAGCTCAACAAGGTGCTCATCGACGGTGGAAGCGGGCTCAACGCCCTCTTCACCAAAACCTTGAAGAAGATGAACCTCGACGTCACCCCCATGCTCACCAAGAGCAGCGCGCCCTTCTACGGCATCGTCCCAGGCAACGCGGCTATCCCACTGGGCTCGGTGGTGCGCCGCTACCTTCGGGGCGTCTCGGGATAATTACCGCACCGAGTACATCAAGTTCGAGGTCGCGGATTTCGAGACTTCCTACCACACCATCCTCGGCAGACCGGCCATCGCCAAGTTCATGGCGGTGCCCCACTACACCTACTTAGTACTCAAGATGCCAAGTCCAGCCGGTGTACTCTCCCTCCAAGGGGACTTGAAGATCTCCCACGACTGTGATACAGAGGCCGTGGTGATCGCTTCAACAAACCAAGTACCCAACGCGATGATGGAGGTCTACGCCGCGTCGAAGAAGCTCGCCACGAGCGAACTCGACATCCCAGAGAAGTCCGACAGCCGCCAACAAGCCTCGGCCACCCGAGGAGGTACTCGTCGGGACGGTCGACCTCGGAACGGGCGACCCCGAAGACCACCACCATCGGGGCCGGCCTCGACCCCAAATAGGAAGATGCGCTCATCGGCTTCCTTCGGGCTAACCGCGACATCTTCGCGTGGAAGCCGACGGACATGCCAGGAGTGCCCGGGGAGCCGATTGAGCACCGCCTCAACGTCGATCCAAAGGCCACCCCCAAGCGACAACACCTCCGACGTTTTGCCGACGACGGACGGGACGCCATCAAGAAGGAGCTCGCCAAGCTACTCGCACCGGCTTCATCGGAGAAGTCTTCCATCCTCGGTGGCTAGCCAACCCCCGTCCTCATCCGCAAGAAGAACTCGAACGAGTGGAGGATGTGCGTCGACTACACCGACCTCAACAAGCACCGCCCCCAAGGACCCCTTGGGGTTGCCGCGGATTGACCAAGTCATCGACTCCACAACAGGCCGCGACTCGCTCTCGCTTCCTCGACCGCTACTCCGGTACCACCGATCGCAATCAAGGAGGAAGACCAGGAGAAGACCGCGTTCATCACCCCGTTTGGCGCGTCGCTACACGACCATGTCATTCGGGTTGAAGAACGCCGGCGCTACCTACCAACGGGCCATCCGGGCTCGCTTCAAGCGGCAACTCAACAAGAACGTCGAGGCCTACGTGGATGACGTGGTTGTCAAAACCGAGGGACTCCGGTACCCTCATCGACGACCTTGAAGAGACCTTCGCATCGCTACGCGAGTACCGCCGGAAGCTTAACCCGAACAAGTGCGTCTTCGGCGTCCCTTCGGGTAAACTACTCGGCTTCATCATCGGCCCGCCGCGGCATCGAAGCCAACCCCCGAGAAGATCTCCGCCATCACCAGCATGAAAGCTCCCACGAGCATCAAAGACGTCCAGAAGTTGACGGGGTGCATGGCGGCATTGAACAGATTCATCTCGAGGCTAGGAGAACGGGGCCTCCCATTCTTCAAACTACTCAAGCATCACGAGAAGTTCGTGTGGACTCTAGAGGCGGATCAAGCCCTTGCCCAGCTAAAGGACTTCCTGTCAAAGCCGCCAATCCTCACGGCTCCTCACAAGGGCGAGCAGCTACTGCTCTACCTAGCTGCGACTACACACGTGGTCGCATCGCCATCGTTGTCGAGCGGCGAGAAGACGGCCACGCCTACCCGGTCCGGGCGCCGGTCTACTTCGTCGGCCGAGGTTCTATCGAGTCCAAGGCTCGCTACCGGCCCGTGCGAAGCTCCCCGTACGCTCTACTCATCACCTCGCGGAAGCTACGACACTACTTCCAGGAGTACTCGGTCTCCGTCGTCACCGACTACCCGCTCGGCGACATCCTGAGGAACCAAGACGCCACCGGAAGAATCTCCAAGTGGGCTGTCGAGCTCGGCGCCCTCACCATCGACTTCAAGCCACGCACATCCATCAAGTCGCAAGCACTAGTCGACTTCATGGCAGAGTGGTGGGAGAACCAGCTACCTACTCCCACCGTGCGACCAGAGCATTGGGTGATGTACTTTGACGGCTCACTCAACCTCGAGGGCGCAGGCGCAGGGGTACTCCTGATCTCTCCAACGGGCGAACAACTCAAGTACGTCCTGCAGATCTTCTAGAAGATCTCAAACAACGAAGCCGAGTACGAAGCTCTCCTACACGGGCTCCGCCTCGCAGCTTCACTGGGCATCAAGCGGCTACTAGTCTACGGCGACTCCGCAGTGGTCATCAACCAAGTCAACAAGTCCTGGGACCACAACAAGGAGAACATGGACGCCTACTGCCTAGAAGTCCGCAAGCTCGAGAACAAATTCTACGGTCTCGAGTTCCATCACATCGTCCGCGACAACAACGTCGCAGCGGACGTCCTTTCGAAGCTCGGATCCACCCGCGCTCAAGTACCCGCGGGCGTCTTCGTCCATGAGCTTCACGCGCCATCCATCCCGGAGCCGGCGCCACCGACCACTGCCCCAGCCCATCTACCAGCTGGGCAGGAGGTCATGATGATCGACGTGGACTGGAGGCCACCCTTCATCGACTACCTCAGCGAGCAGAAGGTCCCCTCCGACAAGAACGCAGCCGAACAACTCGTCCGCCGCGCCAAGTCTTACGTCCTCGTCGGAGACAAGCTTTACAAGCGGGCGCATCTTCTGGAGTACTCATGAAGTGCGTCCCTCGCGAAGAAGGCAAGGACATCTTGGAGGAGATCCACAAGGGCGTCTGTGGCAACCACGCGTCCTCACGCACGCTGGTCAGCAAGGCCTTCCGCGAGCTTTCTGCGGCCCACCGGCCACGGGCGATGCCGAAGAACTCGTCGAAGGTGCCAAGGATGCCAGTTCTTCGCCAAGCAGCAACACGTCCCGGCCTACAAGCTAGTCACCATACCGCCAACCCGGCCCTTTGCCCGCCGGGGGCTCGACATGATTGGGCCACTACCAACCGCGCCGGGGAGGATTCAACAGGGTACCGGTGGCTATCGACAAGTTCACCAAGTGGATCGAGGTCAAGCCGCTCACATGCCCCAAGGCCGACAGAGTACTCGACTTCTCGGATGAACTCGTACACCGCTACGGGCTACCCCCACCGCATCATCACGGACACGGGGTCCAACTTCAACAACCACCGCCCGGGGAGTACCGCGAGAACAGGCGGGATTGACGTTCGATACGTCTCAGTCGCCCATCCACGGGCCAATGGACAAGTCGAGCGCGCCAATGGGATGGTGCTCGACGCCCTCAAGAAGTGGCTACACGACGCTGCTAATTCCAAAGGGGGCAAGTGGATCAAGGAACTACCCAACGCACTCTGGGGGCTGCGGACTCAACCATCCAAGCCAACGGGGCAATCCCCCTACTTCCTGGTCTACGGCTCTGAAGCCATCCTCCCTGCCGATGTCATATGGAACGCGCCGGCGATGGAGCACTACGACGAAGGCGTCTCGAAGACGACGGACGAGCCGACATCGACGGCCTCGAAGAAGCTCCTCGCGCCGCCCTCGTCCAATCGGCAAGGTACCGGAGGGTATCCGACGCTACCATGATCGCAACGTCAAGGAACGCTCCTTCAACGTTGGAGATCTTGTCCTCCGTCGTATCCGAACACGGAAGGACTCCACAAGCTCAGCTCCCCTGGGAAGGCCCCTTCACCGTGGCTAAGGTGACCGGGCCGGGCTCCTACCGCCTCCAAACCCTTGAAGGCGAAGACATCAACAACTCGTGGAACGTCGACCAGCTCTGTCGATTCTACGCCTAGTCTACTCGACTACTCCGGGGTTCAAGTCCAATCGACTAAATCAGCGCCCCTTGCCGCAAGCGACCCTCCGGGTCCTGGCTCCAGTCTCCGGACTACTCTCCTCCAGGGTCCAGCCCGTGCGGCTACCTACGGACCATGGGCTGCGACGAGCGTCAAGGACTCTAGCAGCGGTCTACCAAGAGACCACACTCCAAGATCCAGCCCGCGCGGCTACCTACGGATCTGCGATCCAGCCTACACGGCTACCTACGGATCACTTGCTGCAAGCGGCTACCCGCTTCAGCGCTACTTAGCTGTAAGCGGCCTCCGGGTCCAGGCGACTACTTGTAACTACGGCCCTGGCCACCCAGGTGTACTTCTTCAGTAATAAAGTTTGATTGTCCATCAACTTACTTACTGTCTACTCCCTACAACGGGACTACTGAAGTCGAGTGCCACTACTCGCACCTACTCCACGATGGGCGCTCCGCACTCTAAGATTGCGATTACGAGTACTCATTGCTGGAAAATCTCATTTCATTGATACATGAACAATTCATTACAAGTGTTTCCTGTACAACTATGGCTACTAGCTATCTATGCAGGGCTACTGGAGGTTCAGCTTTTCGGCTACCGCTCCGGGATGGGAGCCATCTCGCTCCCGGCGGCTAGCCCGCGTCTTGCTCATCCGAGCGGTTGGCGGCTACCCCGCCGGCGACCACCTCCACCGGAGCCTTCGGGAAGTACGACTTCATGAAGGCCGGGACTTGCTTCGGGATCGACTTGGCCATGTGCTTGACGTAGGCGGCCGGCCGGCTTGGTGCTTCACGAAGTCGATCCGCCGAGGAGCGATCTTGGGGCCGCCGGGTGCGGCACCAGGAGCCTCGCGATCGGGAGAGCAGCCTCTTCAAGGTCCTTCAGCTGGGCCCGGAGCGCCTCGCAATCTTCATTCAACTTCTGCAAAGATTTGTAGCAGTTGACGAGATCTCTGTCAGAGGCAATCCGCAAATCCATGTGCTTCTCGCACTCGAAGGCGAGCTCCTTGTAGTCGAGCTCAAGTACCTGGCGGGCTTCTTGCTCCCGATAGAAGAGGTTCTTCATGCTGACCTCCGAGGCCTTCAGCTGCTCCACCTGGCCTTCAAGCTCTGCAACACGGAAACACAACAACGGGTCAGAGGCTTCACGACTTCCAACGAGTACCCGACAAGTCAAAAGGACATACCTTTATTCTTGTTGCGGAGGCCTTTGTTCTTCCGCACCAACTCGTCGCCCTTCGCCTGCAAGTCCATCACGTCGTTGTGGTACTTGGCGAAGGCGGCGTCGAGTTTTGACTGCATGGCGGCCGCGTGTTTCCGTGACTTCACGAGCTGCTCCTCCAGGGCCTCTGCTCGGAGCACGGTGTCGCCGTAACCCTGCAGCAGGTTTGACTTCTCGCGGGATCGCTCCGCGACGTCCTGCACAAGACAAGTTCAAGTCAAGAAGAGTACTCAACGGTAAAGGATTGACTACTCGGGAGGTTACGGCTATGTACCTTCATCCATTGTTCGGCTCGCCGGATCGCCTCCAGGTGCTGGGCCACCGTTGCCGGCTCGACGAGATCGTCGGCCAGGAGTTCTATCCCGCCGCGGCTACTCGACGTAGCCTCCGTCATCGGCGCTGAGCGGATAGGCTCCGCGTCTTGGATCTCAGGGGAGCGGACAGCCACCTCCAAAGCAATCTCTGGCGGCGTGGTGATCGCCTCTCCCCCGGCGGTCTTCTCGACGACTTCCCCCACGGGCTCGGGGGCTCCTTCCGCAGCCTCTGGGGCCTCTGGTGTCAACTCCTGCATGGGCACCCCTGCAGGGATGTCACCTCCTTCAGCGCCTGCCAGCAAACGACACGCGCATCATTGCCTACGACTACTCGTCCTGGAGTTCTACAGCTTCAAGAAGGGTACTCACCTTCGACTTCGACCGCCTCTGGCAGCGGCACTTCGGTAGCCGGGGGCTCGGTCGTGGCTTGGGCTTCGAGAGCGGCCTCCTCGACGGGCAGCGCAGCTTCTTCCGCCACCGCTGATGAGGGCTCGTCTCCATCCCAGCTTAGATCTGTGGATTTTCTGCGGAAGTATTCACAGAAGGTCGTCAGGCAAATATCGACTACTACATCAAGTACTACTCGTGAGGACATGGTACTTACAAGCTCGACCAGACGATGGTCACGGCCGGAGCACCGAGGATGCTGGCAATATCAACCAGTCCACCCTCGGCGGGCGCCTCCTCCTCCGCCTCTGCGGCTACTACCTCCTTCACGGCGGCGGCGGCCGACGCTCCTTCACCTTCCGCCCGAGAGGTCACCACCTTTTCAACGGTGGCGGCCATGGGTCCTGCGCTCGCGGGAGCGAGGGGGGCCGGCGCTCGACCGCGCGCCGGAGTTCTTCGACAGTGGGGGCTGGACTTCGGCTTCCAGCCGGTTCCCCCACCAGGTCCCACTCGCCTTCGTCGCCCTCTTCGACGGGCTCCGCTGGCGGCACCTCCTGCACATAAAGGAAGACTACTCGTCAGAAATGTACTTGAATAACGGGTACTCGACTACTCGCACAAGATAACTTACCTCCGGAGGCGTGGTCTACGAGACCTTCATCTTCTTCGCCACCCGCTTCTTGGCGGGGTTGCGTGGCTTCCGTGGCGGTGCAGGCAAGGCTAGCCTCCGGGTGCTAGCCGGAGGGTCTTGTACCAACGGCACATGAGGCAAGCCCGGGCGGCTAAACCTCGACCGCAGCTGGAAGTGGTCCTGAAGAGTCTCTTCGTCTTCGTCGTCATCGGAGGTATCCTCCACGATGACGGTGTCGTCGCCTTCACCGACTTCGCGGCGCTCCTTCACCTTCCCCTCCACCGGGATCTCGATCCCGCTCGGTGGCGGCTGCGGCTCGGAGACGAACTGTTTCACATCATCCTGCGCAAAGACACAAGGCGTTAGCAACTCTACTACAAGTACTCACTACTCGATGAGGGGGTACGACTACTCACCTCGTTGGGCGGGCGCGCGGCGGAGTACTCCTTGACCGGACACGCCGTGTACGGCGGCATGTCCTTGAAGATCCTCGTCAACCTTTCGACGATGTCGTTGTCGTCCAGCTCGCCCCCTGGCATCCGCGACGTGTCGTCGTCGCCGGTGTACTCGAAGCCCAGCGTATCCCGCGCCATCAGCGGCTGGATCCTGCGCTTCATGAAACTGAAGGCCACGTGCTCGGCCCTCAGTCCCGCATCCTTGAGAGTCTTGATGCGTGCTAGCAGCTCGGGGAGCTGGATCCCCTCTTGCATGGTGGGCTCCGTGTTCCACCAATCTCGGTGCACGGGGCCGCCGTCCGCTCGGCTTCGGTAGTCCAGGATGGTGGTTCGTGATGTAGAACCATCTCGTCTTCCAGTCGGTGTTGGAGTCCACGAGCTTGTACGCCGTGTGCGCTCCGCGGCGTCCTCCCTCTCCCGGATTCCGGCCCCTCCGACTACTCTGGGGTTGGAGGCGCTGGGCTGCGGCTTGACGCAGAAGAACTTCCGGAAGAGCACCCAGTGCGGCTTGATTCCTAGGAAGGCTTCGCAGAAGTGGACGAAGACCGACGTGTGGAAGATGCCGTTGGGGTTCAGGTTAAGGTACTCGATGTCGTAGTACCCGAGCAGCCCCTTGAAGAAGTCGCTTGCTGGGAGCGCAAGACCGCGCTCCACGAAGCGCGAGAACATTGGGATCTCGTCTTCGGCTTTCTCCATCGGATAAGGATCTCCTGCGGCGGATCTCCACATGTCGACTTCCTTCTCCCTGATGAACCCGCTGTTCAACAGGGTCAGCAGGTCCTCCGTCTTGACCTTCGATTTTTTCCACTCGCGGCTTGGATCAGCGCGCGGTGGAGACGGGGGCGGCGCCGCTCCGGTGGCGGCCGCGGCGGCCTCTGCGCGGCTCCTCTTCTTCCCGCCGGCTTTGGACGTCTTCGACGGCGACGGCTTCATTCTCCAAGTGCAAGGAGTTTTCACTCGCATCCGCTCGGGGGCTACCCTAAAGGCTTCGGGTGGCGATGCGCTCGGATCTACTACGGCGGCAGCAGGCGCTGGAGTGGATCTGCTTCAAGATTCAAGTGGAATCACTGCGGCTCTAATGGGTGAAAAACCCTAAGGGTTTTGGCTCTTATTTATAAGCCAAATCGCCTCCGCAACGGGCGGCTGGATAAGTCCACGCGCGGCTGACTCAGCGGCTGCGCGTGACTCTTCGTATTCTATTAGTCGACGCGCCTCACCTCGGGGGCTCGACTACTTCTACTCGACTACCTGGGAAGCGGCTAGTGTCAAGAGCATCTCAGGACACATTCTCCAAGAAGACCCTTCAATTCGAGAGGAAGTACTCGACTCAAGGCTCGGGGGCTCCGTGCCACGTGTCCTTCGGTTTTTTCTCTCCGGATTTTTCGGGATTTTTTTGCCAAGACTTCGGATGGACCCTCAGCCAGAGCCCGCGGCTCGAGGCTCGGGGGCTACTCCATGTGGAGTGCGGTTTTGTAAGTCGCACCTCCATATCAGCTCCGGCTTCAAGACAAGACGAGCGAGCTTTTTGAAGACCTTCGAAGGCGGTTTTCGAGGACGCTTGGGACTACTCGAGAAGACTTCAAGATTGCTCAAACATCGGTGGAGTACATTCCGGCCCTCGGGATGCTTCGACTACTCTTGAGGACCTTGATTTGCGGCACTCGGGGACGCTTGAGGAGCGCTTGTTAGGGCCGTCAAGACTACTTGAAGCTATCCTTCTCGACTACAAAGTACTCGGGGGCTTGTCGTATGGACCTCCCTGGGCCCACTACCTCGGTGGGTACCAGGACCGACTACTCGGTGGGCCCCTGGGACTACCCGTCTTGCGCTACACGGCACCTGAAGGCGTGGAGCACAAGGACTACACAGGAGTAGTACTCGGTTAGGGAGTTGTACGTGTTCCGCACTGTATAGGGGACTCCTAGACGTACTCGACTAGTACTCTCTCCCTACTCCGACTTGTAACCCTGCCTCCCGGACTATATAAGGCGAGGCAGGGACCGATCCCCTCATCCAATCTCATCTCATACAACCCACGGCGCACTATTGCTCCATCTTGTAATCGTGCCCTATCAATCTAGAGCTACGTAGCATACAGGACGTAGGGTATTACGCACCTCGCGGCCCGAACCTGTCTAAATTGTGTGCCACGTGTCTCTTCCTTCGAGTTACCGATCTCGGCGAGTCACATTCATCTACTTCGGGTACTCCCCGTAGTAGGTTGCCGGTCTAAAACACCGACAGAATGCTAGCAACCTCCCGAAAAGTCCTAGATTGGACAACTTTCACCACTGCTTCAGCAGCAGTCTTTCTTGGTTGGTCGATGTTGGCGTTTCTTACGTCGTTACTAAATTCGCAACGGCGCTAGAAAGCCTGTGGGTATACTACACGATCATAGATAAATCCGCAAGTGCACGGATACCGTTGTAGCTTTCACCCGGGAGTATTCCAAGGTATAAATTTCCTCGGGGAACGAGAAGTGTAGAGAACGAGAACTAATTCGCCCAGGGGGTATGGTGACGAAGGATAGAAAGGCAAGGGTAAACTTTAGGTAGAGAGGGGATAGCTAATGAAGTTTAGGACTCGTGAGGGTCACGGGTAGAATCAAGACACAACTTGTCACTCATCGGGGCCAGAGGGAAAAGAGCCACAACAAGGGATGAGAAGGGGCTCTAATGTCTAAACCGGGAAGCATCCCAAGGTACCGAAAGCCTAGACACCGCGTCTACACTAACCAAGCACTACTTTACCCCGTGCTAGACCAAAGCAATCACGATAAGTAGAAACTACTACATCACGATCGATGATCCTAAGAGCAAACAAACAAATGACTTTGAAACTTAGTTACTCACGAATACGAACTTACAAAGTATCCCGGGTGTGGACGACCGAAGGTGTACTGCACCCACCGAGGTACAAGAAGAAGACCGACTCCGGCTTCTACTCCAACACTCATCTCTCTCTCCCTACTATCAGAATACTAACTTCTGGAGGGCTTCACCACTTGCTTCTAATCACTTGTGTTCTTCCCTGAGGTGCCTAGCTCAATTTATAGCCCCAGTAGGTCGGTGGCTGCAGAAGGGGGTACTTGTGGGTGAGAGGGAGCTGCAGTGGCCGGCAAAGAGGTGCGGCCGTATCTCCAGGTGCGACCCGCCCTATGATCTTTACCGCCTTTGATCGAGCGTCTGTGATTTGGTCCCTGAGGCGGTTAGAAGGTGGTTGTGGGTCAGTTTGTTGTGGGAGGGAGGTGCGGTCGGATCTCCTTGTGCGGCCGGCCCTGGGCCCTCGTGTCATACACTCCAGAGCATGCTTTTTTTTGTGGATGAAGTGTTGGTCGTTGCCCAAAGTCGGTTGATCACTGATTTGCCCAAAGTCGGTTGATCACTGGTTTGTGGGTCCATGGATCCAAGTGAGGCTAATCTTGTCCTCTGGATTGAACCGACTTCACTCCTTCGATCAGGATTGCTCGCGGCAGTGTTCCCTTGAGTGACTGAGGCCCTGTGGCTCGTTTGGACAAGTTGGGCAGGTGCGGTTGTCCTAGGTGGCGCGGCCGCACCTGAAGGTTCGGCCAGCCCTAGGTGGTGCAGCCGGCCCTGCCTCCTGCCCTCGGTGCATCTCTCCTATGGATTGTTTGATTGATTCCACACGATCGTGTCGAGTTTAGTCGTTTGGGCTTCAGTGCATGGAACTTTACTTGGTATGAACCTGCTTAGAGGGATAAGGTAGGTGTGGTCGTACCACTAGGTGCGGCCGTGCCTACCATATTTGGCCTGATGTTTATGGTCGTTAAGTCCCTATTTTTGACCCTCAACTTTGAACAAATTTCACTCCATCAAATCTTGCATCATAGTTGTAGGGTTATAAACTAACGGATTCCATGAGCTTTGGTGAATATTTGGATGTTGGTCATAATGAGACATTATAGCACAAATAAAGCATCTTAACAAACAACCTCAAATGCTTAGTTTGATAGTACCATTGCGAAGTTCTCATCGAGATGATCGAAATGGAGTTTTGGTTCACCCAATTCGGAGTCCGGATGCAGAAGTTATGCCTCACGGAAGATTGTGACACGAGATTTGGTAGGCATGGCCGCACCTAGTGGTACGGTCGGCCCTACCTTACCCCCCTAAACAGGTTCACACCGAGCAAAGATCCATGCACCGCCTATGAAACAACTAAACTTGTCATGATCATGTGGGATCAATCAAACAAACCACAGAAGCAATACACCAAGGCCAGGAGGCAGGGCCGGCTGCACCACTCAGGGCCGACTGAACCTCCAGGTGCGGCCGCACCACCTAGGCCGGCCGCACCTGCCCAACTTAGCCAGACGATCCATAGGGCCTCGGTGATCCAAGGGAACACTGCCTCGAGCAATCCTGATCGAAGGAGTGAAGTCGGTTCAATCCAGAGGACAAGATTAGCCACACTTGGATCCATCAACCCACAAACCAGTGATCAACCGACTTTGGGCAACGGCCAACACTTCATCTACACAAAAGAGCATGCTCCGGAGTGTATGACGCGAGGGCCTAGGGCCGGCCGCACCAAGGGATTCGGCCGCACCTCCCCCACGCAGCAAACCGACCCACAACCGCCTTCTAACCGCCCCAAGGACCAAATCACAGACGCTCAATCAAAGGCGGTAAAGATCATAGGGCAGGCCGCACCTGGAGATACGGCCGCACCTCCTTGCTGACCACTGCAGCTCCCTCTCGCCTACAAATACCCCCTCCTGCAGACACCGACCTACTAGGGCAATAATTTGAGCTAGGCACCTCGTAGAAGGACACAAGTGATTAGAAGCAAGTGGCGGAGCCCTCTAGAAGTTAGTATCCAGAGAGTAGGGAGAGTGAGAGTTGAGTGTTGGAGTAGAAGCCGAAGTCGGTCTTCTTCTTGTACCTCAGCGGGTGCGGTACACCTTCGGTCATCCACACCCGGGATACTTTATAAGTTCAGATTCATGAGTAACTAAGTCTCAAGTCATTTCATTGTTCGCTCTTAGGAGCCTCGATTGTGGTTTAAGTAGTTTCTACTTATCATGATTGCTTTGCTCTGAGGTCGAGTAAAGTAGTGCTAGTTAGTGTAGACGCGGTGTCTAGACTTTCCGGTACCTTGGGATGCTTCCCGGTTCAACGGAATAGTTGTGGTACCCTAGGGCAGTGACAGCTCCGGATGGGCTCTGTAGTCCACCACGTTAGTTCCGGTTAGTAGGAGTTATGACATCAGAGCCCCCTTCTCATCCCTTTCTGTAACTCTTTTCCCTCGGGCCCCGATGAGCGACAAGTTGTGCCTTGATTCTATCCGTGATCCTCATGAGTCCCATACTTCTTTAGTTATCCCCTCTCTACCCGAAATCTACCCTTACCTTTCTATCCTTCATCACCATACCCCCAGACGAATTAGTTCAGGTTCTCAACACTTCTCGTTCCCTGAGGAAATCGATACCTTGGAATACTCCTGGGTGAAAGCTACAACGGTATCCGTGCGCTTGCAGATTTATCTTTGATCACTTAGTATACCAATAGGCTTTCTAGTGCCGTTGCAAATTTCATGACGATGTAAGAAATTCCAACAAGCTTTCTGGCGTTGTTGCCGAGGATATAAACCTGGTGGCGATGCTAGTGAGCATCAACACCCGGTGCTCCGGAATTGCCCCCTGATCTTAGTCATGCAGATAAAAGCCAACACAACTCATGGATTCTTGTTAGCACCTAAAACATGCACGAATTTCGTTATAAAGTGCTACCGTAGCCGAGATGTTGACGGTCAAAAGTTTGTCATAGGGACCGTCAACAAACTCTCCCACGCTAGACTTTTGCTCGTCCTCGAGCAAAGCCTAGTCTTGAAAGGCGGATCAGACATTGCTTCATGTTACTCCCCTACAAGTATTAGTGCACAATTTCATGCCCTATGGCTATTTTGAAAGTATTTGTATCAAAGAAACTTCACCTTACTTACCTGTGGGGCTTGTAACTTTTCACCTTGCCTTTGGAGGTTGAAGAGTAGAACGGTTTTGACTTTGTTTTACTCACTCTTCTCTTTTTCTGGCTTCTATCTCGGAGTTTTTGAAAACTTTTTACAAAGAGAGACAAAGTTCCTCGGATGGTTCCCTCGATCGCTCAAATGGTATTTGTTACCTCACCAAAGGCTTTAAGTGAGTCTCAACTTCCTACTTCTATGGCTTGTATGTGGAGCTTTGGGTATGATAAGAGAGACTCACTTGTGCCGCATAATGTTGTTGAGCCAAAAACCAGATCCAAGAAAAAAGTAGTCATGCAACTTGATCTAGATGTGCAAGTGTTTGGAATATTTTTGTTTATTTTTCTAAGTACTCTTTGCTTTGAGATTCTCCTCTTGCTTTTAGAGGGGGTCATGCTTCATATATACTTTTCTCTATGCTCTTTGATTGGAGCACACATTTTTTTCTATGCTTCTTTGAGCATTTATTTTTCCTCTTTTTTTTTCAATGACCCCTTTCTCCTTTTGCAAGAAGAGAAATCTCTTTTGAGTGCTTATTTTTGGTGGATGGATGGCATGTTTTGTGTAACTCCCGGCGTAGCAGTTAGCATGTATATGTGGGTGTACGTGATCTCAATCATGGAAGCATGAAAAGATTCTACCAAGGGTCACAACAATTTGGCAAAACTCAATGGGTCACAAGCAAGCATATGTAGAAGGTTTATGCATTGATATCGACATACGGCTTTGGTAGGTAATATGTCCATCGAGGAGCTTGTTTTGTTTTATTTTCAAAAATAAATTCTTCTGAGATTTTCACCATACTATGAGATAGAGCAAGGCCAACATTGTCTAACCATATCATACTAGTCAACATCTTAGGGTTGGTCATAAGCATTTGCATCCCACAAGGTTTTAATTCAGGCTCATGTTTCAAAGAGGTCCAACAAATTCATCAATCCTATAGAGAATAAAACTGCATACTAGGTTCTTGCAAGGGATTAACATAGCAATTAATCCTCATTTCCGAAGTGAGGATGGGTAGGCAACATTTTCAAAAGCATGATATGCAATTTTGATACTAAGCAAGATAAATAGGATAACCATAAGATAACATCGCGAGTTGAGTTGGGATTCAAACCAGCGTGACTTGGCATGAAGATGTTCGGTTTGTGACGAAATAGTAGGTGCGGCCGGCCCTAGGTGGTGCGGCCAGTCCACCCAAAATTTGTGTCGTGCTTCGTGAGCCGTCTTTGGTGCACCCCGGTTACCTGCACGCTGTAATTTCGCATTTGTGTGCCGAAGGTAGGTGCGGCCAGCCCTCTAGATGCGGTCGACCTTACCCCCTTTCATTTTTCCTACGTACTTCTAAATTGGGTGAAATTGCATTCTCTGACTGGCTCAAAGCACCAGCCAGAGCAGCAAATTTACCAGAGATTTAAAGGTCTTTAGCGTTTGCAACATCTCTTTATTCAAGCAAGCCTACGCGAATTAAAACAAACAAGTTTTCAAAACAACAAAGCTAACACACAAGGAAATGAAACTAACGAGATGCTACACGGATCCTATGCTTAGAGATCTAAGGTAAAACGCAGTCTAGAGATCTGGACGCCCTAGCTCCTTCGAAAGGCGCCTAAACATGTTGCAGATGGCTTTGCGGAGAATTTCCATCTTGTCATCTATTTCCATCCGCCTGAGCTCAGCCTCGTCGACGTGCTCCTCCAGCAAGTTATTCTTCATCTTCAGCTCAGCGATCTCATTGCGAAGACCCTCATAAGGATCCTCATCCTCCGAATCCTCATCTGAATCTTCAAACTGGCCAGGAGGACCACGGATTGCTGGAGGCTTACGGTGGCGCATCCCACTAGTGGGGGTAGAGAAGATGGACTCATCGGGCTCCAAATCATCCCTATCCAACCGAGGGATCAATTGCTTATCATACCCATGTGGAGTCTTGCACCCAATGATCTTGTATTTCCCCTCCGTTGGGGGTTTGAAGAATTCGGCCCCAGCTGCCTTGATGGCAAAGATGTTCTCCCTTGGCGACTCGTTGAAGAGTCGCCTGGAGATTGGCGTTACCAACTCCTTTAGCTTCAACTTACCCATTGTGGGGCGTGCCAGTGATTCTGAACGTCGGGGTTTTCCTTTCCCGATCGTTCTCCTGGGGGACAAGGACCTCCTATGCACGTCGGTCGGGCTGGCCGAACGGGCTAGCTGCGGTCGGACCTGGGAGGTGCGGCCGGTCCTACCCCCTCTTGGGGTTGCCTCCTGGGATGCCTGAGTAAGGGCCAGGGACCCCTGGCGTGGCGAGTTTTGGCTTCATCCCACTATGAAACCTCCTGCGAGCGCTTTTGAGGATGTACCACTAGGGGTAGTGGGCGCCGACATCTTGGAAAGGTTGCTAGGGCCATCACCACCATGGTGTACTAGGAGATGGCGAGGGAGTGAGGGTTTTTGGAAGGGAGATTAGTTTCTGGGGAGAAACTCGTTACACGAGGATTTCAGGGGTCATCTGGATAGCACAAGGGGAGATTCGAGATACCATAGCTCACGCGCAGCCGAGGGCCAAATGGGGGAGGTGTGGCCGGCCCTAGCCTATTCCCCCAGAAGGCTGGCTTCATGGAAACTAAGAAGGGAGAGCAAAAAGAAATAGGGAAACAAGCAAGAAACACTCTATGTACAAAAACAAGCAAGACTTCAATTAATCCAAGTTAATAACCTCGATGACACCCCGTCTGAATCCTGTAGGGTTACGGCCCCATGTGAAGCGGAATTTAGAATTGTGAAAGGGTTACACCCTATGTCCGAGAACTATCCCTTCTCTTACCATGAAATGACATTTTTCCCAGTTGAGGACAAGATCCTTCTCGGCACACCTTCTAAGAAGTCTATCAAGATTTTAAGGCATTCTGGGAAAGTCTTTCCATAAACCTAGAAATCGTCCATGAATACTTCCATGATTTGCTCAATCATATCCGAGAAGATTGACATCATGCAACGTTGAAAACAGGTTGGAGCATTACATAGCCCAAAGGACATTCGTCGGTAGGTGTAAGTTCCATAAGGGAATGTAAAAGTGGTTTTGTCTTGGTCATCGGGATGGATAGGAATTTGGTGATAACCAGAATAACCGTCTAGGAAGCAAAAGGAGGAATGCTTCGCTAATCACTCCAACATCTCATCGATGAAAGGAAGGGGAAAGTGGTCTTTCTTGGTGGCCTTGTTAAGCTTGCGATAGTCTATGCACATACGCCACCCTGTGACGGTACGCTGAGGGATGAGCTCATTCTTATCACTGCGCACTATCATCATGCCTCCCTTCTTGGGCACAACTTGAACGGGGCTAACCATTCACTATTGGGTACCAGGTAGATAATCCCAGCATGAAGGAGTTTCAAAACTTCCTTTTTCACTACCTCCCTCATGTTGTTGTTGAGCCGACATTAAGGTTCTCTTGAAGGGGTTGCGTCAAGTTCGATGGGAATTTGATGTGTGCAAAAAGTGGGGCTAATTCCCTTGAGATCTTGAAGAGAGTACCCTAGTACTGATCGATGGATTTCAAGAACAGTGATGAGCTGCTGAGTTTCTACCTTAGTTAGCTTGTCACTGATGATCATGGGAGTCTCTCGATTCCCATGGAGAAATGCGTACTTTAATCCCGGAGGAAGAGGTTTAAGCTCTATTGGTGGCCGTTCCGGTTTCTCGGTTGGGTATAGCTTAAACGGGACCGGAGCCTCATCCTCCTCCATGAAGAACGGGATTTCCTCTTCAAAGTTCGGCTGAGCTAGCTCACCTAGGGAAGCGGCCATTACTTCCTCTTGTAGATCGGGTTTGGGTTTGGCTTCTGCCGGGCTGTTTTGAGTTCTAAGGTAGGATACCGGTAGGAAGTCATCACCGATCTGTAGCTCCAACTCTGGTTTTCTTGGGGATTGCTCTAAGATTTTCATAATGGGTCTACCGATGATGATTGAATGGGTGTGATGACAAGGTAGATCAAACAGATGAAAATCAAGATAGAGCTCGTGTTCTATGAACTTTATGGGACACACCCGAAGAACGCCCTGGCATCCTAATGTCTCTCCTAATGGGATGATAAGGAGTTTCGAAGATCTTGAGAGAGAGGATGCGACTGCTAGGGATTTTGCTAAGGACGAACTGATGATGTTGACCCCTAGGCTCGGTTCATACCCGACATCATGTTTATTTCCCATGAGTTCACATCTAGTGTGCCTCATTTTGGTTGGGAATTTTATGACATCGGTCGAGGCTTCCGCCTCATCCAACCATTCTCTACTCATGATGGCCGAAAGATTTGAAATGAGCCTAAAATGCTCA